>JAODXP020000033.1:21961868-21975017 GCA_027497455.2 Sardinella longiceps | reverse complement strand
GCACACCTCAGTAAACACAGAGAAAGACTTAATTTCAAATGTAAATGTAAAAAAGTTGGTTTTCATTGGGAGAAATGGCGTTATGGATGTCACATTTGGAAAAACCTTCCAAAACGATACAAAACAATTGTGAATGGTGGATTTTAACCTGTAACGACAGAAATAGTAATATACCAATAAAAAAATAACTAGTGCTGGCAAAATTAACTGATTAATCACGTGATTATTCTAAAAAAATTAACAGAAAATGGCTCGGCTATCAAGTCAAACCATACAAAGTTTATGGCCTAGCTCCTGACTGTCCAACAACATGTTTGGGGAATCCTTGGGGGTAGGGGACAGGTGTGAATTGCGCCATTTGAGAAGAACAAAGCAGCTATTTATCAGGGCTTTTACAGGGCAAAATTAGGATCTAACGTACCCTAGCATCCAAATTCTTACTGGAGGAAATTAGTTGCGATTAAAAGTGATTAATCACGATTAATCATTGCAAAATTTTGTGATTAATCAGATTCATTTTTTTAATCGTCTGACAGCACTAAAAATAACTGATAGCATTGCAGCTTTGTGTGTGTTATCACCCTCTTATGCCCATTATAAGCCCCTCCATAGACTTAGCTGAATAGGGTAAAAAATTTAACAAACAGATATCCTTTCGAAACTTGCTCAGTTGAATATTTACATCGAGATTATACTTTTTTGTATTGTTTTGTATTTTGTATATTTTGTAAGTTTTCTGAAAGAATTTGTATGTCCATGTAGATGAGACTTGAAGTTTTAAGGTGAGGTTTACTTTTCGTGGAATTGCCCATATATTTTTTTTTACTCTGGTTGGAGTGCTTTTTCCGTCTTTACAGTTACTCAAGCTGATCAGTGTGGTCTATCCAGTATAAGGGTAATAAATGACAATTTTAGATGCAAGATTCAAGATTTTGTTTCTCTGCACCTTTATCCGGTTAGTGGTTGTGGGCTTGTATATAGCCAGACAACATAGGCAATTCATACAACCTGATATCAAAGTGACTCAGAGCTAAAGCTGTATGTGCTGAAGGCTTTGTGTATTCTGTTTGTGGTAAGCCATGAACTGGCCTACATGCCAGTGGGTCTGTGGTTGGCAGACAATGTTCCACCAGTCTGCTGCAAAGCACGCACCTTTCTTTTTTTCTTTTTTTTAATTATCTTTTTTATTTGTTTTTTTCCATTTGGTTATCTCTTCTGGCTCTGCTTTGATGCTTGGTTATTGACGAGTAACATCATCACTGCCTGAGAGCATCAAACCAAATAAAACTGTCGAATGACAAACTATTAGGCTATATGAAAAAGGTACAAACATGAAGTGGAATTGCAATTCAAATTCGAATTGCTCAAAGTAAAATTGTAATTCCTTAAAATTCAAAGAAATTCATAATACATAACATTTAAGCTATGAAACTTTACAAAATAAATTTATACTATAACAATGAATATTATGTTCTATCTGTTACTGTAAAATAGCAGTGATTAAACATCCAGCTATATCAACTGTTGCTGCAGGAAAAGCATGGGAATCATCATAGCTGTGCAGCCTGAAAATATACTTGATAACTGCAGCATCTGCCTTACATGTAGATACATGTAGACACAGATGTCTGTCTGACACCTATGCATCAGCTTGCATGAGTCAAAAATGACCCCTTGATATTTAATGAAAGCTGCTACAAGCATTGTTCTTCCCCCTTTTATTTCCTTTATTCCTTTTCCCCTTTTTTACCCTCTCATAACATGTCTCTGGAAATTATGGTGTCATCTAATAGAACAGGATATGGTGACATTCGAGATTTGATAAGATTTGATAATTTAAATGGAAATGTCAATGACTCCATATCTTAAAATGACTATATTCTTTTTAAAAAAAATAAAATAACTTAAAAATTAATGATGAATAAAAATGCCTAGTTTATTGATTGAAGACAGAAGGGAAACGTGACTTTTGTCTTTGTGTCCAGTAGAGGGCCCTGCTTAAGGGATAACGGCCGACGAGGTGACCGAGGTACTTCGCCAATCCCTGCTTATCTCCCGTTTGTACTCATCTCTCGTATATTTAAAGAAGCGTATATAACGTAAAAGAAACATGCAACTCCAATTTAAAAGAAACCTGTTTGGTTTGGGTACTACTTTCAGTTGATCTACAATGCTGCTTATTGTTGTTATAGTTACCATTCTAAAAGGCATTTATATGGAACGGTGATTGGTTTTTAGATTACTTATTTTTGGAAGTACTTCCAAAGTAGCCAGTTATCCGAAAATAATGGTCACCCATCAGCCAATCAGAGAAGAGAATCACGTTCTGAAGGGAGATAAACTACAAGTAATGGATAGGTCAGACACTGCTGTTGCAGCATAGACAGGTTCATCATCCATCATGTGCAGCCATTAAGCCAAAGATCCGCTTGAATCCTCTCTGATTAAGCCTTTCTGTCAAACACAATGGCCAAAGTGTTCACTATGATTACTTAGCTAGCCAGAAAATAAATAAATAAATGAATAATAAGAAAATAAGAAAATATACATAAAAAGTAATAAAATAAATAAATAGACACAGACAACTGAGTGATTAATAGATCAATAGAAAAACAGATAGGCAGATAGATTTAGACTGATTACTAAGAGTTAGAGTTCCCATGAGAAAATGAGTTCACACTCTTTATATTTGTCCTGCTGACAAAGGCTTGACATTGAAGACATTGCTGCTTGGACGCAAATAGTTTGTACTCTGACCTGTACACGTAAACGTGATTAATAATAGATAGATAGATAGATAGATAGATAGATAGATAGATAGATAGATAGATAGATAGATAGATAGATAGACAGACAGCAGTATTATGGGCGGGCTATGTCAGGCTAACTGGAATCTCTCAGCATCTTATGAAACCTGTGTGTACTGCAGAGAATGTAAAGAAACATCTAATGTACATTTGCATGACTCCATTCACTCTTTTGTTTTGTTTTTTTTACAGTGGCCCCACATCCTCCATATGAATGTCACTTATGTAAGCCAACCTCTAGACCTCTAGAAAGGTTGTATGATCCTCTAGAAAGGTGACCTCTAGAAAGGTTGTATGATCTGATGGAAATTAGAGGTAAGGGGAGATTAATGAGGAAGTAATACTTAAGATTCTTTCCTGCTCTGAGAGTCAGTTTGTCTTTCCGATCACACAGGACGAACATCAGTGTGCTTCCTTCACAGTAAGAGACCTTTCTGTTTCTTTTTCAATGATGTTAGACTAAATGAATTCGCTTTTTTAGTAGTACTGATAATGACCATCTTATGACACGACTACCCTTCTTCATAACATCTTTTTTCCAAGATTGAAAACAACCTTTCACCTAAACTACTTTTGAGTGTAATCTCTGGTTGTACTGTAAGCACCAGAATAATTCAGCAAAGATGGACAAGGCATTTTCTATTTCTCTCTTGACCATTTATACAATAATTCAAGGTAAGAAGACATGCTTAACAAAATCAAATAGGCCTGACCATTTATGCCGGCTGTGTTCTTATTCTGACAAAATGGTCCTTACTATAGAGCAGACAGCTAGAATTATATCACTGTTAACCTATTGTTTCTATTCTTTGGTGTGTGTGTGTGTGTGTGTGTGTGTGTGTGTGTGTGTGTGTGTGGGTGGGTGTGTGTGTGGTGTGTGTGGGTGTGTGTGTGTGTGTGTGTGTGTGTGTGTGTGGGTGTGTGTGTGTGGGTGTGTGTGTGGGTGTGTGCTTGACAGTGGAGTCCTTCACTACAGAGATGCCAACGATTGATAGTTCTTCAACTGCCTTGGATGAAACAGCGACTCCAACAGGTGAACATAGACATGGGCCAGAATCTGTGTACTGCAGAGAGTTTGTGCAGTTTTATGGCGGCGATATACCTGACGTGTCTGCTGGTGTGCCTTTTTAATGTACCCTACATTTACATAGACTATATTGCAATAATTTTGATTGAACTTTTGATATTTGTTTCAGCTTCTGAGATCCCTTTCACTTGGTGGAGTGGTATTATTCATTTTTATTCATATAACACTTTGTCATATCCTCACTCACTTCAGATGGTTCGTAACTGCAAGCAGGCAACTCAATCTGAATTTTTCTTCGTAAAAGATTTCCTTGAAGAGACATAGAATGGAAAATCACTTTTACATTGGCTTTGATGAATTAGAAGAGCTTGTTGTGCCTTGTCAAAAAGATATCATGAACATGAGGCATGGTTGTGCCCTCCTACATAGGGAAATCTTTAGAAATGCCCACTAAATCATGGGCAAATTTGAACAAAGCCTGCAAGTGATGTCAAATAGCACAAAGCCATTGTAGTTCAATTGAGGCTGCCAGAGAGGGCGTCATTTAGGCAAAAGGACCATTTCAATATACATCCTAAATACTGGTAAGAAGACATGCTTAACAAAATCAAATAGGCCTGACCATTTATGCTGGCTGTGTTCTTATTCTGACAAAATGGTCCTTACTATAGAGCAGACAGCTAGAATTATATCACTGTTAACCTATTGTTTCTATTCTTTGGTGTGTGTGTGTGTGTGTGTGTGTGTGTGTGTGTGTGTGTGTGTGTGTGTGTGTGTGTGTGTGTGTGTGTGTGGGTGGGTGTGTGTGTGGGTGTGTGCTTGACAGTGGAGTCCTTCACTACAGAGATGCCAACGATTGATAGTTCTTCAACTGCCTTGGATGAAACAGCGACTCCAACAGGTGAACATAGACATGGGCCAGAATCTGTGTACTGCAGAGAGTTTGTGCAGTTTTATGGCGGCGATATACCTGACGTGTCTGCTGGTGTGCCTTTTTAATGTACCCTACATTTACATAGACTATATTGCAATAATTTTGATTGAACTTTTGATATTTGTTTCAGCTTCTGAGATCCCTTTCACTTGGTGGAGTGGTATTATTCATTTTTATTCATATAACACTTTGTCATATCCTCACTCACTTCAGATGGTTCGTAACTGCAAGCAGGCAACTCAATCTGAATTTTTCTTCGTAAAAGATTTCCTTGAAGAGACATAGAATGGAAAATCACTTTTACATTGGCTTTGATGAATTAGAAGAGCTTGTTGTGCCTTGTCAAAAAGATATCATGAACATGAGGCATGGTTGTGCCCTCCTACATAGGGAAATCTTTAGAAATGCCCACTAAATCATGGGCAAATTTGAACAAAGCCTGCAAGTGATGTCAAATAGCACAAAGCCATTGTAGTTCAATTGAGGCTGCCAGAGAGGGCGTCATTTAGGCAAAAGGACCATTTCAAT
The DNA here is from genome assembly GCA_027497455.2 of Sardinella longiceps. Lineage (NCBI taxonomy): Eukaryota > Metazoa > Chordata > Actinopteri > Clupeiformes > Clupeidae > Sardinella > Sardinella longiceps. The sequence continues at coordinate 21,969,721 of JAODXP020000033.1, read as the reverse complement.
ATACATCCTAAATACTGTGTGAGGCTTGTAATATCACTTGATCTTATTGTGGACAAATTAAAATAGAATATAGTCTATTTAAACATCAAAAAACAGGATACAATACTCGATTAATCCATTCTATGTCGCCTCTCAGAATACTGGAAGTCATCAAAAAATCTTGCATATAATTGGACAAACCACTTGTCTGTCATCTTATTTAAACTTGGATCGAAACCAACACGTGGGCAGCGCGGGTTTGAGTTTCTCAACTCAAAATAAACGTAAACACCAGCAGGGCAGTTTCAAGGTACTTTGGGGGCCCAAAGCAAACAGGGCATGGGGTCCTTCACTTCCCATAAACACCTAGGCTACATGAATCACATTGTTATAATTAAATCTTCAAGCATCTTTTATTACTATGATTATTTATGTTGATGTCTGATTGTCTAACTGCAGCTTAAAGTCGCATTATATTTATTTTATTAAAGTTGCATGTTGCAACGGCCCTGAACACCAGTATCTGTGTCATAATTGCCACAATAATCGATTTAACTCGCATAATAAGATGTCTCTCTCATACATAACTGTTAGTTGTGTTTTGTACGTTTGTTAGAGATTAGCGAAGTCAAAGATTCTCACCCAATGGCTGTTCCTACGGTCTCCTTGTTGGTTCGTCCATTCCATTTTGGTCCTAAAATCCTTTTAAATGGATGCATCTCAGATGCTTGCACCCAAGGGGGCGCTGCATCTGACGTGAGTGAGGTTAACATTGTCAGGCTTTTGTACATATATAGCAGACTTTCGTGAATTACTGTATGTGTGATGTTTGCCTTAGTCCCTCCAAGGTACACCTCAGTTTCTGTCAGTCCTGTTGGAGAGATATTTGAGGGAGCTTCAGTGACTCTGACCTGCAGCAGTGATGCCAACCCACCAGTTTGGACCTACCGCTGGTATAAGAGGACTGAAACAGCGCCAACTTTGGTGGGATCAGAGAAGATCAATACCATCAATAGAATCACATCTGGACAGAGTGGCTATTACTACTGTGAAGCAGAGAACTATTATGGTGTTGGTAATTCTACACCTGTTCATTTGGATGTTCAGTGTGAGTAAGAAACCATCACTTGTTCTTAATATTCACTGTTAAATATCAACAATATTCAGAACATATTTTCTTTACTCTGACAATACTAATTCTCTGAAGCAATGTGTACCACTCGCAACCAAGTCATGGGAAATCGGAAATACTGTTTGTTTGATACTTATAGTGGTATCTTTTGTTAATCAGATGCTCCCAAGACCACTTCAGCATCATTGAGTCCCCCTGGTGAAATATTGGAGGGAACTTCAGTGACTCTGACCTGCAGCAGTGATGCCAACCCACCAGTTTATAACTACACCTGGTATAAGAGGAATAGACATGGAACAGATAGCTGGATCTCCTCAAATCAGATCTACAGAATCAACAACATTGCCTATAAGTATAGAGGATATCACTACTGTGAGGCAGTGAATCAACAAGGCAGTGGTAGTTCGGCATCTTTTCATCTGGATGTTCAGTGTAAGTAAACAACAAACAACTGTGTACTTGTGTTTGCTTTTTGAACAATCCTTGACTGCTAGACTCTCCTAAACACATTTCAGTCCTAGTGGTGAAAAAGTGGAGGGAACTTGAGGGTATGATTGTCTGAAGGTCTGTTGGGTAAAATGCATTCTTAGTTGCCGTGGTTAGACCCTGTTGCTAGTCAGCTAGCTTTGTTCTTCACACCTATTACCTCCTCCCTGAACAGATTGCTCAGACATCACATAACTTCTACCCCAATAGACTAATCCATCAAAATGAAAAAAGTTAGGGGAGAGAGATGTAACCAAGACTTGGAAGGAGATTTATGGACAATTCTTGTCCACTTTGATGCATGTTTACTTCAGGCTATTGTTGGACATACACTGAGTCCATGAATTTTACCAGCATTACCGGTAATATACTAATATAACAAATATTCAATATTATCAAATATTGAATTGATTGCTATAACTACTTATAATATACTGTATGTCAATGCAATGGGACGTGTGTGTGTCATTGTGTGTCTGGCCAGGCTCCAAGACATAAAAATCTTGATTTTCGAAAGTAACTCAATAGTAGCCTGACACGCCAGACTATATCATAAGAATGTATAGTCTGAAGACCACTGATACCTCAATGGAGGGGTGGGTGATTGTGTTGTCTTTCAAACTGCCTCTCCACGTAATAGGCCAGCGTTCCGGCCAGTGGTACCAGCTGGTATATCAAACTTTTCCCGTAGCCCGTCGGTAACACGGCAAAGACATATTTTTTCCGAACGAAAGACTGCAGTGCACTTTCTTGTTTCACTTTCAAAGAAAATGACAAGTGCAATTCGTCCAAAACTAAAGCCAAAGATGAATCTCTACATACGGCTCTGGTTTGAGCAGGACTGTCATCATCGTACAAAGCCCGCCTTACGATTTCCTGTACACATACCGCGCTGTGATTGGTTATCCGCCGCCAGAGGAGGGATTACAACTGGCTTCTATCAGGGTCTCTAGACGTATCCGCTGTGCAAATTCAAATTTGCTACCGCTAGGGGTACGTCTAGAGTTCTAGGCTAACTCAATAGTAGATTTTGAGTATAATAGTCCATCTACTTGGCTGAGGCAAGTTTCCATTGGGTTTTGATGTATGTGCCGTGCTGTGAAGGCATGTTGGATTTGATCACTCGCATCAAGTTCTCTCTCTCTCTCTCTCTCTCTCTCTCTCTCTCTCTCTCTCTCTCTCACTCTCTCTCTCTCTCTCTGTCTGTCTGTCTGTCTCTGACTATTCTCAAATACTTTTTTCAGTGATGATTCTGGTGATGATTCTGTGTTAAAGCTCTTTTTTTATTTATCCCTAAATACTTGTGCTCAACTTCCGTTCAACCGCCTCAACCCCCCCCATCCCCCCCCCCCCCCCCCACCTAAATTTGCTGTGACTACAGATTAACAACCATACAATGGGTTTGTTTTATATTTCATTTATGTTTGATTGGTATTAGATGTATGTTTTATTTGTTACTCAGATGGTCCCAAGACCACTTTAGCATCAGTGCGTCCTTCTGGTTACATAGTGGAGGGAACTTTAGTGACTCTGACCTGCAGCAGTGATGCCAACCCACCAGTTCAGAGCTACACCTGGTATAAGAGGAGTGACTCAGGGATGTTCCAGATAGCAGTTATGCAGGATTACATCATCAGTAATGTCAGCTCTGAACACACTGGAGATTACTACTGCCAGGCTGAGAACAAACATGGACAAACTGACTCTTTGGATGTACACATTAATGTTCTATGTGAGTAAAATGGTACATATAAATATTACAACTGAGATACCAAATGTATTAGCCAAATTGATTGCATTAACTACTTAAAATATATGCCAATGCAATGATACGTGTGTGTGTGTGTGTGTGTGTGTGTGTGTGTATGTGTCGTGTGTGTGTGTGTGTGTGTGTGTGTGTGTGTGTGTGTGTGTGTGTGTGTGTTTGTGTGTGTGTGTAAAAATTGTAATTTTCACAAGTAATTCAATAGGTAATGATTAATAGTCTACTGGTGGTGGCTTTCCATGTGTGAGTTTTGATGCATGTACAGTGTATGTGTAGGCATGTTGGACTTCAGAAGCTTCATGAGATGCAATGTAATGCAATGCAAATGTTTTTTCATAACTGATCTTTTTTCTGTCCAATTAGATCCACCCAAATGGACATCAGCATCAGTAACTTACACTGGTGATCTTCTGGAGGGCACTTCAGTATCTCTGAGCTGCAGCAGTGATGCCAACCCACCAGCGGACAGCTACACCTGGTACAGAAGGACTGGAGATGAAACTACTGCAGTAGACTCAGGAGAGACCATCACCTTCACTCTGACCTCCAACACTGCTGGACTTTACCACTGTGAGGCAAAGAATAGAATTGGCAAGGCTTCTGCATCAGTCAATGTCTTGCTGTCAGGTACAGTAGGCAATCGTAAAGATTTGCACAGTTTTGATATTGGCATAATCTATTTGGACGGGAGTTACACTAGGCAAGGCAAGTTTATTTACAGCACATTTTTGTACAGCACATGTGTACAGCACATGTGCTGTACAAAAATAAAACAAAAGTACAGTAAATGATAGAAAGTAAAAGCCCAAAAACCAATACACGTTTCTGTATTTGCCATCAATACATTTTCTTTTCTTTTTTTATCAAGACAGATGACTAATTAATGTCAGAATTGGAATGACATAAAGTACATTTTTACACTTTAAAGACTGTTGGGTTGAAAATAAGTTATTATAACCCAACAGATGGGCCGTATATGGCCTTTCCCAACATTGGGTTGGATCAGCCCAAGCCATTGGGTAGAAATAACATACAACAGAGTTATAATGACCCATTAGTGGTATTTCGGTAGCCGGGCTCTGCCCTACTGGTGACGCAACGCCTTCGGCTCAGCTACACACAGCAGGGCCACGACCTCGTTCAAGTACATTCCCTGATCCCGCTACAGCGGGATCTCCACCCACTTTTTCGGGAACCAATCAACTTTGAGCAGCTCCAACGGCTCTCAGTCCTGTTCAAGCAATTCCCTTCGCGTCACATACGTCAGAGGAAAGAGTGGTATGATTGGTTTGGCTTCGGCACAGCATTTTCTAACATCGACCAGAAGCAAACCGAGGCATTTCAGGGAGGCGGGTCAACCATGCATTTTGAGAAACGTTGTTATACGGGCTCTTGGTCAGACCAAAGTCTCGTAGAGCTTTGAAAGTCGATGGCAATCAGGCTAGTATTTCGGTATATTCAACCCAACAAGTTGGACATCAAGGTTGTCCTGTTGCAGTGTAGCTTACCCTTGTACAAAGCGAAGCGTAAACCAACGGGATGGTCATGGCCAGGCTACTCTGAAACTAGTAGGCTAAGAGAATTGCCACCCACAATTGTGTTGTAGGTGATGGTTTTTTTATTATCTCTTGTTACAGTTTGTTCTCCAATTGAAAACAATATATTATCTCAAACATTTCAACCTCCTTGATATGTTCAATTCATACAAATTGCTTTATTTTATTTATTTTTCCAAGGCTCAGGGTGCACGTCTCTGATAGCCGGATTGGCTTTTACTCTCCTTCTATTTCCTGTTGTGGTCCTGATCATCATTCTGTATTACAGGTGAATATACAGACCTACTGTAAGCACTTCATTCTATACTTCAGATGATATAGGCCTACTCTAAACGCTTCAGAGAAATCATGCCAGTTAATGAGACTAGGAGGTAGCACTTTATAATAACCGTCCTCTATAAATGGTTATTAAATAGCTTATTAACATCAGTAAGTAGTTATTTAACTATTAATAGATAACAATTAACAGCTAAGTAACAGTAATTAACAGAAATTTTACAGCATAGCTAATTAGTTAGTAAGTTAATAGTTAGTTTACAGTTTGTTATGGCTAAATGATATACTGGAAAAACCTGATGGAATTAAATCATCTTACTGGTTGAAACGTTCCAATTGACTTCTTACTGATGTTAATAATGTATTTAATAACCATTTATAGAAGATCTGCTATGAAAATGGTAGATTCCTCTTCTTGTGTGTTTAAATGTTCCCTCCTTCCTTCCACAGGAGGAAGACCAGAGCCTGTAAAAGTGGTGCCAGAGACACAGACCAGAACAACCAGGTATGTGTGTCTCGGGAACTGAGGGGAACATTCATACCCAGGGGCATCATAGTAGGGAAAAGAGGGACTTGTTTACCAGGCCCCAAGAGGGGAGAGGGCACTTGAGGAGTCAAGATCACATATAGGTGTAATAGTAGACTTTAGCTTGGATAGCATAGATATTTTCCACTTGGTTTAGGCTAGAACGCAGTGAACATGGAAAACTTTCTAAAGTATATTACAACACAAAAAAATATGTAATATGCATATAATGAAAGTAAATACTCTCCTGATGAAACACGTCCTCCCCTAACTTTTAGGACTATGAGAATGTATCTGAGGGAGCAAACCCTGAAAGCACTGAAATGAGTTCGGTCTACCAGAGCCTGAACCCCAAAACCAACCAAGTTGATGACATCTACCAGACCGTGGACCCCAAAACCATGGTATAAACAACCCAGATCAACTCATAACAACCCAACCTGATGAAATAAAGGGTAAATGAAAACTTGTTTGGATTCCATACTGTACATTTTCTAGCCTGGCTTGTGTGGCCACGTTCAGAAATGAACTGTGGTCTGGCAAAGCCTTAGCCTGACACGCCAGACTATAACATGAATGTATAGTCTGGAGACGAGTGATAGACCCCCGGGTAAAACTGCTAAAACTAATCAGCTCATTGTAAGCCCGCCTCCTTCTGCCAGCTCATTTCTCATTGGGTCCTGATTTTTCTGGACTCGAGAGTTGCCTCCTTGGCCATACTGACTTCATCACGAAATTTCATGCAGCGACAGGAAGTATGGGTGGGTCCAGGCTATACTGTATATTTACTGTTTATTAAACTTGATTGCTGATTTTTTTGCCTGGTGTTAATATATGTCTTTATAAGAAATGTAGACTTTATTTTGTGATTTACTTTCCCCAATAGTTTGACAAGTTTGTATTCTTATGGGCAACATTTTATTGCAGGAATTAATGTATTTGTGAATTCCTTTACTTTTGTACTGAATGTAGTCATTTATGTTTCTGTTGATTATTATTATTATTACCTCCGCCAAGGAGGTTATGTTTTCGGTCGCGTTGGTTTGTCTGTCTGTTTGTTTGTTTGTCTGTTTGTCAGCAGGATAACTCGAAAAGTACTGCACGGATTTGGATGAAATTTTCGGACAATGTGTATATTGGGACAAGCAAGAACTAGTTCGATTTTGATGGCGATCAGTGATCCAGAACATGATCTGGAATTGCCTTGGCGGAGGTCTGCGCTCTCTGAGCGCTTTTCTAGTTTTATATGATTTGATTTACAGTCCATTTCAAGCCGTTGTGAAATAATGTTGTTACACTTTGTGTTTTTATTATATTGTGAAATTATGTTGTTGTTTAACATTTAATCCAGAAGAGGTCACTCTTTAATCTACATCCTGGTAGAGGCCCTGATGGTCCATGCGTTTCTCCATAGAGCATGTGCAGACTAAGAAGATTCATCTTTTTTTCCTAAATTATTTTTTTCATTTTTTTTTTTATTTCTTGGAGCTTGGATAGTCTGTATCAATAATAGCTGTGATGTACTGTACATAATATAGAAGATAAGCAAGGATGGTGAAAAGAAATTGTTGTAATGAGTAGACTAGTATCTTATTTGTTCTGTGTGCTGTATTAACATTACATAATCTATCAGCTTGGTCTTTATTCTATAGATATTGGATATGATAATAATGGATATGAAAATGCTGAAGTATTAAAAGATAAGGTTAAGGCCTTTAACTGATCACTATGTTATTTCAGTATATATTTTTTGTGACCAACATATCTGACATACATGCTTGAATAAACAGAAATTAAGGTGTGACTATTTTGTGCCATTGCATTTTGTCTCCAGTAGAAGTCACTCTATAATATGCAACTGAGACTGTGATTGATTCCATGATGTTCCACTCTACTAACATTACATTAGTATTGATGGAAGACAAGAATTGCAAACATTCAGGACATACTGGAGTCTGGAGTCTGTCCAGTCTGCTAAAGTAAATAATAAATTACAGGAGAGGTATGTGATCAGGAGAAAAGGTTTGAGAACGCTAGGCATTTGAAAAGAAACAATTCAGAGGTCCAATCCCCTGTCCTCAGATTTCCCCTGAAGCCACACCTCCAGAGTATAGGAACGAATGGGGAGGGGGA
>JAODXP020000033.1:21903487-21951768 GCA_027497455.2 Sardinella longiceps | reverse complement strand
TTCAAAGAGTTGCCAAATATAGCTTTAAGGCATCTTTGTTGATATTCTGTCTGTGTGTGTGTGTGTGTGTGTGTGTGTGTGTGTGTGTGTGTGTGTGTGTGTTTCAGGCTCTGGTGCAAAAGTGCGTGGATATCTCGGTCGTAGGGCATCATTCAAATGTCACTATGTCCGAGGATATGAGACAAACTCCAAGTACCTCTGCAGAGGAAGCTGTACCTGGTGGAGTAGAGTCATTCCTATCAAGACTAAAGAAGGTCAGACTGCAGCAGTCAGTGGTAGATTCTCTCTGAATGACAACACCACTGCTAGAGTCTTCACTGTGACCATCACTGGACTGAGAGCACAGGATTCTGGAATATACTGGTGTTCCATTGTATCTGGAGGACATAAGAGAGATGTGTACAATCAGATGGAGTTGCAAGTCCTACAGGGTATGTATGATCATAGTCTCATTGTGGCACCATTGAATTAGGTTAAATCGACATAGACAACATGTTGTCATTAAATTAGTGCTGGCAAAAATTAACTGATTAATCACGTGATTAATAAAAAAAACAATAACTTGGATTACATAAATTAGGCCTAACTCAGATGAATCCTGATGAATATGGTTCCACTTTCATGGCATGTATTATGTTCAATACAGAAAAAGGCTTGACTATCAAGTCAAACTATACAAAGATTATGGCCTAGCTCCTTACTGTCCAACAACATGTTTGGGGAATCCTTGGGGGTAGGGGACAGGTGTGAATTGTCAACTATTTAGTATCAGAGCCTTCACAGGGCAAAATAAGGATCCAACATACTCTGGCATCCAAATTCTTACTGGAGGAAATGAGTTGTGATTAAAAGTGATTAATCACGATTAATCATTGCAAAATTTTGTGATTAATCAGATTAATTTTTTTGATCGTTTGACAACACTACATTAAATATAAATTACTTCCTGAGACAGACAACATTGTGTTTATGTGTTTGTTTGTTTATGTATGTCTCAATCAGCTGTGCCTGGACACCCCATGTCAGGTAAGAAAAAAAAATCTGTGCCTCAACTTCTATTCTACAATGGGTATCATGTGAGTCCTCAATATTTTAAGTGTGCTACATCAATACATTGACAAGGAAGTGTTTTGGTGGCAGCAATGTATAAAGGCATGTCTGAATCGTCTGAACATCCTGCCTTCGAACATACTGTACATTCGTTTTGCCCAACTTTGAAGGAAGCATAGATGTATCCTTCATATTGCCTTCAACATCCAATATTCTATAGAATTATTTAGTCATCTCTCTATATTTTGGCGACGTCGCATTAACTATTAAATAAACAAAAAGATGGTGTTATAACTAGTTATCTGGCTAGGTTGTGAGAACCCAAGTTTTTTAGCTTTTGTCATGATGCCTTCCACGGCAGACCACTTTGTAAATAGTGAAGACAGCAAGGCGCCAAGTTGCAGCCTTCCCGTTTCAGACGCAGCCATTAACTTAACTTATCTTGTCCTTCATAGAGCCTGGAGACGAAATGTCAAACCAAGGTAAGTGATGATATGAAACCAACACCGGTAGCACTTTATAATAACCGTCCCCTATAAACGTTTATTAAATAGCTCATTAACATCAGTAAGTAGTTATTTAACTGTTAATAGGTAACAGTTAACAGTTAGGTAACAATAATTATCAGAAATTTTACAGCATAGTTAATTAGTTAGTAAATTAACAGTTAGTTTTGTTGATAAAATGGAAAAACCTGATGAAATGAAATTATCTGCCTGAATGAAACCACTAACTTACAAGTTAACTTCTTACTGATGTTAATAAGCCATTTAATAACCATTTATAGAAGACGGTTATTATAAAGTGGTACTGATTTAGCTGATCTGTTTCCAGTAAACACCCCTTACAAGGCCAGCAAAAGAGAAGCTCTAAAAAGAGTTCATATTGTAAAACTTAACAAGGCCTGAAGGCCTAAATTAAGAGCCCTCAATCAGACCACAATGATTGCATATGGGGTGTATAGCAGTGGCTGAGCATCACCTCTGCAAAGTACTTGTTGCATGTACAGCATAAATAATCTCTCTTCTATTTGTTAACCAAGCTCACTGTCGTGTGTGTTGTTGACCGTAGAATATGTAGGCTATATGCATGGTCTAAGATGTTAAAGCCTCAACATGCAAGTTCCACCTGTGCTCTCCAGTGGACTAAGAATCAAAACAAAGAATTAGAATGTTTCTGCCATTAATCCTCGTTATCCGTAGTTGATGGAAAGAAGTATATTAGAAATAGTTTTTTTTCCCACATGAGAAATACATTGTGATAACAGACAGGAAATGAGCTCCAGCAACAACCGGAAAATTCTCAGAACAGAAGCATTTGTCAGAATTTCAATCTTAACCATTGTATTTCATTGTAAATGACCTGGAAAACAAGGCTAAATGTCATATAAACTGAACTTCTGCTTTAAAAGAAAACTCACACAAATTTGCATTTGGACATTATCTGATAAGTCTGTCAGTTATGGCAAACTCCACTCCAGTCACAAACAAAACCATATTAATAGTAGTCATCTAATCGTTAATTTACACTCGCTGTTGGGTCCTAACTTTCTAACCAGTGAATGCTGCAGCCAATGTAACCAAACTAGTCCGAGACCCACAGAATTTTATTAGTCTGGTTTTGCTGTCTTCATGTAGCACCGCTCAATAGTCATCTCCCTCCACGACTCCATCTTGCATTCGGTCATTGGCATCATATGCATCGAGCAATTACATACCAAGCTAAAAAGCAAGCAGGATTGGGAGTTGTGAGAGATTACGTCGGATTTCTATTGTACATAACTTTAGCGATTGGGTGAAATCGTTTCAAACTTCGACAGTTCACACCTCCTGCTTACTATCGTTTGTCAATGGTGAAATGCCAGACCCTTGTACGAAGCATAGACCAAGGGGATGGCCAAAGCCAGGCTAGAATTTTATGTGTGAGGAACAAATTTGCTCATCCTCTGTTTTATAAATACATTAACTTGACTTCACTTGTCCTTCACAGAAACTGTAACAGTTGAAGACGGAACATCAAACCGAGGTACAGTACAGTCAGTGAGTGATGCCATGAAACCTGTAGCTTCTCTGTTAGACAGTATACTTTTGGCTACTTTCTACAGTAGGCCTATATCTTTAGTAGGTCTTCTTACTTCTTAAAACAGCTTTGTGTCCCTGAAACATAAATAAGATTTAGCTTACTTCTTATCTTATTTCTCTAAACACCCTTTACAGAGGAGCATTTTCAGGTCTAAAACGGGGTCAAATTATTAGACTTACCAAAGTATGGAATACAATACAGTATGTGATTAAATTACGAAGTAAGAGGCCTCTTGAAAAACCACAGTCAGTGCGTGGGTGGTGCATAGCAGTAGCTGTGCATCTCCTCTGCAAAGCAAGTGGCTGTGTGGCTTGTAAGAGCTCACAGCATAAATAATAATATAAAAAAAATAGACCTCTCCTCTAGGGCTATTTGTTAACCGAGCTTGCAGTCGTGGTGTGATGTGGTATGGTGCTATGGTGCTATGTGAAATAAGCAGGCTGTGTGCTAAGTCTTACTTGTCAGCCTTCGCACTGTTTCAAACACACATCTGAAGCTTGATGTGTTTTTGTTTCATAAACATATAAGTGGCACTATTAGCAGCCTTGTGTCAGGTGTAAACCATACAACTAAAGTGTCAATCACCCATTGATCGGTACTGACTTGAAAGGGCACTTATGTACAAAAAAAAAAAAAAAGTTTAAAGTTTTTATAATAGAAAGTGAAAAACAACATTTCTGTACGCCGTTCTCACGCTGCCTAACATACCGGTATTTAAAATATGCAGACTTCAACAGTCTCTTCCAGATATATTTAAAGTGTGTGTGTGTGTGTGTGTGTGTGTGTGTGTGTGTGTGTGTGTGTGTGTGTGTGTGTGTGTGTGTGTGTGACATATATGCAGAGTGTTTGCAATGAATGGATATTTGATATTAGTCCAAATTAGCATTCCCTGACAAGATAAGATGTCCTTCTCTCTGTCATCTCCTGCTAGGTACACGAGTGGCTGGCATTCTGGGGATCACTCTATTCCTAATAGCAATCTCAGCACTTTTGCGAAGTTACTTCCAAAAGAGAGGAAATAATGTACAAACTTTAGGTGAGTGTGTCTACATAAAGAATACTAAACGTGCAGATATTAACCACTAATTCTTCAGATACACATTATGCTTTATACTGGTAGACCACAATAGACTGTTTTTATTATTCGTTTCTCCCCGTTGATGATTGGTAGATCATAACGGTTCAGCCTCTGGCACAGCAATCTCAGCACTTCTGCGAAGTTACTTCCAAAAGAGAGGAAATAATGTACAAACTTTAGGTGAGTGTGTCTACATAAAGAGTACTAAACATGCAGATATTAACCACTAATTGTTCAGATACACATTATGCTTTACCTAAATACTGGTAGACCACAATAGACTGTTTTTATTATATTCATTTCCCCCCCTTGATGACTGGTAGATCATAACGGTTCAGCCTCTGGCACAGCTGAGCCAGTGTACCAGACGATGAGCGCTGTGGCCGTGAAGAAGGCCATGACGCCTCCAGTGGAGAGTGTTGATAACGTTTACGTCACCATGGAGCTTGCAGCACTCATGAGGAGAAATCAATAATCTAAATCATTCCCGTTTTTTTTTTCTGTTTTTGTATTTTTTTTTAACACTAGATGGAGCCAAATACCCAATGATAAGTTATGCTTTTGAAAAGAAAAGTTGTGGTTAATATGTTGACAATTTTTGAATGTGTATTAGAATAAAAATATGACTTCAGTTTGCTTGTTTGATTATTGATTGATTGATTCAGTTGAAATTCACCCCTCGCGGAGTATATTTTCTGTAATGGTTGTGCCCTTTGCCTCTACTTAATATTGTTTGTTTCTTGTGATTTCAACCTCTTTCAGCTCTTGTGAGTTGATTAATGGAAACGTAGACTTATTATAGTTTGTCCCTCTTAAAATAAATGTCTGTCTATTGTCTAGCCACAGCCTTGTTGTTTGTAGGAAAATGACAAAAAATTGTAGTAGGCCTCCCAACTAGAGGTAGACCGATATATCGGCCGTTTTTGGATCATTTTTAACTTATCGGTATCCATATCGGTATTGGGGACTACTTGTCTTTCCCTACATGCCATGCAAATGAACTCTAGGACTGATTTAACGCACATACCGTTTCAGAACATGAAAACTATTTGCATGAGAAACATGAAAACTCATATGAAAAAGAAAAATCATAGCCTAGGCCTATAGGTTACTCATTAGAAGCATTATGTTGGCTAAATTATGAGCATTGCAATCCCACTCATTTAATCCTGTATCTCATGAATGGTCTTTTTTCTAAATTTTTACAGAGATTGAGCAGGCACCTCAATGTGTTTCTTTTCATGGAATTTGGAAGTGTTTTCCCTTTTATATAAATCTGTCAATTAGCAGTCCAGTCAAACAGGTTAAAAAAATTACAATATTGGGCCAAAATATCGGCCATATATTGGTTATCAGCCACCCAGAGGAAATAAACATCGATATCAGTATCGGCCCCTAAAAAAGCATATCGGTCGACTCCTACTCCCAACAACCAAATAGTAGATCAGAAGCTGAAACTACTATAACCGAAGTGGGTAAGGCAGGGGTGTAGCATCAAATGCTGGACCCTATGCACAAGCAGTGGCCATGTGTCCCCCTCACCGCCTTATCAAAGGCCCTCTACCCATAGGGCCCTGGTAACTCAGTCCCCTGTTCCCCTCACTACAAAGCCTCTGAGGCAAGATAAACTGAAACCCTGAACTAAAAAGTGTATTTTCTTTGTGTTGTTCTGACGTGACATTCTTGTTAAGCTTAACTTTACTTGCTCATGTAACACAACATATGTAGTTTATTTGGTCACATTTAAACTAAAATCTTTAGCCTACACAAAGCGGTAGTTAGTTTAGTTTCTTTATGTGATTAGGGAATGTGACAAGAATGTCATAAATAATTTGTATTTGAAAGTGAGTGTAAAATTTGAGGAACATCATTCACTGCACACAGAGGACTGTCCTGTACAATGCCGACAAGATAGATGACACATCATTGGCCTGTAATCTGACAGAAATACAGACAGACAGACAGACATATTAAGTCCAGTTCCCATCACACATATTAACCAGAAACCACGACAGTTTCTTGATTTGTAGATAAGCTTACAGCACCCACAGTGTTCCGCTATCACAAGTTTCACAATTAGCAGCAATCAGATACGGTCACTTCTGCCTCTTCTGTGAGTTTTAGACTCAAGAAAAGGAATGCAAAAGTATAATCTGTTGTAAACTGGATCCATGATGGCAGAAACATCATATTTTCATCACCTGTTCTTACTGCTCATGGTGCAGTCCTAGCATGTTTGTGTAAATTTTTTGGAATTTGTTATAAATTGATTGAAGGATAACACTGGAAGCTCCAGTGCAGAGTAAAGCTGTTTGGTTGCAAGAATGTAAAGTGAATGAACTTTTATTTATCATAAATCTTGGGTGAGTGTTTGGGTCTTAAGTCTTTGGGTGTGTGGTTGTCTTACTCGAAAAGACTATTGCTTAAAGCTTCATATACTACAAAGTGTGTAGGACATACATGAGGAAGAGACAGAAAATAAACTCAATTTGTGAAAGTGTAGAAGATGTGATATGATCTAATCATACAATGAAATCTCACTATTGCGGCTACGAGATCCAATGACTAATTTGTTCAGAAGCCGCGGTGGGCTAAGCAGGGGGAAATCAGTTTGTCTTACGCGCACAGAATAATCCAATGTCCACACACTTGATCCGTTCCTTGGGTTTATTGCTCCCCATATCAATTGAGACTCCAATAGTCTTTCTAGCGCAGCAAGGCAGAGCAAAAACGTTCACTTAACAGAAAGGTTAGTCCATGCAATGTACGAGGTGTGAGTGCGGTACACAAAAGAATAGCCTTCCCCCGTGCTCACCCCACGCCAAACTGAACTGAGATGCAGGTGTCAGGTAGGACTAATTAAGACCTCCAATTGCGCACCACACACGCCCAACGCCACACCCATGGCCCGTAATAGCCAATAAACAAAACACAAATCAAAGCAAACCAATACCAATAAAGTTTATCATAATAAAAACAAAAAATATAAAGAAAATATTTATGGCTCCTACACTCACTATGAAGAGACTGCATGCCCTGTTGTGTTTGTGCTCCCTGCTTCCTATGGTCTGGCTGAACATTATTTATTGAATGAAAGAACACCATTTGTGTGTGTGTATGGCAGTACATCTGCAATTGAAAAATGATATAATTTCTGCCTGATCCAGTTATATGATTATTCACTTTTGAGTTGATTGTAATGCTACAGGGCCGTTTCAATGTACTTAGGGGGCCCCAAGCAAACAGGGCATGGGGGCCCTTCACCTCTCAAAACCACCTACATAATCCACATTGTTATATTATTCAAGCAACTTTTGCTAATATAATTATTTTGCTAACTTTTGTCATATTTTATTGAAAAACACCACCAGTGGTGTAAACAGGTGTGTACAAAAATACTTTAAAATGTTTTACATATAGGTCATTTTCATACTTATATCATGTGTAACAGTCATTAATCATTTAGTTTTTTGAAACCCAAACTTGCGTGTGACTGTTCCCCAGACCCACCAGAAGAGGAGCCCTCTGCAATCTACAGCAGTGAGCGTATAAAAATGTGAGGGAAGCAGTATGATCTCTGGCATATCCATTGCAGATTTTATGTGACAAAAGTCGTCTAGCAATCGACAGTATGTATTTGTGTATGTAGACGATGTGTGTGTTTATATGTTTCCCATTCAATTGATAGTCTGAATATATTTGTACGAGCACTGTAGCTGTTTCTAGAGGATGTTTCCTTTGAAGTGCAGTATATGCTCCACAATCTGGTGAGTTTTATAAGGGTATTGCTAAAATTTCAAGTAAAACCACGGCAAAGTGCCACTGTGCAGTATGTTGGTTAAACTGCTTGGTCAGAAGTGCAACTTTCTTGGTTGGTGAAACAAAGGCAAAACTGCAGTAAGTGCAATTTTGCTCCCAATTTTGCTTTTTTTTTAAAAAAATACAATATACTTAAAGGAGAAAGCTGGCGTGAATCAACACGTAGTCCTACTGTTTTGTAGTCCCAAGCGCTATTGTTAGCCACCTCAATCACTGGATTTCATGCAAGGCAGACTGAGATAGCAAAACGGCAGCTAACGTTAACAGAATGGGGCATTTCAAAACGAAAGCAAATCGATTAGGTTTCGTTTTTGACATGCCTCATTCACTTAGTGTTAGCTGCTGTTTCGCAAACTCGGTCTGCGAGACTGCGATGCACAAAATTTTATCATTGAAATGGCTTTCAGTAGCGCTTAGCAGTATAACAGCAGGGCTAGGTGTTGATTCACGCCAGATTATACCTTTAAGATTCACCACACCATAATCTAATAAATACTACATTTGGTATTTAAATATGATTTGATGCTGAGTTATCATGAAAGAAAAACACAGAGAGCTGTTTTTCTGTTGACATTTTTGTAGATACTGCATTTTCGCTTTGGACAGCAGTACTGGAGCCTACACATTTTGCAAATTCATCACTTATTCATTTCTTGATACATTCTGTGGTTTGATCTGTGAGTGCGCTGTAAAAATGGAAAGGAAAAAAAAAAAAAAAAACCCTACACTCCCACACAGACTTATACAGTAGCTTGGTGAATAGAAAACATGGGTCTGGGTACACTGTGGTGAAAGGTAGCTAGCACCTATGCCCATAAACGGCACTGTTGGGTCTGTTTGCACACTGAGGTATAGCAAGCACCCATACCCAATACACAACTCTGTTGCAGCCAGTTATGATTGGGTGGTTTGTACCCACAAACCAATGGTAAACTCCAAGCTTATTTGTTTGGCTGTTCACACACACACACACACACACACACACACACACACACACACACACACACACACACACCCAAGCACCGTCAGCCTCACACACAAACATTCATGTACACAAACAAGAATTCACACACATTAATGCACACACACACACACACACACACACAAACACACACACAAACAGTCATACTCACACACAAACAGGACTTCACACACATTAATGCACACACACACACACACACACACACACACACACTCTCTCTCTCTTCAACGCACACACACACACACACACACACACACTCAAACACACGCGTCAACTCTTCACCATATGAAACAAATTGAGTAAGTGCTTCTGAAGGTGTGAGACAAATGTGGTTGGCAGAGGAGGAAGGGGGAGGAGGAGCTGCTACTTCCATCGAGAGAGCAAACAAGTAATCAATACCCTTTTCACAGCTGAACCTCAAGACCTACTGTGGCACTGTGGCACTGAACAAGACACGTTTGGAGTTATTAAAATGAGACTTTCAAACATGATGACAATGATCAGCTTTCTTCCTTTCATCTCGAATGGTAAGTTTGTTCCACTTGACTTTCTTTGCGACAACAATTTACATGGGAATCTGTATACCAAAGTCATACCTTATTGACTTAGAGTATAATTCCTCCTTTTCATCCTGTTCATACAATTTATCTAATTTGTTTTGTGTTTTTGTGTTTTTCTTTGTTTTTTCTTTTTCTTTCTTTCTTTCTTTTCTTTCTTTTTTTTTTAAACGTCATGTACAATTCTGTGATATCTGAGTAGGCTTGAGCGTAGTCACATGGCAGGCCTTCCTGAGTTGTTAACGTCTGCAGACGTCCGGAAACATAGGTGGAAACATTTGTTTTGCATGTTTTATTTATTTATTTCTTTATTTATTTATTTATATATTCATTCATTATTTATTTTGACTTTATGTGATAAAACATGTTAACAGACAGGCAGCCATATTATAGGAGCAGCTAACCTCTCGATCTTTTCCTAAAAGTCTGAAATGAATTGACATCCTCTATTAGCAGGCTTTAAAAGTTTTACACCGAATTCAAAATCAAATTCAAAAGTTGGCTACAGTTTGTATAATTTTCATCGTTTATGGTTGTATTTTTAAGGTATAACGTGGGCGTGCGTGCACCTCCCCCACTGAGTGAGTTTGTGAGGCGGACGGATGGTAGTGGCAGGGTAACTAGGGTATCTAACCACCTACCCATGCACACTGCATTGAACAAAACAGATGTTATAAATAAGGCAAACATTCTTCTTAGTAATATAGCCATGCGTGTTAAGTCAGGGAAAATTCAAATTAGCCAACTTAATACATTTTCTAAATTTCAGAGATGAAGTTAAGAAGTTAATCAATTTTGTTGTCCAGAGCACTCCTCACTCTCATACAAAAGCTGTTCTGTATTATGGCCTATGCGGATATTGTCATTTTGTGTTGTTGAACTGAACTAATAGAACCACAGAGCAAATCTGTAAACTCATTTACGAAGTATGTCTAATTACCTGTGTCAAGGAGGTTACGTTTTTGTCGGCGTGTGTGTGTCTGTCTGTGTACATTGTACAACATACTGTACAGTAGCTCGAAAAGTACTGAATGGATTTGTACAATTGTACAACACTGTGTATTGGGACAAGTAACAACTGATTCCAGAACACCATCTGGAATCTATATTGTGTCTGTGACCACATTACCTTGGCGGAGGTCTGCACTCTCCAAGCTTTTTTCTATTTCGAATTGAAATGTTGATTAATATGCATTGCCCATAATAAACAAAAATGTTAAACATTTGCTAGGCCTGCTTGCTTTTGTGCATTGGGGCTAGGATGATTCCGCATGTGATGATGCTTGAGATCTTGGACAGATTCAACTTACATGTTTATCTGTTTATCTTGCGTTTTAGTTGCTTTGAGTGCAAAGTGGTATGTCGCTTACACTCCGACACACATCTGTGCTCTGGAGGGATCATCAGTTAACATGTCCTGCTCTTACACCTCCCCTATCAAACTCAAAGTTATAGATGCCTTTTGGATAAACCAAGATTCTAAACAACCTTTCGATTTCTCCAAGAACGAGAGTTACAAACACAGAGTTCAAGTGAAATGTGACAAAATCAACAGCTGTTCCTTGCACATGACAAAACTAACCAAATCAGATACAGAGTATCAGTACTACTGCAGGATAAAGACCAAAGACAACATAAAGAACTGGATTGGCAAACCAGGAATCTCAGTCAATATCACAGGTAAATAGAATGCCTTTTCTTTTCTCTTGAAAATAGTGATTATGAAAACATTTTTTATTTTATTTTCCCTGCACCATAACTGTAACACAGTACACTGAAACACATCAAATTCTAAGGGTTGTCTAAGGGCTTCATCTCTACAGAAAATCATTAATGAAGCCATTACTCCTCTCCTTAGGCCTGGAAATTGTTTCACCTATAAAAGGATCAGTTGTGAAGGAGGGAGATCATGTGACTCTCACCTGCAACACCACCTGTAAGCTAACTGGCAGCCCTTCATTCACCTGGAGTAAAGATGGATGTCCTGTAGAGAAGAAGCAGATCATCAACAACCAGCTGCAGCTCCACCCAGTCAGTTATGAAGATGAGGGCAACTACACTTGTGCTGTTAGAGGATATGAAGATCTCACATCTGCATCCATGAGGCTGAAAGTCATATGTGAGTAGAGTTCATTATATGGGTAATAACTTCATGTTTGGGGGTTTACGGTTTTAAATTATTATTATTATTTTTAACAATGAATGTGACGTTACATTACACATTACAGTTAAAATTTTAGCAGCTACATTATAGATCGGTCAATTGGTCAATTACTGTTAGTGATTTGCAATTGGGACTAGATTATAATTAATATACTCAATGTTGCTATTCAGACTTGACAAACTACTTGATTGTGCTTGGGCAATGCATGTGCAAACCGTGTTTAACTTTCCCTTCAGGTCCAACGGTTGTTTCTTCTGACATAAAAGATGCAAAGGTGGGAGATCATGTGATTCTCACCTGCAACACAACTTGCAATCTACCTGGCACCCATTCATTCATCTGGAGTAAAGATGGACATCCTGTAGAGAAGAAGCAGATCATCAACAACCAGCTGCAGCTCCACCCAGTCAGTTATGAAGATGAGGGCAACTACACCTGTGCTGTTAGAGGTCAGGAGGGTCATCATACGGTATCTGCAAGACTCCAACTCATGAGTAAGTGTAGACATAAAAAGATGTTACAAAATATACTGCAGTTCACCTATTTTTTAGAATAAAGACAGAAAAAGAAAACTTTGTCTATGCCCCTAAAGCAAACTACTTAAACAAGTTTTGCCTGCAAATAATCCGACAACTGCACGATTTATGCTGCCATTTGTTTACAGCAAATGTTGTAATAGTTAGAAAAAACATAAATGATCTGTTATACGCCCATCCTGATTGTGGGCATAAAACAGAAAATAATCAAAAATCAAGAACAATACCTGTAATACAGAAGTAATTTACAGAATGTGCCAAGTTTATCATTTAGTAGCCTATGCAATACCTTCACAGTAGCTTTTTTTTCTCCTTCCCAGTCACAGCAAAGGAGTCTGCTTGGGTAGGTGCTCTCGTCATTATGGCAGGACTTTTAAGTCTGTTCTGCGTCGTCTTTTGGACTAGGTGAGATCACATGCACATGAAAGTGAAAAAATTGTACTGCACTCTTCACTGCATTTGATATGTTTTTTTTTTTTTTTTTTTGACATTTACACAGATCATACAAAATCAATCACTTTGGGACACAGGAGAGAGATGAGGTGAGATGGCTTTATTTTGATTGTCAGGGTCTGTTTTTTCAGAATTAATTTCCAAGAAGTGGATATCACTTTGTTGCTGCTGCTGCTGCTTTAAGTCACAAATTTGCTAAGGGTGTGCATGAAAAAATAAAATAAAATAAAAAATAAACTTTCTAAATAAACTTTTCCGGCCCACTCAATCTCTTTTATATGGCTCCACCATTTCAGCCTGTTCTCCTTGCCTGTACCTCGGAGGGTGTGCATTTGTTTCATTTGTATATGTTAAGGGTTTGTATTATATTTGGGTCAGGATGATGTGCAGCACTCAACAGCAACAGTTGACCTCCAGGAGCCTCGAGATTCCCACAGTGCAAGAGGAGCAGTGAATGATGATCTCTACTCCACCATAAGCCCCCGCTGCTCCAGGGAAATGGGACACACTGAAAGAGCTCAAGAGGATGACCTTCAGTATGTCAGTCTCCAGTTCAGACAGAGATCTTGCGATTTAAAAAGGTATGCATAATTTTGTGTGAATATATCCAGTGTTTTAAAGCGCAAATTTCTCATACATTTTATGGAATTGTCACATTATACATAAAAGTAGTAGTACATAAAAAAGTCTATTTAAGAAAAACCCGGATTCTCTAGCTCCATCTAAACCCTGTAATCGTGCCTGCAAAAATCCAGCACTCCCAGTAGCCTTCCACCATCAGGTTCGAAGGGAGGGATAGCTCCTATCCATCAGCTGTGAGCAAGCAGCTGATAACGCGCTACAGCGAGGGAGGGGTTTGGGAGGTCGTTTAAGAGAGTATAGACTTGGGGATTTTTTTTTTTTTTTTGCCTAAGTCTTGGAATTACCTTTAATAAGTGAATGTGAGGCAAACAGTAAAATGCTTGGAGTGTTCGTAGGAGTAGAAAAGTACTACACAAATGTAATCCATTTGCCATATCAGATGTTATGGGCACTGCTAACATTTATAGAGCAATATTGTTTGTTGCATGTCAGTGGTACAGTATTTGCTGTGTTCATGTATCTATCTGCCTGCAGTTCCTCAAACCAACCACAGGAGGAGACTGCAGTGATCTATAGCAGTCTTCAGATGAGTGTGAAGAAATCCATGATTCTGCAGGAGAGAAGTGAGCCCCAGTTTGAATGTTCGTCAGAAAAGTGAAACTATCAACAAACTATCAACAAAAGTTGTTCTTCTTGAACTCTCTTGTATTACGCCCTAGATGAACTTATCACTGTTTGTGGGTTACCAGTTAACTGCACTGCTTATATGTAATTGATTAGATGTTGTTATGGGTAATGTTATGGGTAATGTATATTTGTAATGTATATTTGTATGGTAATGTATATATTTGTACTTGTTTGTATTTTCAGCCCTATTAAAAGGACCATCTAACCTCTTCAGACGCTAGAGTAGAAAAGTTGATGCATTGATTCCTTAATTGTCACAGTGCATGGGCTGTTCTGATATCAACCAGGACTAACCTTACTTAGCCTGGTCATATAACCAGCCCCTCGTTCTATGCTTCGCTTCATTAGAGGGTCTGGGATTCCACCAATTTAGAAACTATTGCCCGGTGGAAGTGTTTAAATCCAAAAGGTTTGGATTACCTAAGCTAAATTGATGCAGTTCAGTTCACACACAGTGAGTGAGAATCTGACACTGCTAATGTTTGTAAGTAACATTTACTATTCTCAATACAAAGAAAGTTGACACCAAAAATGTGTTACCACCAAAGATTATAGAGCACTCTAGAATAAGGCAGAACATTTGGAAGCAGTCAGAGTTGTAGAGTAGTACATTTTTTTTCTAAAGTGAGGGTACATAATATAATGTAGAATGAATGCCTAATGTTTCAAAAGTGAAAAATAGCCATACATAATCAGTTCCAAAATAATTTGCTTATTGTGTTATGTAGCACACATATAGCTACATAGTTATAAAGAGCTAATAAATGGGCCTAGTTGTTACAACAGTGTATGTATGAATAGGTAGGCTAATGGCACATATGCTTCAATCACAGTTGTTTACCGTTTGCCTGAAGAAGATCCAGGAGGACAATATATTAAGTTTTTTTTTTTTTTTTTTTATCGCATGTTAAATCTACAGGATTAACTGTGGTGTGCATTCTTTTAAGTGTGGCGTCCAGCATTTCTGTAACCTCACTCTCATGTCAGATGATGCACTATGCTACTAGCATCTTCATGGCTCCATAACCGAACCAATCAGGACTACTCTTCTGTTTCAAAATGGTTAAATGGCTCTCTGCTCTGTTATAAAATGGTGGTTTTCTGTTTACCCTGCGTAACTCAACCAGCCTCATCAGTTGGTTTTGATGAGAGTGGTTTAAGGAGCACATCAATAAAGATAACGAGCAAGTTGTTTATCCAATCATATGCAATGATTTTTGCCCTCTGAAACAACTCTCCATGGCTGGGGTAGGGAACCTGTGGCTCTTTGGATGGCTGCATCTGGCTCGCAGACAAATCTTTAATAAAAAGAATGATAACGTTAAGAATTTAAAACATTCTCATGAAGGCCTATTTCAATCCATTCATCTCTCTATTTCAGTCCAAGGTGACTGGAATTCGGCTAGTTTTGCTGGTGCTTTAGCAATTGTGAGAAACCGAAAGATGGGGAGTATGCCAAAACACTCATGCTTGATGTTGCCGATGAACTTTTTGATGACTTTCTGAATAAAGAAAAGATTATCAAATGAATAAAAGACATGCCTATTACATGCCACTATATTGTATGGCTCTCATGAAATTCAATTTTAAAATATGTGGCGTTCATACTGTAGCTCTCGCAGCCAAAAAGGTGCCCGACCCCTGCTCCAAGGGATCAATCTCAGATCAGATGCTTGTGCGGATATGCTTGCAGGCTAGCGTAGCACATCATCTGACATTTGGGATGTGCACACTACTACCCGTAGTAGATAACGCACACACCTCCTCAAGTTGTCAAAAAGCAGTCATGCCTCTGAGTGTAAACAATTGAAAAGCCATTAAAACTACTATTACATGATGATGATGATTACTCGCTATTGATTGTGATGCCTTATCAAAGTGTAACCGAGAAATTTTCACACAGTCCCAGTCTGTGTGAACGGTTTCCCGTACTGAGGTTGACAGGTAAAGCGGTGCGAGTCAACTGATGTCTTCTGAGATGTTTAACGTCACTGAATGGTTGTCTGCTTATAGAACGACAAAAAAGTTGGGGGAAAAGCATTAGAGAGAACGAGTTTTATTGAAATAATGAACAGGGAAATAAGAAACATACTAAGTACATATTTTGTAATTAAAGGAGAAGTTCACCTTTAACAAGTTTAGCCCCTTTTCTGGAGTGTCTAAGATGACAAAGAAACATCGGCATCAAAATTTTGACGATTGCTCCCGTCTCTGATATTTGACTCATTTAGAATCCCCCCTGTTCTGCTTCAGAATAGCTTGCTTTGTGCATGTCTGATGTCCTTAAAACAACCTTAAACCTTTATTTTAAAACATGTGCTGTTCACCTAGTGTTATGTGGTGTCCATTGATGTTCCAAAACAATTATTGTAGCAAAATACAGCTTCTGTCACGTTTTATGTGGTATTTTGAACATTCTGGAACAATTTTTTCAACATAGTAACACCAACTAGCACAGCAAAGACAAAAACAAACAAAGCTGGATAGGAACTGCATTTCAATATAATTGTTTTGGAACATTAGCCTGACACGTCAGACTATATCATAAGAATGTATAGTCTGAAGACCACTGATAGACTGTACCTCAATGGAGGGGCGGGTGATTGCGTTGTCTTTCAAACTGCCTCTCCACGTAATAGGCTAGCGTTCCGGCCAGTGGTACCAGCTGGTATATCAAACTTTTCCCGTAGCCCGTCGGTAACACGGCAAAGACATCTTTTTCAGAACGAAAAACTTCAGTGCACTTTCTTGTTTCACTTTCAAAGAAAATGACAAGTGCAATTCGTCCAAAACTAAAGCCAAAGACGATTCCGCTCTGGTTTGAGCAGGGCTGTCGTCATCGTACAAAGCCCGCCTTACGATTTCCTGTACACATACCACGCTGTGATTGGTTATCCGCCTCCAGAGGAAGGCTAAAACGGGTTTCTATAGATACAGACGGCAAGTCCGGGCACGCCCATAAAATCAGCTCCTCGTGTCCCCCATGTGGGGGAAAACAAACCCTAAATTAGTGAAGGAGTCAATGGCATGCTAAGCTAGAAGTTACACTGAGCACCATCTACAAGGAGCCAGACACAATTTGAGGGCAATGCCTGAAGGTAGTAATGATGGTCAGATGGTCCGATGTGAATTCTGAACTTGACACCCCTCCAAACGCGATACTGATGACAATCTAGATGATGTTTGTTAGCTTCATTAGCTTGCTAACTAGCCAACTTCATTGATCACCACAGTAAATGTAGCTAACTTTAGCTTGCTTAACTGAGCTAATCAGACTTGTGATTGAAAGTTGCTTTACTTTTGACAGGAGCAGAGACGGCTCATGACATTTCTGTTAGTGTAACTGCAATAAACAAATGATGGAAAAATTATTTTAGTCTAAACACAAGTAGGCAAACAGGTCATGATTAGGCAAAACATCTAATATGGACTTTGTTCAATTTTACTTAGCGATCTTTTATTGTTAAGCAACTTTCTCTACCTTGTCCATTCATCATAATGTTAAATTGGCCTCTGTTATCCCCCACGCTGACTCCACCCTAGCATTTTGGGGGCGTTAACCGTACTTGCCGTCTGTATCTATCAGTGGCCTCTAGACGTACCTCTGTGCAAATTCAAATTTGCTACCACTAGGGGTACGTCTAGAGTCTAGGCTATTGGAACATCAACGGACACCACTAACCACTTGGTGAGCAGCACATGTTTTAAAACAAAGGTTTCAGGTTATTTCACGGACATTATCAGATATGCACAAAACAAGCCATTCTGAAGCAGTAAACGGGGGATTCTTAATGAGCCAAAAATCAGATTGGAGTAATCCTCAAAATTTTGGTGTTTGATGATTCTATTTCATCCTAAACACTCCAGGAAAGCGGCTAAACATGCTAAAAAGTGAACATTCCCCTTAAAATACATTTATTATAAAAACTGCCCACTCTTGGTTCTGCGTGGGGTGCGGAGGAATTCATTTATCTTATCAATGCAGTCCCTCATGTCATCCATCTCCATAGAAGGGAAAGTTTCCTTAAGAGTCACCGCCAAAAACGTTTCAAGTTCTGCGGCAGCGCTAGCTTGCCCCTCGCCCCGTGCCAGTTGGAGGTTCTGATCCAGGATTTATAGCACTCGTCTGTGATGATGGACCTGAAAAGCAGGCATCCGAATCGTCCCACTCGGCCGCCGCTCAGCCGTAGTATCTTCGCATGTTCTTTGGGGCTGATGTGACGCAAGGTCACGTCTGGGTGTTGACCGGACGGTAGGTCGTAAATCTGGGTGCAATCACTAAGGTCTTGATCCTTGGCGCTCTCGTTCGGCTTCTCCGCTGTGTGCGTGCGCTCGTGAGATTTGAGGCTGGTCCTGTAAAGGAAGCTCTTGTCACAGTGGGCACACCGGTACGGATGACCTGCCCTGTGACAGTACATGTGCCAGCGTAGACTCCGCTCCGTCTGGAAGGTTTTGTCGCATAAACCACAGTAGTAGGGTTTATCTCGGGAGGAAAAATGTGGCTTCCCCTCCGCCTTCATCCTCTTCTTTATCTTTTTAATCAGCAGCCTGTTGTTGTTGTTGACGCCGTTTTTGCGCGCAGAGCTGTAGGATACTCTGGAATCCACCGGCTTGTGAGACGTAGCAGTAGCAGTCTGACTGGACCAACTGGGATTTGCAGTGTCGGAGGGGGGTGGGGTATATGGTTTCACCCAGTTCACTGGAAAAACACACAACACATGGTACCAGTTACCAATTAGACACACAATAGGGTTTCTTATGTGTCTAAATTTAAACACATCTTATTCCAATGGACAATGTACTCAGTGTTTGTGGCGAAGACTCAAAAACAGATCAAATTATGATGGACACTAATACACCAAACCTAAGTTGACCTAAGTTTCCATAAAGCATAGGCACTTTGAATTTATGATAATTTTAGGGTTACCAAAGAGTTTTTGGCAGAGACCAAATCAGACAACGGTTTAGAAAAAAATCCAGAAGAGTTTATTTACGAACACAAAAATACCTTAGACAACATGCTCCACACAAAAATCCATCAGCTGCTCTAACTAGACAGGACATTGCCTGACTATAAGTACAAGTTTTTTTTGCACATAAGAACCACATTAAACATGAAAGAAAATCTTCTCGTTTTTTGATTAAATTCACTTAAATCCACAATTTACTATGTGATTAAACACACATTGTGAACATAGAAAATGTAAATACTTACAAAAATATCAAAAATAGATCACATCATTTCCGAAATCTAACACACCAGATGTCAACTTTTAGTTAACATTGTATAAAATTTCCGGTTTTTAGAACTTACTGTTTCAAACAGAACATTGACTGATATGCACCATTTTTTTATTATTTCAAATTCAATGGCAACTGCATTCACTTCGTTTTCTGAACGATTGAAATTAAACATACGCTCCACTAACAATACATAAAGGCATCTTAGCCAATAAGGAGAAATGAAAACACTTTTAAAACTCATTTAACCTAACCAATGAACCAATAAACCAATGATCCTTTGAGGAACGTCTTGAGTCTGTATGAGAGAGAGAGAGAGAGAGAGAGAGAGAGAGAGAGAGAGAGAGAGATTGTCAATGAACGTGAGGATGAATTTCCCAGCAATTGCTGTTTGAATATAAATGTAATGTATACAGTATATCTAACCCTATTGAAAATCCATGAGCTTGCACAGGAGGCTGGCAACACGCGAGTCCACTATTCGTTTTTTCCCTTTGGCAGCCTTTGTGCCTTGTTCTGGGTTTATACCCACAAAGCGCCTAGGAAATTATACACTGGGTGAAAATCTAATCAACTATAACAGAACAACAAAAAACAAATAATGTACATGAAAGCACAAGTTCAGTATTTTTCATTTAAGGCCTTGTTTTTCGAGAATTTGTTTGGCTTTTGCGGTAGCTACAGAATGGCTAAAATGGCCCAAGACAGACGAGGGTGGAAACTCTTCATCAATGGCCTATGTTCCGAAAGGAATGTACAGGCCTAAGTAAGTAAGTACGTACAGAATGGCTGTATAGGTGCACTGCTCCAATCTTTCTAAGAACACAAACTTCCATTGGACGATGGGAAAACAAGGTTTTTCATGGAAACGATGGGAAAACAAGGTTCTAGGACATGTAAAATACCAAAGTGCTTTGCAGTAACTATCCTTAACATGCTCCATGCTTATTTAGTTTAGTTTAGTTTATTTGACCACCTGTTAAATACATAATTCAAATCATGCCTTAAAACAGTGTCAAGGATGACACAAAAAGTCACAGACTTTTTGCCCCTTCTACTTGACACTATCTTACCTCTGAATGAATTCGAGAGTGCAGGCTGCCTCCTCTTGGTAATGCAGGTTGAATACGTAAAAACAGGAAAACAAGCATGCCAACCCCGTGACAAAGGAGGGTTGCATTCCCTCACAAATGATTTGGCCTTCAATACTGATCATCCAGTGCCGGATGTGGCTTACACTTTCTCCTACAATGTCAATGTTTTTAATAAGTTTAGTTTAACACCATGTAATTAAATACATTCATATTCATTACCACAATAAAGACAGCCGTCCAATATATGACACCAACTTACCAAGAAGAATCAAACGAGGAGTTGCAGGTGCAGAGAACGAACTGTTGAGATCAGCTGCAGTGGCATTTCCCTAGGAAATGGAATAATAATAATAATAATAATAATAATAATAATAATAATAATAATCAATGGCAAAGATACCTATGAGGGAGTGAGTGAGTGAGAGAGAGGGATAGAGAGATAAATAAATGTGAGGGGGTCATAGAAGAGTATAGAGAAAATAGAGGGAGAGAAAGATAGATAGATTAATAGGGAGAGTGATAAAACAGATAGACAGATACAGGGTAGAGAAAGGGAAAGATATTGGAAACACAGGGGCAGAGTGAAATAAATAGAATCAAAGAGAGAGGACGAGAGAAGGATAGAGATGGACAGATTGATAGAGAGAGTGATAAAACAGATAGAGATGGATACAGGGTAGAAAAAGAGAAATGTGTGTGTGTATAATGCATACGTGTGTGTGTGTGTGTGTGTGTGTGTGTGTGTGTGTGTGTGTGTGTGTGTGTGTGTGTGTGTGTGTGTGTATGTGTGTGTGTGTGTGTGTGTGAGGGGACTTACATCTGCAAGAACGATGAGTCCTGAGACATCTTCGGAAAAGTGAGAAAGAAGAAGATGGATGACCCGATAGGACAGTTCGACATCGTCATCAGCACGTTGGCGAAGAAGTTCCTTCATTCTTGCGTTTGTCGGTTTCGACTTGAACATTTCAACAATTGTTTTGCCACACTCCTTCATGGCGAGCTCAAGGCTATGCAGCACAGGAATGCCCGTAAGCAGTTGAAAGTGGGAGTATAGCCCTTTCTGGCTGAACAAGTACGGCCATTTAGTCTTTAAAGTTTCGATGGTAGGTGTAGGTAAAGCGTTTATGTGGCTTCGCTGCAGGTAGAAAGTTAACTCCATCAGCTGTGTTACTTCTTGTTTTTCAGAGCCAGCTGTACCATCTCGACTAAAGATTCCTTGCAGCTGCTGACGCTTGCTTTCCATTGACTCCTCTGTCTCTCCTGGTGGAAGTGTTGGTTGAAATCTAGTACAGCCATACGTGTCTGTGGGTCCTCTTTTCCGTCCATTGTTCACTGAGCGGCGCAGATGAATACCGCTCGCACGGTTCAGATTCTCGATTCGATTTTTCACTTGAATCAGCAAAGACATGTATCCTCCATCTATAAGCTGTCGATCGGCTCGCTGATCAGCAAAGCTTTCTGGGTACTGGTGAATGATGTTCCGGCAAACAACGAGGCACTGTGCTCGTGTTGGGTTCGGCTCGTACTTCCTCATCTCGTCGCATATTATCCTGACCATCTGTCGTCGTGCAACCGGTGAAGGCCTCCGACAAGATGAAATGGCAGTGCGAATCTCTGCTGGCATGTGGTCCCATGGCACTTTGAAAGACTCAGGCCATGATTTCCATATTGGCTGGGAAGTAGTCGAAGCATAGTCTGTTGTGTGAAATTGTGGTTGGTCAATTGTTGGCTGGGAGAGAGGCTGGGATGAAGATGAGCTATTCTCACTTCCAGATGGACTCATGAATAGACTGTTGCTGCTGCTGACTTCAGTGGTAAGGGATGGAAGAATTTCTAAGCTTAAGGAGATGGCTTGACTCTCTAAAAAAAATTGAGATGGGTCATGATCACTTAATGGAAAACATTTACAAAAAGTGTAGAATCCTCTCCTACTCCAAAAGATCAATACAAATTTATGTGACGTTTAAAAAATTGTGAAATATAGAAATGCACATTGCTAATAAACTCTGGCAAAGCCATGATATAATGGAACAGTACAGTAAAAGCAAGCATACCAGTGTGGAAAACCTCAATAAGATGGTGTCGTTGGGCAAGAGGCAGCAAGTCAGTGAAGTCATCCTCTTTTAGATATTGGAGATCTTGTGTTGACGTAGCGCCATACTTTACAATTCTATCAAGTATTATCTCGTGGGTAGACTCTGGAATATTTGGCAGTGCCCTCGGCACAATCTCCATCATTTGCTCCAGAAATGTAGACATTGCTGTATGCTGGAGAGAGAGAGAGAGAGAGAGAGAGAGAGAGAGAGAGAGAGAGAGAGAGAGAAGCAATTGCTGTCATCATGTTGCATCAGACAAAAATTCTTACCATTAGGACTAAGCAAATGGAAAAGCTACCTGTGAGATAACTCCTTGAAGATCATCTTGAATGGCAGAATCTGCCGTCTGCATCTATTATTTAAAGAGAGAGAGAGGGAGAGAAAGAGCAAAAATGAAGGGAACACTATGACAATACAATTAAAAGAAAAGCGGATCACACGCTGCATAACCCAGAAAAGTCTCCAACTTTTTGTCTCTCAAGAGCTAGACTACTTTTGGTAAAATCTATGTAGCCACAAGCTTCTATACCAACTTTGGTTACTGATAGGCTACAGATAAGTGTAAACATCCTTTGTCATTTTCCTCACTTATTCACATGCTCTCATGGTTAGTTTAATCATAGTCAGGTAGCCTATATCATTTCAAGGTCAGGCAAATCAGTTAGCACGGTATTTCCCAGGTACTTAAGTCTAGAGATCGAAAGATATGGGCGTTTTTATGACCGATGCCTATACCAATATGGAAGTCAGGGTTAGCCGATGGCCGATTTATGCTGTCGATTTTTTGGACCGATTTTTAGAGCCGCCAATTGCGCGTTTCTGCGAATGGTCTGCTGTATTTATTTAAATCGCGCATAAAAAGTTGCATAAAAAGCATAAACTCAAGCCATACTTTTTAACAACTGCTCTGAACAAGTACGGCCATTTAGTCTTTAAAGTTTCGATGGTTGGTGTAGGTAAAGCGTTTATGTGGCTTCACTGCAGGTAGAAAGTTAATTTCATCAGCTGTATTACCTCTTGTTTTTCAGCGCCAGCTGTACCATCTCGACTAAAGATTCCTTGCAGGTGCTGCCGTTTGCTTTCCATCGACTCCTCCATCTCTCCTGGGGGAAGTTCTGGTTGAAATCTAGTACAACCATACGTGTCCGTGGGTCCTCTTTTCCGTCCACTGCTCACTGAGCGGCGCAGATGAATACCACTCGTACGGTTCAGATTCTCGATTCGGTTTTTCACTTGAATCAGCAAAGACATGTATCCTCCATCTATAAGCTGTCGATCGGCTCGCTGATCAGCAAAGCTTTCTGGGTACTGGTGAATGATGTTCCGGCAAACAACGAGGCACTGTGCTCGTGTTGGGTTCGGCTCGTACTTCCTCATCTCGTCGCATATTATCCTGACCATCTGTCGTCGTGCAACCGGTGAAGGCCTCCGACAAGATGAAATGGCAGTACGAATCTCTGCTGGCATGTGGTCCCATGGCACTTTGAAAGACTCAGGCCATGATTTCCATATTGGCTGGGAAGTAGTCGAAGCATAGTCTGTTGTGTGAAATTGTGGTTGGTCAATTGTTGGCTGGGAGAGAGGCTGGGGTGAAGATGAGCTATTCTCACTTCCAGATGGACTCATGAATAGACTGTTGCTGCTGCTGACTTCAGTGGTAGGGGATGGAAGAATTCCGATGCTTAAGGAGATGGCTTGACTCTCTAAAAAAAAATTGAGATGGGTCATGATAACTTAATGGAAGACATTTACAAAATAAGACAAGTGCAGAATCCTGTCCTACTCCAAAAGATCAATACAAATTTATGTGATGTTTAAAAATTGTGAAATATAGAGATGCACATTGCTAATAAACTCTGGCAAAGCCATGATATAATGGAACAGTACAGTAAAAGCAAGCATACCAGTGTGGAAAACCTCAATAAGATGGTGTCGTTGGGCAAGAGGCAGCAAGTCAGTGAAGTCATCCTCTTTTAGATATTGGAGATCTTGTGTTGACGTAGCGCCATACTTTACAATTCTATCAAGTATGATCTCGTGGGTAGACTCTGGAATATTTGGCAGTGCCCTCGGCACAATCTCCATCATTTGCTCCAGAAATGTAGACATTGCTGTATGCTGGAGAGAGAGAGAGAGAGAGAGAGAGAGAGAGAGAGAAGCAATTGCTGTCATCATGTTGCATCAGACAAAAATTCTTACCATTAGGACTAAGCAAATGGAAAAGCTACCTGTGAGATAACTCCTTGAAGATCATCTTGAATGGCAGAATCTGCCGTCTGCATCTATTATTTAAAGAGAGAGAGAGGGAGAGAAAGAGCAAAAATGAAGGGAACACTATGACAATACAATTAAAAGAAAAGCGGATCACACGCTGCATAACCCAGAAAAGTCTCCAACTTTTTGTCTCTCAAGAGCTAGGCTACTTTTGGTAAAATCTATGTAGCCACAAGCTTCTAAACCAACTTTGGTTACTGATAGGCTACAGATAAGTGTAAACATCCTTTGTCATTTTCCTCACTTATTCACATGCTCTCATGGTTAGGTTAATCATAGTCAGGTAGCCTAGATCATTTCAAGGTCAGGCAAATCAGTTAGGACGGTATTCTCCCAGGTACTTAAGTCTAGAGATCGAAAGATATGGGCGTTTTTATGACCGGTGCCTATACCGATATGGAAGTCAGGGTTAGCCGATGGCCGATTTATGCTGTCGATTTTTTGGACCGATAATTGCACATTTCTGCGATTGGTCTGCTGTATTTATTTAAATAGCGCATAAAAAGTTGCATAAAAAGCATAAACTCAAGCCATACTTTTGAACAACTGCTCTGAACAAGTACGGCCATTTAGTCTTTAAAGTTTCGATGGTAGGTGTAGGGAAAACGTTTATGTGGCTTCGCTGCAGGTAGAAAGTTAACTCCATCAGCTGTATTACCTCTTGTCTTTCAGAGCCAGCTGTACCATCTCGATTAAAGATTCCTTGCAGCTGCTGACGCTTGCTTTCCATCGACTCCTCCATCTCTCCTGGGGGAAGTTCTGGTTGAAGTCTAGTACAGCCATACGTGTCAGTGGGTCCTCTTTTTCGTCCACTGCTCACTGAGCGGCGCAGATGAATACCACTCGCACGGTTCAGATTCTCGATTCGATTTTTCATTTGGATCAGCAAAGACGTGTATCCTCCAACTATAAGCTGTCGATCGGCTCGCTGATCAGCAAAGCTTTCTGGGTACTGGTGAATGATGTTCCGGCAAACGACGAGGCACTGTGCTCGTGTCGGGTTCGGCTCGTACTTCCTCATCTCATCGCATATTATCCTGACCATCTGTCGTCGCGCAACCGGTGAAGGCCTCCGACAAGATGAAATGGCAGTGCGAATCTCTGCTGGCATGTGGTCCCACGGCACCTTGAAAGACTCAGGCCATGATTTCCATATTGGCTGGGAGGTAGTCGAAGCATAGTCTGTTGTGTGAAATTGTGGTTGGTCAATTGTTGGCTGGGGAGGATGAAGATGAGCCATTCTCACTTCCAGATGGACTCATGAATAGACTGTTGCTGCTGCTGACTTCAGTGGTAGGGGATGGAAGAATTCCGATGCTTAAGGAGATGGCTTGACTCTCTAAAAAAAAAAGTATGAGATGGGTCATGATAACTTAATGGAAGATATTTACAAAATGCAGAATCCTGTCCTACTCCAAAAGATCAATACAAATGTATATGACATTTTAAAATTGTGAAATATAAAAATGCGCATTGCTAATAAACTCCTGTAAGCCATTATAATGGACTGTACAGACTGTACACGTCCGTCGACGAACCCCATGGACTTTGAATGGAGCTTTTGCGAAATGCATCTGTCCATCCCAATGGCTCCGTTGTGTCCGTGAAAAAGTTGCAAAATGTTCAACTTTTCTGGTAGCAACAGATCCATCAACCAATCAGAATTGACTCCCCATCACCCCCCCCCCCCGTCGTCCGTCAATGGATATTTACAGTCTGAACCTAACATAAAAGCAAGCATACCAGTGTGGAAAACCTCAATAAGATGGCGTCGTTGGGCAAGAGGCAGCAAGTCAGTGAAGTCATCCTCTTTTAGATATTGGAGATCTTGTGTTGACGTAGCGCCATACTTTACAATTCTATCAAGTATGATCTCGTGGGTAGACTCTGGAATATTAGGTAGTGCCCTCGGCACAATCTCCAGCATTTGCTCCAGAAATGTAGACATTGCTGTATGCTGGAGAGAGAGAGAGAGAGAGAGAGAGAGAGAGAGAGAGAGAGAGAGAGAGGCAATTGCTATCATATCAGAGAATGTGTACTCCTGTTATATCAGAGAACAATTCTTACAATCCATTAGGACTCAGCAAAAAAAAAAAAAAGCTACCTGTGAGATAACTCCTTGGAGATCATCTTGGGTGGCAGAATCTGCCATCTGCTTCTATTATTTAATGAGACAAATATATATATATATGAGAGAGAGAGACATTACCTCGATGATGATCAAAACGGCAAAAATGCAGGGAACACTATGACAATACAATTAAAAGAACTTTGACTTGGCCAGCCGCACAACAATTCCGACAGCATTGCGGAGTACTTTCGAATCCGAAAATTTTGCCTAGCACCTAGCACAGTAGCCTGTGAAATTAACATTGGATGTCAATGGGCGGCTCCGACAAAATAGACTTGAATCGTAATTCACAATCGACGGCGGAAGGGTTCGGAGTTGGTGTGCTGGGTTGCATTGAAAACAATGGAAACGAATGTTGGAAGCGGAGTGCTCAGCACTGTGTCGGAACCGGTGTGCGGTGGCCTTTACTGGGGTAACTGGCCTGCAGCAGTGTTTGCAGTGTCATCTAAATGGTAAGTGTCTTTTCCATAGTTATTGGCAAATTCTCATCAATTAACGTTACCTGTTGGAAACCCTACAGTATCATAGGCTAGCATAATCAGTAGCATTAGCATTTTTTGCTCAACTAGAATAAAACCCAAAAGATGAGAAAATGACATAAAACAATAGAGTCTAATTAGACCGACTATCTTGTTATAAGACAAACAGGTATCAGTACAATATGTATCGTAGTCTTTTGATTTTCAGGATGAACCAGCTTTAACTAGCCTTGACTTGCACAAATACCTTATACCTAAATACCTTCTCTAATACTTATGCATTACTTTCAAGAAATTCCAGTTAATCTCACCAGATTTTCACAATCTTGATGGATACAACAAATCCTCCGACATGGATGTCCTGTGTTCCCGTAACGTTGCATCCAACTACATCCTTCCCAGAATGCAGAAAAATACAGTATGAACATGTTATTTCAGATAGTGGCGCCTGCTGGCGTATACGGATAGCAGCAGAATCCGTCTCATCCACCTTATCATGGGCTGTAAAATGAACGTCAACTAGAAGACTCAAAAGATATTGTGAAGACTAGAAGAATACTCGAAAGATATGTTGCACTAAAGATGATGTTGAGTGTGTTCCTCAAACTATCTCGTAAGAGTCTTCTTTACTCCTGACTTCAATAATTTCTACAATTCTATTTTTTTGCTGGCATAATGGAGTACTGAGTTTAGATTGAGGGAAAAAAATGACGAAGAGATGGCTGCAATTCAAAAGTGGGGCTTGAATGCTTCCTTAAAGGAGAGTACCGGAGTGAATTCAAACATAGCCCTGTTGAAAGAGCTTGCTAAATGTGCTAGTTACCGAGTGGAACAAAAAATGTGAAGAATCGAACAGGCACTTTACACTGAATCAATGGGACCTGACTGTTGGAAACCGAAAGTAAAATCTGAGGTTACATTGACTCAATGTAAAGTGTTTCGCGTTTGCGTTAGGGTCTGTGCTGTTTGAAAATCTTTCATTTCATGCATAATATATTGCTGTTAGAAGGCTTGTGCAGCAGCAGGGCTATGCTTAAACTTACTCCAGTATATTGCTTTAAGGCACTGTATATTGCAACATCATGAAAAGTTGAAAAATTTGGCGGGGTGCAGAAAAGAAATTTGCCTGTTTCTTTTTTTTTTTTTTGATACGTTCATGCAGGCTGGAGAAGACAACTTGCTAGTTGTAGCTTCCAGGGTCATTGAGCAAGGTGGTAAGTAGCTATCTGTACAATTTCTGTAGAGTTTTCAATACCTCCTTTCAAATGTTGGAACCATTGATATCGACCTACTACTGTAAATTTGGGGCTACTTTGTGTCCTTTTGTGGATTAAAGCAGCGATTTGGCTACTTATAGCGCCTAGGTGGATGTGTGAGAGAGAGACAGAGAGAGAGAGAGAGACATAGAGAGAGAGAGAGAGAGAGAGAGAGAGAGAGAGAGAGAGAGAGAGCGAGAGAGAGAGAGTGTGTTTCAGGTTGAGTGAATGTGTGTTTGTGTGTGTGTGTGTGTGTGAGGGAGAGAGAAAGACAGAGAAATGATCTTAGCACTTTCATGCTGTTCTCCATCTTGTCTCTTTTCTGTTGCTGTGGGCGCTGTTCCTGTCTTACAGCAGTCCACTAGTTTCACCGACACCCTGCTGAACTGGGCCTGACGCACTGGGTCTGCTGACAACCCGCCGTCACCCCGGGCAGGTTCTGATGAGGACCCGTCACCCCGGGCAGGTTCTGATGAGGACCCGTCACCCCGACCAGGTTCTGATGAGGACCCGCCGTCACCCCGGGCAGGTTCTGATGAGGACCCGCCGTCACCCCGGGCAGGTTCTGATGAGGACCCGTCACCCCGGGCAGGTTCTGATCCGACAACTGAAGCTATGTTCAATCCATTCGCTTCCTCCTAGAAAGTACACAGAGGCAGAAATTGGGAATTGGTTTAGTGAATGCATGAGATGGATGGATGAATAAACACCAACTTCAGATATTACTGATAGATTTCAAGGATGAATGATTGGACTGAATGAGTGAATAGGCTGTTTTTGTGATAATATTGTTTTGTTGTTATTGTTGCTAGTGTATTGTTTTAAAAGCCCTTCTAGGGACAGGCATTGGAAATTAGCTTGTGGCTATAAATGCTATGATGCTTGCTGTTTGGTTGTTATGCAACCTACATGTTATGTAACTGTCCCTATCAAATAAATTAAACTAAACTAAACTAAACTAAACTAAACTAAACTAAATTATCAGCAAATTTGGTCAAGGAAAAAAAAAGCCTTTATAGTCCCAGAGTATGATTAGCCATAACATTAAAATATCCTGATGAGAGGAGTTAATTTTACACTGGGGAAGGAAAAGTAAGCTACTTATTGCAAACTTTTTCATGGGTTGCAGAGGCCAAAGCCCACCACACACCCATTTAACCTGTTACCAGAGACACTCCATGTAAAATATACGTCTTCTATCACCAAAAGTGGGGCCTTGACAACTCTTCAAAAATGCCATTTCATTTTGCCAAGCCATACTTTGGAAGAAGTTTGAGTGCCTACCATCCTAGGTTATGCTTGAGCTACAATCCTGACATTCAGGGAACTGGGAACTGGGAACTGGGAACTGTAATGGGGCCAATTATTTTCTTAGCACTGATAAACAGTGCCCTCAATGATGTAAAACACCACTGGAAATATGTGGACGACATGACCTTGGCCCAGTCTTGGACACCCCAGCAACCCTGTAGTCTCCAAGAGACCCTAAACGACCTCGACATCTGGGTCAAAGACCACAAAATGAAACTCAACCCGAAGAAATGTAAAGTTGTTCATGTCACCCATATGAGAAACCCTCCTGCTCTGCCAGCTCTGCTCATTGATCAGAACACCCTAGACATCTCCGAAACAGTTAAAGTCCTAGGGGTCACCATCCAACAAAACTTAAGGTGGGATAGTCAAGTGAACCACATGCTCACTTCAGCCAATAGGAAGCTCTTTGCCCTTCGACGTCTGAAGAAATTTGGAGTCTTGGACTCTGAATTAGTATCCATCTTTACAGGCTATGTGAGGCCTGTGCTGGAATATGCTGCCCCTGTATGGCATAGTTCACTGACAACAACACAAGAAAAGGTATTAGAAAGTATCCAGAAACGGGCTTGTAAAATCATCCTTGGTCGGAGGTACTCAGGGTACCCAGAGGCTCTTACTACTCTTGGACTGTGCACATTAACAGAAAGGCGCACTCAACTATGTCTGGGCTTTGCCAAAAAGCTGATGAAGTCCAGCTACAGAGACTGGCTACCTCCCCTTAGAGAAACGCTAACTGATCGGAAAACAAGAAATTCAAATAAACTGTCCACTCCTTCATGCAGAACCGAGAGATACAAAAAATCATCAATCCCATACATGTGTGGACTCTTAAATGACAATGGATTGTAGATGTTGCTTATTTGACATATTTTAGCTTGTGTATATAATGTTTTTTAATTAATGTTTTTATTGTAACAGCATATTGTAATTCAGTGTTTATGATGACAGCTGTTTGTATGTCTTTATGAACCTGCAATAATGGCTGAAATTCAATAAACTGTGTTTCATTCCATGTCTGAAGGCTATAAACAATGTTGGGAGTAACGAGTTACAAAAGTAATGATTTACTGTAATGCATTGCTTTTTGTGGTAACTTGGTAATGTAAGGCATTACAGAAAAAAAAAAAACTTGTAATATTTTCCTTCTTATAATTGTCAGTAACTCAAGTTACAATGCATTTTTTAACATGAAGTGGTGTTTTTTTCCTTCATACAAAATCGAGACTGCCAAATACAAATTCGCCAGGTCAGCAGGGGTAGAACGTTTGCTGTGCCGGACTTAATCTAGAAATTTACAGTCTCAACTTTGATAACGGACTAATGAAGGTCATAGGCTACCGGGGGGCCTGAAGAGTAACTTAAATGTAATGTAACAGTAATGTAACACCTTACATTTTCTAAACTCTAATATTGTAATGTAAGGGACTACTACAAAATGTCAGTAACAAGTAATAAATAATGCATTAACACTGGCTATAACTAACAGATATTCACAGTAAAAAAATTGATGGCTATAGGTGAGATGGTTTTCCAGATACTGCTGTTTGAAAACGGCCTTTCAGATTATGGTGCCAAAAAATGCCCAAAAAGCATGTAATTTCTTGCACTATGAAATTAGTTATACAAAAAGTATATTGGCGGTATGAACCTAATTTTTTGGATTCTTACTATAAAAAATAGTATCTTTTTACCATAATTTTTTTCAGGAAATTCTGAGATGGTCAAGCTGGAGGCATTGGGTGAAATGATACGGAATGACCCTATTGCAAAAAGTTTCACGAGTTGCGGAGACCAAAGCCCACTCCACATTCATAAGAGATTTAGATATAGATCTATGTAACATGAGGTGAAATTAAAGGAATAGTCCACCTCTTTATGAAAATTGGTTATTCACCTCCTTACTCTGAGATATATATGTGGGTAAAAAATGTGTTTTCCTAATATGACATCACCAGTTTCCCCCATTTTCTGGAATGCAAAGTTGCCAGATAGCAGCTCTTTGGCAACATTACTTTCCACTGCCTATGCTAAGCTAAAGGTAAAATTGGGGTTGCCAGACTAGGACAACGCATGCTCTGAGACCAAAATGCTCCTACCCACATATGTAACTCCCGGTAATGGGGTGAATAACCAATTTTCATAAAGAGGTGGACTATTCCTTTAATACATTTGGATTTGACACTAGTAAGTGACAGTAGTAAGTGATAAAATCATTCATAAAAATAGACTTAAAATACTATACCTGAATCAGTTCACTTTTAATGTCTGTATTAATGTCAGCTGCTGGAGCTAGAGAGAAGAGAAGATTTTATGAGTGAGTGTCTTACACAAGTATTGTAGCAACTCTTGATAAAAAAAGGAAATTACATTGAATAACGTTATATTTGTAATAGTACTACATGCACGCCTGTTGCTCTTCTCTTTTCAGTACTACTTACATGTAGCCTAGAACTCTAGACGTACCCCTAGCAATAGCAAATTTGAATTTGCACAGCGGATACGTCTAGAGACCCTGATAGAAAACCGTTGTATCCTGCCTCTGGCGGCGGATAACCAATCACAGCACGGTATGTGTACTACTTACATGACAAACTAAGATGTCCATAGTCGCCGACTTCTTCTTTAATCTCATCCAGTCTCAGCAGCTGGATCTGAAAATAAAGTTCAAGTTCAAGTTTATTTAGCCATATCAACAGTATAAAATACAGTTGCTAGGAATGTACTTTGGTGTGCTCACACATTCAACAATACAAGTAGGCAACACAAAGACAGGGGGGCACATAAATAACAGGGAATGACATACAACAACATTGTAAAGTGCAGTTCAAAGACTGAAAGTGCATTGGCTGTGCAGAATACAGTTACATTGTGCAAATAGGCAAGAGAGGTAGAAGGGCCAGGTAGAAGTAACTGTAAAGTGCTAGTGCATATTCAAGTGGCGGATGGCTTGCGGATATGTGCTGTCCCTGAAGCGTGTGGTGTTGCAAGGAATGCTGCGGTACCTTCTTCCTGAGAAGGCAAAGCCGTCAAAGTGTGTGTGCACTGTATGTACATGTAGGTGTAGGGGTGGGGATATACTGTATGTGAGTATATGGACGGACAGGGACTAGCAGGAGGTGTGGGGGGGGGGGGGGATATGTCTATGCATGTGTGTTTTACTCGCTTGTTTATGTGTATTTGTGTGTGTGTCTGTGATCATCAACTGCCTTCTATATTTATCTCTGCCATTGCCCAGACGGTGGGAAGTGCAGGTTTTCAAAGAGGGAAAGAGTGCTAATTTGTGCCAATCCAATCATGTTAGCCATAAGAGAGAGAGAGAGAGAGAGAGAGAGAGAGAGAGAGAGAGAGAGAGAGAGAGAGAGAGAGAGAGAGAGATATGATGATGATGATGTGTACGTGTGTCTCTGCAGTAGGAGTGTGCTATCACCTGATGCCAGTTGTCTTCATCCTGCAGCCATTCTTGGAATGTCCTGAAAATGTCAGAAGGGTCAAAGCTGCGGCGTATGTGGCGTTTTCATGGAGTACTTTTTGTTGAGTCATCCTGATCACAGTAGTTTACCGGTATTCACTTTTACATTTCGGGGGGAGGGAGAAGTTCCCAAAGAAAATGTTTGTACATACATACCGATCTTGAATCTCTACTCTGGGAAGCTGCTGATGCAGATCTTTCAGTTTATTCCTCAGGAATGCAATAGTCTGTAGAAACAACAAAAAAAAACACACACATAGAGAAGGTCAGAGAGCGTCTCACACACACACACACACACACACACACAGAGTACACACACAGAGTACAGTCCACAGATGTTTGCACATACAGTAGTATAGTAAATGAACCAAAACTATGTTCCTACTATCAAACAACCGAGCTTCTAACTGTCCAGTAGAATGAAAATGCACTCCAATCTTACTGTAACAGAACACTCTTACACAGCAGCAGACGGACGGCAGCGCTCAATGTTAACTCAACAACCAGGCAGAGTCTAGCACAGGGGTGGGCAATTATTTTGGCCAAGGGGCCATATTGGCTTTCAGATTTTGACTAACGGGCCGGGTGTTAACAGTTAACGAACTGATGTCGATAAATTGGCAAGTCTTAAGCCAGTAGCCTCACTTTCTTCAGAGGATATGTTAATATGCAGGTTCAAAAGGGTGGAATTTGCTTTTCATGATCATACAACACATTTGATAAATAAGGCCTAGCCTATAACTTAAGTCACCGTGACTAAATGAGAAATTATTTTATTTTGGGAAGGCTCCGCGGGCTGCATCTGGCCCCCGGGCCTTAGTTTGCCCAGGTATGGT
This sequence comes from Sardinella longiceps, assembly GCA_027497455.2. Taxonomy (NCBI): domain Eukaryota; kingdom Metazoa; phylum Chordata; class Actinopteri; order Clupeiformes; family Clupeidae; genus Sardinella; species Sardinella longiceps. The sequence goes on along the minus strand of JAODXP020000033.1, from coordinate 21,917,588 downwards.
CTAGCACCACACACACCTGATTGGCTTGTGTGAGTAATTTATCTTTTTCCTCCAGACGTCTGTGCAGTTCCTCCATCTTCAGCTGCAGCTGTTGGTTCTCCTGAACTTGCTCCGTCAGGCTATGTGACGTCTCCACCTCCCTCTCCTCCAGACGACGCACCAACACACACAGCTTCTGGTGCTTAACCACTGCATGCTGATGAGAACCACACACACACATCATGCATGTTAACACCATTGACAAACAGATACCACAATGCATGTTAATCACATCTAGAGACGCAGTCTCACAGGTAGACCGATCAAGCGGCATAAAAATTAAACCTCTTTTGATCTCGAGTGCTTAGTGCAACACTCAACACACAGTGACACGCAGCACACACTAACTCGGCAAAGTGGGCTGCCAGCTACAGTGGTGCCCAGAGAGCAGTGAGGGGGTCAGGTGTCTTGCTCAAGGGCACTAAATCCATGGTGTACTGGTCAGGAACCTGGCAACCCCTAGGTTACAAGCCCGAAGCCTTGACCAGTAGACCCCGGCTGCATAACATATTAATTACATGCATTCGTACGTGTGTGTGTGTGTGTGTGTGTGTGTGTGTGTTAGACTTGTAGTCAAGACCGCTTAGACCAAGACCAAGACAATACCAAGACCAGAGGCTAACGAGACCAAGACAAGACCAAGACCAGAGGCTAACGAGACCGAGACGAGACCAAGAAAAATTGAGGCCGAGACCAAGACCGAGAACGAGACCGGAAAAAAAGTAGACTAGGCTATATTGGAAGTTATAACTTGATTTGAAAAACAACTTTGGCTAACATTCAACTCATATTAGGGAGTATTATTTCAACTGCTAGCAACAATGTGGATACGGATAGCAATGTGGTCAGAAGATAAAAACTGTTTTGATATATTTTTTGATAGCTGTTGAATCAATAATTAAAAAAAAAATACCCTGCTTTTACCAGCACAAACCGCCTACTGAACTCATGGTGACAAAAATGAGTGTTAGGCCTACTCTATAGCAATATTAGTCTAATTAAATACCAGCAGGGGGATGTCTCCTAGTCACCCACTACGATGAGTTAAGGTCTACCAGCGAGATGTCCATGCTCCAGACATTTCAACCAGTAGAAAATCATTTCTGGGTAGCTGAGAAAATGACAAAGTCAACTCCATTACATTCAATTCTATTCTATTGCCTCTACTGGTAAAACTAAGTCTTTGAGAGCGGGTTTCTGAAGCCAGGTGGCACATTAGAATTTTTTTTTTATGTTTTTTTTTGTGCATTTTTAATAGCTAGCTCCTTTAAATTTTTAAAGCATTTAAACCTACTGCTATCATGAGATGAGTGTGGCACAATAGGCCAACTTGATGGGTGAATTCTACTTTTTATTTTGTTTCCTTTAGTTTTAGATGTAACACAACATGCAGTGTGCCAACGGTATTTCTGAAAGTTGGCAACCCAACCAGGCCTTCTAGCATACTCTGTCTATACTACCAAAGATTATATACTAAGCCAACTTCTAATTGAAAATTAAATGAACATGGCCTGAGTTAATTTTGAGAACATACAACACAAGGATACGATTTTAGCAGAAGCTAGCCTACTTGTGAGATGACAATAGGGCTGGTGCAGCCTTCACTTTTACTGCTTGATGATTCTCATCACTACATGCGGTGACTGAGTTGGTAGGCTAATAAGGCAAAACCCGGAGCGGATTCTCAGCGGTATACATTCGCTATTACATCAAGTGGAATGGATTCTTTCGGGGTGCAATAGAGATAACTTTGAGAATACATCAACGGCGTTCATTTATCGCCTGATAGGAGTCACTCGCAGGAAGATTTGACATCCTTCACAAGCGTCCATGAAGCACTAAATACGGGAGTTTTTTACGATGTCTGTGTCTCGGTAGCCTATACTAAATTTACGAAAATGAAAGATGAAAAATTTAATTCCCATAAATACATTAGAGATAATGTTAACTAGCATGACATCTCGCTCAGCCGTCATAACACTTTCCTATGCATACACGAACATTTCATAATTAAATTGCCTATATTTTGCGAATGGAAAGTAGGCTAAACTTTAAGGAGAGTAATTTAGAGCTGCATCTAACTGAACGTGCGCGGCTCTCTGTCACTGAGAGACCGGCCCATAAATGCATTTGAGAGCCTTGCTCTGCTGTAGCAAGGGGTGTCTTTTGCGCACTCTCACTTTCGTTTTGACGCGTCTCATTGTTTAGGCTGTCATTTAAACCGGCAACTTGATTGTTAAAATATATATTTATTAAATGTATTTATCTTCTCTTGGTCTTGGTCTTGCAAGACACCAAGACAAGACCAAGAGATCCGAGACCAAGACAAGACCAAGACAATACACTGTCAAGACCAAGACGAGACCGAGACCACGTAAAATTGGTCTCGAGACCGGTCTCGAGACCAAGACCGGTCTCGAGACATACAACTCTAGTGTGTGTGTGTGTGTGTGTGTGTGTGTGTGAATTTACCATTTGGCTGGTACATGGTTGGTTGTTTAAAGTTGTTAAAAACAAGTGACAGGCTATGTGGCTGCTTGCATAAACACACAGTTTTAACCACTTTTTTTTTTTTTAGACATTTGTAGGCCTAGTGTGTGTTGTAATCTGGTCTGTTGATGTTACACAGACTTTGAGGTGATACTTGGCAAGTCATGATGAGTAACGTTAGGCTAGATCTCTTGTTGAAATTGACTAGAGTTCTCCTTTTAATAGCAAATTCAAAACAACCCCAACACCAAGTTAGCCACCTGCCCTAAAAACAGTGAAGTGAAGTGTGTTTGTGTCTCACCTGCAATAATTTTGTCATCATCTGAGTTTCCCTCTCCAGGTCAATATGAATGGAGGCTTGCTTGTGACTCAGATCATTATGTTGCTCTGTCGTCTGCACAGACATGTCAAGACACAATGCAGGTCTACTCACTGGATTTAAACAGTGTGAGCATCATCTAATTTGTCTCTGATTGTGGTGTTTTCACAGACATGATAGGGCCATTTCACCTCAAACTTTCTCACCTTCATAATGACAACCCTTTGCAGCCTGCTGGTAACTTGTGCTGAGATTTCCAACCCGGGTCGTGAACTAGCCTCGTGTCAGTTTTGAAAGGCTTCTGCGTTTTGTATGTTGATTTTATTTTAGTAGTGTTGTAACGCTAGCCTAAAGAAACGTTAACCCGCCAATTTCAAATAAATTCACAGCGGTTAGTCCACTACGACAGGTCAGGCGCAACACAACTCATAATGCTGGCTTTTCAGTCCTCCGTTTTCGAGTAACGTTAGCCTAAGAAAACGTTATAACCCGCTAATTTAAAATAAATTCACAAAAGCGGTTAGACCACAAAGATATCAGTCTTAAACTCAAGTCATAATGCTGATTTCTCAGTCCTCCGTGTTCGAGTAATTTAATTTGACCAGGAAAAACTGGTGAGGATGTTTTGTTTTGCTGCTCTTCAACAGTGTTTCACACTGACGACATTGAAGTTTGTGTTATTACCGCCCTCTTGCGTGGCGGATGATAATTCTATGAGCTCAGAAATGACAGACGGGCAGGTTGGATGAATGGATGGATGCAATAAAGCTGCTGAGGAACAATATCTAAGTTGAAAGAAAGGAAAAAGAAGGGACAAGAAAAAATGGTGAGGGAAAGGGAAAAAAGAGGGATTTTCAACCCAATAAATCTGATTAATGTGCCATTAGTGCTAAAAACAGCAGTTGGAATACTTGTTTAAATGGTGTGTTCAAGGCACAAAGGATTTCAGCGTGAATACATTTATTCAATTTACTATGTAAAATAATGATCAAACCAAGTAAGCACAATACCACAACAACACTGAACATTTATTTGTAGTCAGGGGGCCAATTCTGAAAAGTGCTTCCGTTAAGACTTTTGTGGACATGTTGGGGTAAAAGATGACAACCAATTTTTTTAGTTAGAGGCACCCATAGGTGAAATACTAGGGTGGTTGTCAGGCTGAAAATTATTTTTATGACTTTTGGAAGCAATTTTATGCCAATTTTCAGTTTTTTTGTTCACCACAACATACATAGAGTAAATGTTGAATATCTCCACAACCACAAGGGCTACATACATAAACTTGGTGTCAAATGAAAGCTTACGCTTATGGGATGCCTGTAAATGAAAATATATGAAGAGTTCAGATGCAAAACCCCCTAACTCCACTTGACCACTTTTTGAGAAAAAGGCCATTTTCTATCAGGCGTTTACATTGTTTTAATTGTAAACAGATATTTTAGACACGGCGGGAAGCAGGTTTTATTTTTTTTTTTTCACAAAAACATTTCATTTACATATTCTAGATTTATACAGGATTCACACAATATCATTAACTCAGTTTTCACAAAAATGGTGTTTAGGGGGTTTTGCATCTGAACTCTTCATATATTAAACTGTTGGAGAAGACAGAGCTAGAACATGTAAAAATCAATCTCCGCCTAAAGGGAACCACATTTTAAAGTGAATAGCAGCTTGGAAACATAAGATAGTAGCTTAAAACCTCCATCAATCACTACCCCTAACTAGGAGACAGTGTCATGCCAAGTTTAAATTTTGTAGTGTGAGACCAGGCAACACTGCACAGGTTTTAGTACTTTAATGTGCAGGGGGAAATCTACATTTATAGCCATTGGTTCCAATTTAATTCAACTACTAGACTGTAAAACCAATTATATTTATTTGACATAGGCCTATCACAATTCTCAGGTCTTTAGAGTTAATAACTATTTTAGAAATAAAATAACTGTTTGGTCATATGGCAGATATTTATAACATATGAGGGTTTTGAGAAAATGTTCAATAAACTCAAACAATACAGGGTCTTGATTAACTTCTTGCTGGTAGGGTTAGAATTTTTCCCTATCTTGTCAGGGAGCCATAGTCTGGAAAACTCAAGAAAATGTGTCAAACTTGACATGTCCTCATACTTTTTACTTTTTAATTTTCTTTTTTTCTGTTAACTTTGACCCTGTTAACAACCAATAATTGGAGGGTCTGCTCTGCTGTTCTGCAGACATCAAAATGACCAAAATGAATCTGTGATGATTTCACAACTAGTAGCAATGAACAAGCTCTGAACCTCAATGGAATTTTAGACCACTCTGAAAATTTTAAGACATACTGGATATTTAACATGGTTGGGGAAGATAACACACATTAGCATCTAGAGTAATGAATAATAATGACTTAAAAAAAATAGACAATCGTATCCTTAGTAGGAGCGCCAATGACTTTACTGTATCTCCGACCAAATTGTGTATTGTAGTCTGCTTGTCCTCTTTAGTGGCTGCCCCAATCCACACTGTGATGGATGAGCAGCAGTGTAGAAGATGGCCAATAGCTCTTGTGGTAAGCCATGTGGGCCAGTGCTAGCATAGTAGTTAAGGAGCCAGACTAATGTGCTAGTAATCTGGAAGTTGTAGAAGTTTCATAGAAAGTGCCTCTAATAGTAGCCTGATTGCCATCGACTTTCAAAGCTCTACGAGACTTTGGTCTGACCAAGAGCCCGTATAACAAAGTTTCTCAAAACGCATGGTTGACCCGTCTCCCTCAAATGCCTCGGTTTGCTACTGGTCGATGTTAGAAAATGCTGTGCCGAAGCAAAACCAATCACACCACTCTTTCCTCTGACGTATGTGACGCGAAGGGAATTGCTTGAACAGGACTGAGAGCCATTGGAGCTGCTCAAAGTCAATAGGTTCTCGATCAAGGGGGGGCAGTTCCCCCGTTTTGGGGACACCCAATAATTGGAGTATCATCAAAGAATGTCTGCATATGGCATGATTCGAGTTGTACTTGATGTTTGTGGTGTTCAAGGTGAACAGTGCAGGAGAGAGAGCAGTTTTATATGGATTTTCTGTGCGTCCGACTATTTAAAATATCCAGTATCATTCGGACATTTCAGAGTAGCCTATAATTCCATTGAGGCTCTGAGCCTGTTGATTGCAGTTTTATTGTAGATTACTGGCATATAAACATACAGTTTGGTGAAAAGCATGACATGGGTGTTATTTGTGTAAAATTGATACGATATATTGGAATATCCAAAAAGAATCAGATCACCGCACACAGTACTGGGTTTTGCTGATTTTATTTTCTCAGGTGAACAACGCGTTTCGTGTGTGTCGCTTCATCAGGTTTACTCATTCATACACTTGATCTTGCCACTAACAGGTGATATAGGGGATTTATGCAAGACACCATCCAATTAACAATTCAATTATAACTCCAGACACACATCCAATCTAATACAAAAACCATATCTTCAGATTTAGGCTCCAATGCCAATATGTATACATACAGTATACAACTCCAGTGTCAAAAAATGCAAATTATGTAATGCTAAATTGTGAACTAACGTATTTATGTATTGATGTATATGAATATAATGTGTAGATGCATTATTGAAACAGATGTTTATTCAAGATACTGGTGCCATTTCTGGATATTGTATAGGGCTAGTAATGAACTTTGATTCTAATTTTTACACTGGAGTTGTACATTGCATGTAAACATACAGGCATAGGAGCCTAAATCTGGACATATGGATTGTGTATTAGACTGGATGTGTGTCTGGAGTTTTAATTGATTTGGTAGGCTAATTGTATGGTGTCTTACATGGGTGAGGTCATGTGATCATCACAAATCACCTATATCACCTGTGAGTCAACCTGACGAAGCGACACCCAAAACACATTGTTCACCTAAGACAATAACATCAGCAAGACCCAGTTCAGTATGCAGTGATCTGATATACACACTAATTACACTAAAAATGAATACACTTTTTTGGTGACATTTCTGGCAGAGCAGACCCTCCAATTATTGGTTCTTAGGGTCAAAATTAACAGAAAACAAAAACAAACAAAAACTATAACAGGCCATGTCAGGTCCAACCCATGAGACTTTAGTGTTAGAATTTTACTTTTTGTTTGAAGCCAATAGAAGAACATTGGTTCTGTTCTATTCTATGAAAACAACTGTTGCAATAACCTTAACTGTACCCATTGCTTCTGGCTTCATAACATAACCGGGCTGACCAAAGTGGTGCAGTACTCCTTTGGTATACTGATACATTTTTGTAAAGGTCTGGTTTGAACATCAATTGGATAATATTGCAAGTAGGCTAGGCCTATTAAGGAAGCACTTGGAGTTAAAATCCGATTTTGCCACTTTTAAGAATACAGTCATAACATGGAGAAAAACTCATTTTCCAGGCTGACAACCTGGCTAGATTTCATGTTAAGGGGTCAAATATTAATAATGTGTATGTTGTCAGCTTTTACCCTGAAGTGTCCGCATAAGTTACAATATCAGTTTTGCCCCCCCGACTATTGCATTCATTTGAACCATGAACAAAAACTATTTACACATATTTAGCCTACAGTGTCCTCGTTTGACGAACTTTCTCCTCATCTCCTCTAACCACTGTTCCTTGGTGAGTCTCTCTGAATGTGGGCAGTACACCCTCCCACGATACTGGCTGTGCCCAGTCTCTCCCGTGCGGAACTGGCCACATTTTCTGCAACTGTTTGCCTCCACAGTCCTTCTATAAGCCCTCTTAAGTGGTTTGGTGCCTTGCATCCCCTCAACAGGCAATACAACCTGGTACAAGACAACAGGTTGTCCTGTCTGTGTGAAGACTTGTTGCGGCGGTGCTGTTGTGGCTACGGGAGTTGCTACAAAAGCCTGTTTGTTGGCAGCATCTTTGGGCAGGATGGCACACCGTGTCTTCCTCCGCTTGGCCTGACCCATAGTACTGACTGGCAGCTTATACTGGGGCTGATTCCGGAACGGAATTGGTTCAAACGCGAGGGTTCTGGATTCAGGGAGGGGTTCTGAAGCTTCCGGAAGGGATGGAGCCCAATTATTTCTCTGAAGCAGCACAGATTGCTTCATCGCTTTAATTCTTTTATTGTGCCACTGAACCAAAGTATTCTGGTTGACCTCCACAAGTTGGATTGTGGTCCTTTCCGTTACCTCTTTGTTAGTCACAAGAAGATGGCTAATATGATTGTAATCTCGGAGGATGCGAGACCACCATGACAGCGCTTCTTCGCCTTTTTGGGGGCGTATACAGAGACGTATGAATACCTGTTCCACAAGGCGGCAACAATCGGGCCGTTCGGCTGGACGACTAGAGCTCTCAACACCAGGAACTTGACTTGTTGTGTTTTTTGGTGACTTTAAGTAGACATGCAAAAGCCTGTTCTGCTGCCTGGCAGCACAGACCATCTGCTCTTTGTCCATGATGTCCAGATTCTGCCATAGAGCAATGATGGTGCTGGCTTGCTGGCTGCTGAGGGAGAGGGATGTTTGCTCACAGAGCTCGACGAGATACTCTGCCAATGCGTCTACGTGTTTGAGTCCACAGTCTGGATCGTCAATGTCCTGTCAAATCAAAATAAAATAATAGTAAGATTAGATAAGTCTTCGTTGTCTCAAGCAGAGAAATTCATCTTGGGCAATAGAGAGATAGGGGTTCAGGTCTGGTTCTAGACTTTCCGCTGCCCTAGGCCAAATATTAGTTTTCCCCCTTTTTCCTAGAAATACAAGAGAAAAACTGAAAAAAAAAAAAAAAAAAATGGTAATAATAACTGTATTATGATATTTGCTGTATTATGATATTTTACACACATACAGTATACAAGTAACACATACAAACATTCCCAGACAGACCAATAGACACACACAGTCACAGTTACGGTGCTGTAGATTAAAAAAAAAAAAAAAAACAATGAGCAATTTGTTTTAAACTTTGTTGCAAAAGAGGCAGTAGCACATTCAGTACCATTGTCAGGTTGGAGGCGGATGTGGCTGAAGAGGCGAGTGGCTGGTTGGAGACAGCAGTGGGGTTAATAAGAAGCTTATCGTCAAGCTCATCTTCAAACTGATCAAAGGCATCCAGGTTGCCAGGGTGGTCCTCAGCAAACTCCTCATCACCTTTGGTCTCTTGCATGTCCAGTTCTTCTAGGATCTGTTCCGATTCATCGGAGACAGGATGCACATCTTGCAATACCTGCCTAGTCTGTTGTGATCGATATTGAACACCGATGAGTTGTCCTGAAAATAAATAAATAAAGCACAACAGCAAATGTTAAACTGAAGCAATATCTCAATGCAACTCTCTCCTTGAAATTAGTTTGTATTTACATACAATTACTGGTACAGCTAAATCATTAGAAAACCATAAATAAACCCCATCATATTACATATTGCATGAAGCGATCAAGATGTACTTTAGCATGTCAAGTGGTGATGAGCTTCCTGATGAATATAGTTTTTATCCAGTAATTAATTAAATCCAGTAGATTCACTGTAACACTGATGAACTCAGCCTAATAGGAAGTTTGATTTTTCTGTATTCCTCATGCCTAAAGCTTAAAGAGCTAATATCTAATACTGGGGTGTCTCTCTGCTGCCTATTTGTTCAAAGGGTGAGAGGAGAAGGAAATTAAGTGTATTATAGACAAATCCAACGAGCGTTTTGTGTAGGCTGCCATCTTGTGGCGGCACCATTGTTGGAGTGTCAACAAACTTTTTTGGCAATGCAGTCAATGAAAGCTAACAGCAAAGACCATGGAACTCTGACATTATACAAGTTGTGGTGAATCCCGTGAATCACAGTATTTTATGGTGTGCCATCACGTTATCCCTATGGACAGATTGGTGATCTGGGTAGCTCAATAATGGCGCCTGCTTACTTCCAGTAGTGTTGTTGGATTCGTGTATAGGGATGTTCCACCATTTATATAAAAAAAATGCCTTAAATCATCCCCTTAACTGGGGTTACATATGGGTAAAAGTATTTTGGTCACATAATTGCTCCGTGCCTATCAGTAATACTGATGAATAATAGCCAAGAGTTTGAGATGGAATAAATTGTGAAATAAACAAGCCATTTAATTTGCATGAATAATATTTATTTATTTTTCCCCCTTAACAAATCAAATATTTATAACGTCCAACCACAATGCCAGACTTCATTATAAAGCATACTTATCCAACCAAACGTATCTCGATTCAACAAAAATCAATGTGAACATTGCGAGAGCATTCACTCCCAAACTATTCAGGTATGATGATCGCATTAAAATGTCTAATTAATGAACTAATGAAAGGTTCTCTGAAACTGTAACATGGAGATGTACAACATCCTCAAAGCAATATGAAGTTACTTCTACAGTACACCCATTAACTGGGCTCAAACTTTATTGACATTAAGGGAAATAGCAAGAATAACAACTGGCAATAATTTATTTGTTTCCAAACATCACAGAACCAACATGTTGAATTTTACACAACTTTTCTCCTCCCTCCCTCTCTCTCTCTCTCTCTCTCTCTCTCTCGTCATGTTTGGTGTTGGTTGTAAACAACTGTCAATCTGAATACTCTTCTCTCACACATCTTTTTTATCAGTATCTAGAGCCAAATGATATCAGCATTGATATAAAAGATAAGTGCATTGTTGATGTACAGTATATGCTACATTGTTTCACAGAAGTGCATTGTTGATGTATATGCTATTTGTTTCACGACGGAACGGATCTCGCTTCTCCAGGTGCTTGGGCCCAGTTGCATCATTTGCTGCTTTCTTCTTCTTGGCTTCGTGGGTCTTCTGGTGACATCAGAGAAACAGCAACCATCTGAATACTATTGAATACTCTTCTCACACTTATCTTTGAATCAGTATCTAGAGCCAAAAGAGACAAGCATATATCGAGCGCTATATTGTTTCATGACGGAATAGATCTCGGTTCGGCGTCCTTTCCTGCTTTCTTCTTTTTGGCTTCGTGGGTCTTCTGGTGACATCGGAGAAACAGCAGACGCCTGAATCGTTTCCCACACTGAGAACACTGATGCGGTCTCTCCCCTGAATGGATACTTATATGAGCCTGGAGACTGGATAATAAAGCAAAAGCCGTCCCACAGTGGGGACAACAATGTGTCTTTTTGCCGGTGTGTGAGACCTGATGCACAGTCATGGTTGACCTGCACCTAAACGCCTTGCCACACGTCTTACAGCGATACGGCTTCTCACCGGTATGAATCCTCTTATGCGACTTAAGCGTCGATTTCGCCTTAAAACGCTTTCCGCACTGAGAGCACTCGTAAAGCCTCTCTTCGAGGTGCGTGGCGCTGTAATGACTTTTGACCTCTGATTTAGCCTTGAATCTCTTGCCGCACGTCGTGCACTCGTACGGCCGTTCCCCCGTGTGGTCCATCTCATGCCTCTTCAAGTACGTCGCGAGACGGAAGGCCTTTCCACAAAGTTGACACTTGAAGGGCTTGGCGTCTGCGTGCAGAAGCTGATGTCTGTTGAGGTCTGATTTAGTCATGAAGGTCTTGTCACAGGCGTCGCAGAGATAGGGTTTCTCACCTGTGTGAATTCTTTGGTGTATCTTCAAGTATCCTTTATGTTTAAAAGTCTGCTCACAGTGTGAGCACTGGTAGGGCCTTTCCGAACGGTGGACGTTCTCGTGGAGCTTGAGATTACCGAGCGTCCGAAAATGTTTTGCACATTGCGAGCATTTGTGGGGCTTTTCTTCTGTGTGCGTTCGCAGGTGAACAGTAAGGGCAGAGGACGAAGAGAAGGTCTTGAAACACTGGGAGCATTTGTTTTGGTCTTTTTTGCCGTGAGAGCGCGACAAATCTGATTTCTGGTTTGAGGTGTTCTGGCATTTGACGCTGCTGTTACGGTGTTCAGTCTTTAGTTTTTTTCCAGGATTCTTTGTTTTGCTTGGGATGTCTTCTAAAGAGATAAGAGAGGAAACAATAGCACAATACTGTAGCTCTCCAACATCCGGAAATATAAATATATATTTGTGCCTCTGCTCCATTTTGTGTGGTTTTAAAACAGCGGTTCTCAATGTTTTGATAGTTCAATTTTGGGACCCGACATTGAACTGAAGGGCGTTGGGAGAAAACAAAACAAAACAAAACAAATATTTTTAAACATTTTACTGACCATGTTGCACCTGTGCGCTTCATGCTGTGTGTGTGTGTGTGTGTGTGTGTGTGTGTGTGTGTGTGTGTGTGTGTGTGTGTGTGAGAGAGAGTGAGAGAGAGTTTCAGGTTGAGTGTGTGTATGAGAAAGAGAGAGAGAGACAGAGAGAATGTGTCTCAGGTTGAGTGAGTGTGAGAGAGTGTGTGTGTGTGTGTGTGTGTGTGTGAGAGAGAGAGAGAGAGAGAGAGAGTGAGTGAGCGAGACAAAGAGACAGAGAAACTCTCTTACTACGTTTGTGCTGTTCTCCATCTTGGCTCTTCTCTGTTCCTGAGGGTGCCCTTACTGGTGTCTTGCAGCAGTCCACCAGCTTCACCGACACCCTGCTGAACTGGGCCTGACGCACAGGGTCCGCTGACGACCCGCCACCCCGAGCAGGTTCTGATCCGAGAGTTAGAATCTTGTTCAATGCATCCTCTTCCTCCTAAAAAAGTACACATTTGGAAAATTAGCAAATTTGGTGGGGAGAACATTTAACTTTTTTAGGTATGGCTAATATGGGTGTGATACGAGCGCTGATTTTATTTTAATTAATTTGACTCATTATCAGGGCAAATTGTTGCAGCTACTGTTGATGAAGGTGGTGAACAACTATGTGAATTTATTTGTAAACCAAAGAGTTCAAACCAGAGATGATCATTTTCGTTTGTTACGTTGTCTTATAAGCCAGTAATAAATGAGATTTTGGTTATATCACACTTTCAGTTTCAATTTCATCGACCTGAAACGCCAGATTCTGCAAGTGTAATACCCACGAAATCCGAGGTAGAGGCGGCAGAGAGAGCCATCATTCAACATGTAATATATGAGCCATTTAATCATCAAAGTGACTTGAAGGCTGGTAAATTAATAGTTTAGTAAAAATGTCAAAAAAAAAAAAAAAAAAAAAAAAATCACCGCTCATCTGTTGAGGTGCAGGATTGGCAAGTAACTCAATAAAAAATAAATAAATAAAAAAAAAAAAAAACTTTTTGCAGACTTGAATGTGCGGATTTTCTTTACTTTTTATTGGTAAATTAATCGTAAAATCATTGCCTGGTGTCTCTTTAATTATAAATCTCTAACAGGTAGTGAGATCAGTAATAAGAGGTGGGAAATTAATTGATAAAACAATAAGACAGACATATGTTGAATAAAAATTGGACAGACATACTGTATGTCCCAGACTTAGAACACTGTACCTGAATCAGTTTGTTTGTAATTGAAGGGCCAGTCTCTTCTGCTGGTTGGTCAGTTGGTTTGTCAGCTGCAGGAACAAAAGAGAGAGTGTGTGAGTGTGAGGGAAATTCATATTTTCAACCACATGTGTCAATTTCTCTGTACACCTTAAAGATATTATAAAGCATGGGACAAAAATAGCATTATATTCAACAATCAGTGTGGATAAATTAAGAATGCTGTTTAGTTGGAAAAAGATTATACTTTTAAGCTGTAATTGTGACAATATCTTGACTATCTGATCTTCATCTTTTATCTTGACAAAAGTGTGTGTGTGTGTGTGTGGATGTGTGTGTGCGTGTGTGCGTGCTCAGTGTCAGCAATACTTGCCAGACAAACTAAGATCTCCATAGTCGCCGCATTCTTCTTTAATCTCATCCGGTCTCAGCAGCTGGATCTGAAAACAAAGCCGTCAGAGTGTGTGTGTGTTTCTGGACCTGACATAGTGGGTATGTATTCATTCAATTGTCTAATGCACTGCACATGGGCATCATCTGTACCTGGTTCAGCTCTGTGATCGAACATTCTGCTTCAGGGTCCGTTCCTTCCACTGCAAGAGGAAGAAGAAAACACACACACACACAAAATGATAACTCTGAATTAGCTAAAGCAGAGGGGACATAGTACTTTGCATTCTGACATTATACTCTCTGTGTGTGTGTGTGTATGTGTGTGTGTGTGTGTGTGTGTCCTTACCACACTGGCCACCATCATCATCATGACATGCCTCCTCTTGTTTAAGCCCAGAGACAGGAGACTCCAATAGAACTGGTGCTGATGAGGGCAGATGCTTCTGAAAAGAACATGAGACTGTCAGACGTGTGTGT
>JAODXP020000033.1:21871849-21903387 GCA_027497455.2 Sardinella longiceps | reverse complement strand
TTGTATGTCAATTTTCAGAAATCTGCAAAAAATGTGATGTTTGTGTTGATCTGATGTTTTTATAATACTAGGTTTAAATATAACTCCCAAGTAAGTTCTATCAAACTGAAATTTAAGTAAGGGGTAACGTTCAGTGAGGCAATCATTATTGTGGAATATTTTCAGAGTGATGCATTGCAGGCCAAAGTCTGCCAAGACCGAGCGGTCTGATATACTTAGCAACTTTCCTTGACAGCAGTCTGTTATACTTAGCAACGGTCCGTTATTAAGAAATATCTGACCGTAGAACTTTGGGAAGTCCCTTTGAAGTGAATGGAGCTTCTTCATTATTATAAACAGCTGTACAATAGTATGTAGGGTGTTTATCAAGATGACTGGCATGTAAATATATGACAATACAAATATATTTCCATGAATTATTATACTTTTTAACATATCCACATTTTTATCATTCCATTAATGTTCTATATATATATATATATATATATATATTTTTTTTCCACCTTTATTGGACAGGACAGTGTGAGACAGGAAATGAGTGGGAGAGAGAGACGGGGAGGGATCTGCAAATGACCTCGGGTTAGAATAGCCTGGCGAACGCCAAAATAAAATCACGAAATAAGCGTGCAAAGGAGCACCAAATTTGCCACTGCACTCACTCGTGCCGTTGCCAAATTTGACATCAGTCAGATGAACGGTTACAGAGTTATGCGTGGTACAGACACACAGACAGACTATTTTGTTTCTTGCATTAATAGATATCCATCAACCCTCATCCTGTCCAGACAGTGTAGCGATACGTGAGAACTGGGGTCACATTAGGCTGAATCATCAGCAGCATTCCGCAAGACTCACACAGGCCCAGCTTGGTTTAGCTTTGACATATTGACCACATTCTACATAGAAAACATTTTAGAGGAACTGAGTTTAAAAAAAATATGACACATTGTGAGTCCTATCTAAAATCCCTGTATATGTACAGACTTCAATCAGTCATGATGAAGAACATCCTAATTTGCTGTTTTATATGGCTAACTATATGACCAGCACCACTGGGTAAATGAATGGCCACCGCCAATACTTATGGTCATAGAGAATACTCTAGGCCTATGGCTGTATCGTGTCAGACAATAAACTATAGCCTTGTTGTGTTAATAGACTTGAAGAAATTAAATATTAATCATTAATTATTATATTAATTATATCTGTGGTTTGTGTGTGTGTGTCCATCCGTCCTCTATTTGGTCTACTGATTTATTGTAAGTCATTGATTACCAGATTAAATGACACAGTTGTGTGACGCACAATTGCACGATTTTTTTTTTTCTTTTTTTTTTATTAGCGTTGAGAAAAAAAAAGACCACAAAGGAACCGATACTTTAGGAGGAAATGAGTCACACTCATATGGTTTTATTTTTGTTTTTTTTATTGTCCCAAGTGGTGTGAAATATTCACACATTATTCACACATTCCTATGTCATAAACAAAGTTAAGCCAAGTATGGTACAATTATATGAGCTGTGTGTCTCTGTATGCTAGTATTATCTTTTGCTTGACACTTCCTTTTTGTGGTTAGCTACATTTTTGCAAACCCAACCATGGGGCAGAACTACAGACACACAGACTAACACACACCCTTCTTTCACACACACACACACACACACATACAAAGACATAAATGAAACCCCCCTTGTGAAAAGTGAACAGCGAAGTGCATACACAGCACTACGTGAATACAAACTTTTTTTTTTTTTTCTAAAGGCTCATGATAGACCGTCTCAGTCAAGAACCGGAAACAGAAACAGCGTTATCTTGCCACCTCTGCTACTGAAACCAGAGGACCTGTCTGTCAGTTTGTCTGTCTGTCTGTCTGTCAGAGTGACGGCAGTAAAACACTCAACATGGAAATATATCTACTTTTTTTTCCTTTTGTTTTCCCTGGAATCAGGTAAGAGAGTATCGTTTTAGAATATAACACTATATATGCTATACTAGAATATAATAATATAATACTATAAATACTGAATACAAAATGAGGAGCAAAGAAATGGAATTTCATCTGTGTATGTGTACTCCTGTCGGCATGAGTAAAATTAATGCCCATTATAAGATTATATGTTATGGGAATGTGCCTATATTATGTCTATGTTATTCTGTGCTGCCTGGTGCTTTTGGTCTTTATGGTGATGGCAGGAAAACCTAACGTATCAAAAGATAAGGAAAAAAAAGATATATAACCCTGTCATTGGACAATTTTCCCTGCCACATGATTCTAAATATTAAAAGGCCTTTACTTTATAATCCTCGCATGTGTGTGTGTGTGTGTGTGTGTGTGTGTGTGTGTGTGTGTGTGTGTGTGTGTGTGCGCTTGTTATAGCAGAATACTTGCACATTAAAAGTGAACATGACTAATGGCGAATAGCATAGAGGAACTTCACTTTGTGGAGACAATATTTTAGGGATGGTGTATTCATAAAGTTTTGCCTATCTTCAATTTGTACAGCGCTACAGCACTTGATTGATTACAGTAATTCAACTGTGTTGCTGTGCAAGTCAGATTTTGCTGTCTAAGCTTTGGTGACTCAGATAGTGTATGTGTGTGTGTGTGTGTGTGTGTGTGTGTGTGTGTGTGTGTGTGTGTGTGTGTGTGTGTGTTCAGGTGTTCTTCCGGTGAAGTCTCTTATCAATGTGACTGGAAATGAAGGTGGATCAGCAGTGATCAGATGCCCCTATGACCGAGGATATGAGGGAAAGTCCAAGTACCTCTGCAGAGGGTTGTGTTCTCCTGTCGGAGGTAAAGAAATTCCTGTCCAGACTGATGCAGGTCAGACCAAAGCAATCAAAAACAGATTCTTATTACATGATGACATCACTACTAGAGTCTTCACTGTGACCATCACTGGACTAACTGCACAGGATTCAGGACAATACTGGTGTGGAATTGCAACCGGAATCTGGAAATATGACATTTACACTGAGGTGGAACTGAATATTTCGCCAGGTATCAATTTATGTCTAGATATTGAGCTGAAGTTGACTGACTGGAGTTTTTGTTTGATCATAGTCTCCCTAAACAAAATGTATATTGTAACGTCAATACAAATTTGTAACATTCATCAATTGATCAACACTGTTTGAAGCATTTATGTACAATATCTGTAAATCAAGTTCCGTGAGAGGAAATGTGATACTGATCCTGCGATATGTGTTTTCTTTACCTTATGACAACAGCTACATCCATAAGTCCAACCTCGGGTAAGTGAATTTGAAGACTTTACTGTATATGGTATTCCAGTGTACACAAGAAAAGTATAATACCATGAAGTTTTATATTGTCTGTGACACTTAGAAATGTATAATATCGGTGACATTCACATGACTCTATACATTGTAGACAGCAGCACTTACACACTACTATTCTTCACATCTTATGTTTTCGTTACACAGACACAATTGTGTCCAAAGTGCCAGCCCCAGTTGGCAGTTGGAAAACAAGGCTTAGAGGCTCAAAGTTCCTTTGATTGTCTATAATGTGTTCAGTGCTAAGTAGAGCATACGCAGGTTGCGTTAGTACGTCGCCACACAACATCCAATATATTTCAAATTATTTCAGTGGTGTATGGATGATGGTAAATGAGGCAAACAACGCTAACAACAACAACAGAAACAGAAGTAATTAACAAAAACATGACAGACACAGTGTCCGTGTAATGTATCTTTGGACAAGTAGATCCAGGCACTAACGATATTTGGAATGGCCAAGGGTCTGAAATTATTTTATGTGAATTTGTTTGGATGGATATAAGGTCAATATTTATGAATAAGTATGTATTGAATCAGTTTTATGTTGTTTTCATGTGACAAAATGATCACCATGTCTGTCTGAACCGGCGAACCGCAAAGACCAAAAGGGTGCAAAATCTTAATATTTGGGTTAAATCAGTCTCTCGAGTCACCATCTCGATCATATTAACACATGAAAACCAGCAAAGAAATTGTTATCGCCTTGTGTCATCTTAAAAGAACTTCCACCCTGCTGACTAGAAATGCAGAAGATGGGTTTTCTGATAATGCATACTGTGTCATCTACACTGCAGGTGGTTTTGTTTTTTATTTTCACTGTAAAACTCTCAAATTCTGTCCTTTTTTTCCTGTCCCAGTTGAACCAGTCACAACTGTACAGGGATCTTCAAGTCTAGGTAAGTTTGGCACTCTGAATTACTAATTTTGCCTAAGCCGCAATAGCCTGGTTTTGCCAACCTACGTACTTCCGCTCAATAATCATCTCCCTCCATGAGTGTGTCGACATGCAATGTTTGATTCACAGTGCTGCAACTCCTCTCTAAAATAGTCTTTGGCCTGAACTGGACTTTTAAGGAATACTCCAACATTTTATGAAATTGGGTTATTTACTGTCTTACCTGGAGCTATTATGTGATTAAAAGCATTTTGGCTTAGTCCGGAAACTCAAATTTTAGCTTTAGTTTAGCAGGATGTAATAGCCAAATAATCCGGCTTCTATACATTCCAGCGACTATGCTGAGCTAAAAAAAGGCTAAAAATGAGGTTACCAGGAAAATGCTAGCCTAGAATTGATTTGAATTGCTCAGCGAGTACGTCTAGCGATGAGCCATAGGTCAGACCTCGATTGTGTCTGAGCTGTTTACGCTCTAGGTTGTGTTCAGACATTGTCATGTTTAGCCAATCACAAAGTTCTGGGCAGGGAGTTATTGGACGGGCTTAGCATTGTTTGAATCGCTTGTTAGTTGTTAGTTGCTAGTTGCGCTGACTAGTTTTTACCAGAGGGTCTATCACTTGTCACCAGACCATACATTCATGTGATAGTCTGGCTTGTCAGGCTAGGAAAAGTGATCAAAATGCTTTTAGCCACATAAATAACTCCAGGTAAGGGGTTGAATAATCAATTTTCATAAGGAGTATTCCTTCAAAGTCCAAAGCTGATATATTGTTGTCGTTATTGGATTACTACTATGTGACCCAAAATAGTTTGTCCCAGTATGATCTGGTTGTTGTATAACTATCCATAATCTGATCATAATCTCTCCTGTGAAGGTCTAACAGTGGGAAGCGTAGTTGGGATTATTCTGGTTCTAATAGCAGTTTCTGTCCTGCTACTGTGCCACTTCAGAAAGAGACAGAAGGACTCAATGTCTTTAGGTTGGTTTGGTTAAACCTAAACAGGCACAGACACACACACACACACTTAGATAATTTTGTAATATATTTATATCATATTATAATATTTATAATTCCATATAATATGTATAACTCCAATTGGTTTGTTTAGAGTTTTATTTGAAAAGTAAATTCAAATTGTGGTTCCTAGAGATTACTTGGAAATTATAATGAAAAACAACCTTTAATATATTATTACTGAAAATTGACCCATTTAGTGGAACCCATATGGCACTGAAGTTACACTATTTTTGTTTTTGTTTCCTTCTCCTTTTGACTGGCAGATTGTGTAACCACCAGCACTGGCACCCTGCCAGTATCAACCACAGACCCAGCAATAGTAAGTAGGCCTGTTATAAGATCCTTCCTTAAGTATGCCTGTGTTGCCCAGATACACAATTGAATTAGCATGGATGTCAGCTAGCATTAAGCCAGCTCTCTAGTCATACTGTAGCTTTCTCTGGCACTAGGTAAGATCATGCAAAGTCACATGCTTACATTTCATCAGACCCCTTGTAGGAGCCTTCCAATGAAATTTGACAGTCTGATGCTGGGTTAAATACAATTCATAACAGGGCAAGACAAGTGCAACAAAACACAACAGAGCACATTAAATTTATGAACTCCATCTTGCAACTTCAGATATCATGACATGGTCTCTCTCACTCCTCAGGAAAACTGTTCCCCAGCCTCAGTCGACTTCAACTCCAACTCAACTCCGGAGTCCTCCAATTCAGCCATCAACAACACCGTCACCTCATCCCAACCCCACATTGACCCCAAATATTGGGCCAAAGAGTTCTCCAATTCAGCCAACAGCACCATCATAACCACCCAAACCCAAGTGGACTCCAGATTCTTGGCCCAGTTGCCCAGCGGTTCAGCCTCAGTCTTGCCTGAGTCAGTGTATCAGACAATGACTCCTGTGCCTGTTAGGAAGGCCAAGACTGCCATGACCTCTTCAGTGAAGAGCGTGGACAATGAGTACATGACCATGGGGCCGCCACTGTCAACAGCGGCAAGGACACGGGGAGATAAACGGAAGTACCTGAATCTGCATTGATTGAGGGGGCTGGGGGCGTGTAGGCTACGTGATTCTACTCAATTCTTGTCTCCTTTCAATACTCCATCTTGGATTCCAGGCGTTAAGGTTCAATTACACAGGACAGATCTCATCCTGACGAATTAGGGGACTTTGAGAATCCAGCATGATAATACGATTGACGATCAGTCAAGGGCTAATCCAAGCTTCTGTCCACAATGTTAAATCATCTGTCCACAATGTTAAAAAGGCGGCCTATTGGCTAAACTGTTATGTTATGTTTGTTATGTATGTTCAAATATTATGATGGTTGAAAGAGATTTTTTAAAATGTATTTATGCATATTAGGTCTTGATTTTAATTTATTCTAAATGTCTTTGCAATGGCTGAGTATTTGAATTTACGTGGGATATTACATGTTACTAAATTATTTGTTGGTGTACAGTAAGGCTTAGCAGGGACACTGAGAGTCACTCAATGCCAATGTTACAGGCTGACACAACAGTCAGCTTGTCTCCCCACCAGAGGGAGCCAAATATACAGCAGTCATTATTCTCAAGTAGATTTCAGTTGGTAAATATGCTGGTGCTAGTATATAAATAATAAATAAATATGAATTTTCAAGTTAATATATAACACAGCTGTTATATTGTTAACTTAAATAGGATACATGAAAATAGGTAATTCACTAACTTTGAGTTACATGGGTGAAAGTAGGTCTAGTTTTTTTTTGGGGGGGGGGGCGCTGTGGCACAGCGGCTGGTGCGTCATCTGGTCCGAGGTCATTCCCCGATCCAAACCAATCCCTCTCTCCCTTGCATTTCCTGTGGTTCTCTCTACTATCCTATCAAATTAAAAGCAAAAAGCCCTAGAAAATATATATTTTTAAAAAAAGTAAGCCTAGTTTGGTTTCAGTGCAAGCAAGCATTTTTTTTTTTTTTTCCTATGGCAGCCCCACGGTTAGCTTATCTTAGCACTGATGCTGGAATGCAGAGTGATCCAAAAAATCATCATCTCCTCCTCTTGTGACCTGTGTGTTACAACTATTTCAGAGGCATGAATCATACTTAGTTTACTTGGTTTGCCCCTCTCATCCGTCCCTCGACACACACACACACGCATACATACCACACACACACCACCACCACCACCCTGTGACACTCATGACTACTTGGTTTGCCCCACTCACCTACAGATCAGTAGACAGACAGACAGACAACACCTCACAGTGTAGTACCATTGCACACATCCATTCCTCAACACACACACACACACACACACACACACACACACACACACACACACACACACACATGCATACATACATACACACACACACACACACACACACCACACACCACCACCACCAGCAGCACCACCATGGCCATCTACCACTGTGACACTCAACAGTAGGTTGGTTTGCACCCACTCATCACACACGTAGAGCAGACTGACAGCCAGCATGCACAGTCACACAGACAACCACACTCACACTGTTTTACCATTTCACACATCCGTCACACTCACACACATACACACATGCATACATACCACACACCACACACACACACACACACACACACACACACACACCACCACCACCACCACGCACTACCTGGCCATCTACCCTGTAACTCTCATGACTACTTGGTTTGCCCCACTCACCTACAGTAGAGCAGACTGACAGCCAGCATGCACAGTCACACAGGCAACCACAACCCATATATGAAAGCACACACATAAACCCACCCAGCAGTTTCAAAAGTGAAAGGGGACAGCAAACCACTGTGAGTTTCACAGGATTCAAAAAAAGCAAACCAACCTTCTCCAAATGACGAAGCTCTTTAACCGAGAGCTGGAAAGAGAACCGGCAGTCGTCTCGTCTGCTCTTCTCCTGAAACCTGGCTGTCTTACAGCAAAAAAAAAAAAAATTACTCAACATGAAACTTCTCACAGTTCTTAGTCTATTGTTCTCTATAGAGTCAGGTAAGAACACATATACATTTAGCAGCACTGAGTTTTAATGAAATGAAAATAAATGGATACATACCTAATACTTATACTAAAATACAATCATATCTTGCGTATGTGTAGTCCTTTTGCATGGATAAAAAACTGAACTGTTTGTTGAACATATAAGCACATATTTGGATGTGTTTATAATGTCTGATATTGTTTTTCTTGTGTTGGTGGTTTTCATGCATACTTAGTCACCTGTGGGAATGTCGTTAGCACAGCATACAATTTAAAATTACTATTTATAAATGCAAATAAGTACCATTTCAAACATCATATTCGAAGATTGAATAGTCTTTGATTACGGTTGGTTAAAGTGATAGATGCCATTGTAAAATCCACAATATACCACAGCTCAGAAGGCATTTTGTTCTGTATTGCTGTGCCATAAGGAAGCGAAAGGTGTCTGTGTTTATGTGTTTACTTGCCATTACTTTCATTGCCCTACATGGAAAATCTTAATTTTGAATAATTCACTACATGTCTCATTGTTTGTCTTCTTTCAATGAAACTATGCCAGGTTAAAGCGGTAATCATTTTAGAAATGCAATAAGAAAGTGTCATGGTGGCTGAGCTTGTGGAGGCCTATTTGCTGTTACTTTCATTCCTCTATGAGGACATTCTTCCTAACTCACTACATGTCTTGTTGTGTCTTCTTTTAATGATACCATGTCAGGTTAAATCATTTTAGAAATGCAATGAACCCTGAGAGGCTGTGAATTATGTTGGTTTTAAAGGGGTTTACTAACACTCCACTATGCCATAGTGCCCAACAACTCCCTGGTTAAAGCAGCCAGTCATTATCGTGGAATATCTTCTGACAGAATGATGTAAAATGACCCGAGGCCTGTTGTCAAGAAATATCAGACCATAGAATTTTGGAAAGTCCGATTGATGACAATGGAGCATTCTACAGCATTATAATGAGATGTGTAAAAAAAAAAAACAACAACAACAAAAAAAAAACAGCACTCTTGTATTGCAAAGTGCACACGCCTATCACTAAGCAATCTGCAATTAAAATCGTCCTGAGGAATGTGTTATGCAAACTAGCATAGACATAATGTATCGGTGATGTCCTCTGTGTGTATGTGAGTGTATGTGTATATTTGCAGGACGTTTACAGGTGTTGTTGCAATGGGAATATATATTTTCACGTATGGCTTAAATAATGCTAAAATCAAAAGGGTTAGCAAGGGTGAGTCGTCAGGTTAAGTTGTTTTGTCCGCTGTTTTTTTCTTCAGTGCAGCTAGAACAGATGCACAGGAAACCACACTGTTTCCATTAACCACTTTCATTAGTGTATAGCTACTGTGTGTGTGTGCTTGTGTGTGTGTGTGTGTGTGTGTGTGTGTGTGTGTGTGTGTGTGTGTGGGTGTGTGTGTGTGTGTGTGTGTGTGTGTGTGTGTGTGTGTGTGTGTGTGTAAATAAAACATTTTACAGTATAGCTGCATAATTAAAGGTCCCTGATGTATTTCTAAGTTAGTGTTGGAAAGATTTGAATTACTTTATCATCTTTTGCGAAGTGTGTGTGTGTGTGTGTGTGTGTGTGTGTGTGTGTGTGTGTGTGTGTGTGTGTGTGTGTGTGTGTACTGGTGTGTGTGTACTGTGTTATCCTGTGGAAACAGATCAGATGACTAACTACGAGGGTTCATCAGTAGTGAACATTATGATAAAGGACAGGAGGGAAACTCCAACTTTATAACATTCAAGAGGTGTGAAGCCTATCTGCAGTATACAGTAGTTGGTCTGACTGTATTACTTGTAGAAAGTAGCCGATTAGCGCCCCTTTTGGTAGCCTATTGGAACTGCAAGACATTGCTCTAGGCTACTGAATGCCATGTACTGTAGCATAGCCTAATTTTTTCAATGTTCAGAAACAAAGAAACTCAAACTTAAGATCTACAATGATTGGCAAACATATTATACGGGCTTTGGTGTGTTTTGGTGGCAGAAGAACAGGAAGTGAATGCAGGCATAGGGTATACAGGGCAATGCCCGGTGGGCCGATGGCCATTTTTGGGCCGGTGCTGTCATTATTTAGTCATAATTTTCTTGAAGTATTGGGCTAGTCCAATTAAATTTCTAATGTTCATGCAGTGTGTCCAACTTTCAGTGTTATTTTAGCTTTCCATGTAGTTATTATTATTGAATAAAATTATGATGGGCCGCCATAGCCACAAATGCCTGGGTAATTTTTTGGTCCCAATCCGGCCCTGAGTGAATGTAAGAATTGGAAATCACGGGTGAGGCTCAAACCTAGGTTCCCCATGGCAACTTAAAGTTGTATCTACATAATTCCGAGACTTAGGTAAAAAAAATCAAAATCATACAACTTGTTGGTCCCTCCACCTGTCTCTATACGCTCCTCAACGGCCTCTCAAATCCCTCCCTTGCTGTAGCACGTTGTCAGCGGCTTGCTCACAGCTGTGATCAACAGGCAGATATCCCTCCCGCCAAACCCGATTGGTGGAAAGCTACAGGGAGTGCAGGATTTTCACTATAAAAAGATAAGACGATTGCAACAACGATTACAGGGTTTAGATTCCAGAATAACGTGACCATTCCACAAAATTTGACTTTCAAAGAGTTGCCAAATATAGCTTTAAGGCATCTTTGTTGATATTCTGTCTGTGTGTGTGTGTGTGTGTGTGTGTGTGTGTGTGTGTGTGTGTGTGTGTGTGTGTGTGTGTGTGTTTCAGGCTCTGGTGCAAAAGTGCGTGGATATCTCGGTCGTAGGGCATCATTCAAATGTCACTATGTCCGAGGATATGAGACAAACTCCAAGTACCTCTGCAGAGGAAGCTGTACCTGGTGGAGTAGAGTCATTCCTATCAAGACTAAAGAAGGTCAGACTGCAGCAGTCAGTGGTAGATTCTCTCTGAATGACAACACCACTGCTAGAGTCTTCACTGTGACCATCACTGGACTGAGAGCACAGGATTCTGGAATATACTGGTGTTCCATTGTATCTGGAGGACATAAGAGAGATGTGTACAATCAGATGGAGTTGCAAGTCCTACAGGGTATGTATGATCATAGTCTCATTGTGGCACCATTGAATTAGGTTAAATCGACATAGACAACATGTTGTCATTAAATTAGTGCTGGCAAAAATTAACTGATTAATCACGTGATTAATAAAAAAAACAATAACTTGGATTACATAAATTAGGCCTAACTCAGATGAATCCTGATGAATATGGTTCCACTTTCATGGCATGTATTATGTTCAATACAGAAAAAGGCTTGACTATCAAGTCAAACTATACAAAGATTATGGCCTAGCTCCTGACTGTCCAACAACATGTTTGGGGAATCCTTGGGGGTAGGGGACAGGTGTGCATTGCCCCGTTTGAGACGAACAAAGTCAACTATTTAGTATCAGAGCCTTTACAGGGCAAAATAAGGATCCAACATACTCTGGCATCCAAATTCTTACTGGAGGAAATGAGTTGTGATTAAAAGTGATTAATCACGATTAATCATTGCAAAATTTTGTGATTAATCAGATTAATTTTTTTGATCGTTTGACAACACTACATTAAATATAAATTACTTCCTGAGACAGACAACATTGTGTTTATTTGTTTGTTTGTTTAATGCCTCAATCAGTTGTGCCTGGACACTCCATGTCAGGTAAGAAAAAAAATCTGTGCCTCAACTTCTATTCTACAACGGGTATCATGTGAGTCCTCAATATTTTAAGTGTGCTACATCAATACATTGACTGTGTCCGAAACTGTAAAATCGCTGCTTTCAAAGGAAGTGTTTTGGTGGCAGCAATGTATAAAGGCATGTCTGAATCGTCTGAACATCCTGCCTTCGAAGATACTGTACATTCGTTTTGCCAAACTTTGAAGGAAGCATAGATGTATCCTTCATATTGCCTTCAACATCCAACATTCTATAGGATTATTTAGTCATCTCTCGATATTTTGGCGACGTCGCATTAACTATTAAATAAACAAAAAGATGGTGTTATAACTAGTTATCTGGCTAGGTGGTGAGAACCCAAGTTTTTTAGCTTTTGTCATGATGCCTTCCACGACAGACCACTTTGTAAATAGTGAAGACAGCAAGGCGCCAAGTTGCAGCCTTCCCGTTTCAGACGCAGCCATTAACTTAACTTATCTTGTCCTTCATAGAGCCTGGAGACGAAATGTCAAACCGAGGTAAGTGATGCTATGAAACCAGCACCGGTAGCACTTTATAATAACCGTCCCCTATTAATGGTTATTAAATAGCTCATTAACATCAGTAAGTAGTTATTTAACTGTTAATAGATAACAGTTAACAGTTAGGTAACAGTAATTATCAGAAATTTTACAGCATAGTTAATTAGTTAGTAAATTAACAGTTAGTTTTGTTGATAACATGGAAAAACCTGATGAAATGAAATCATCTGCCTGAATGAAACCACTTACTTTCAAATTAACTTCTTACTGATGTTAATAAGCTATTTAATAACCATTTATAGAAGACGGTTATTATAAAGTGGTACTGATTTAGCTGATCTGTTTCCAGTAAACACCCCTTACAAGGCCAGCAAAAGAGAAGCTCTAAAAAGAGTTCATATTGTAAGACTTAACAAGGCCTGAAGGCCTAAATTAAGAGGCCTCAATCAGACCACAATGATTGCATATGGGGTGTATAGCAGCGGCTGAGCATCACCTCTGCAAAGTACTTGTTGCATAAATAATCTCTCTTCTATCAAGCTCACTGTCGTGTGTGTTGTTGACCGTAGAATATGTAGGCTATATGCATGGTCTAAGATGTTAAAGCCTCAACATGCAAGTTCCACCTGTGCTCTCCAGTGGACTAAGAATCAAAACAAAGAATCAGAATGTTTCTGCCAATAATCCTCGTTATCTGTAGTTGATGGAAAGAAGCATATTAGAAATAGTTTTTTTTTTTCCCACATGAGAAATACATTGTGTGGGGAGAGTATGTGATAACAGACAGGAAATGAGCTCCAGCAACAACCGGAAAATTCTCAGAACAGAAGCATTTGTCAGAATTTCAATCTTAACCATTGTATTTCATTGTAAATGACCTGGAAAACAAGGCTAAATGTCATATAAACTGAACTTCTGCTTTAAAAGAAAACTCACACAAATTTGCATTTGGACATTATCTGATAAGTCTGTCAGTTATGGCAAACTCCACTCCAGTCACAAACAAAACCATATTAATAGTAGTCATCTAATCGTTAATTTACATTCGCTGTTGGGTCCTAACTTTCTAACCAGTGAATGCTGCAGCCAATGTAACCAAACTAGTCCGAGACCCACAGAATTTTATTAGTCTGGTTTTGCCGTCTTCATGTAGCACCGCTCAATAGTCATCTCCCTCCACGACTCCATCTTGCATTCGGTCATTGGCATCATATGCATCGAGCAATTACATACCAAGCTAAAAAGCAAGCAGGATTGGGAGTTGTGAGAGATTACGTCGGATTTCTATTGTACATAACTTTAGCGATTGGGTGAAATTGTTTCAAACTTCGACAGTTCACACCTCCTGCTTACTATCGTTTGTCAATGGTGAAATGCCAGACCCTTGTACGAAGCATAGACCAAGGGGATGGCCAAAGCCAGGCTAGAATTTTATGTGTGAGGAACAAATTTGCTCATCCTCTGTTTTATAAATACATTAACTTGACTTCAATTGTCCTTCACAGAAACTGTAACAGTTGAAGACGGAACATCAAACCGAGGTACAGTACAGTCAGTGAGTGATACCATGAAACCTGTAGCTTCTCTGTTAGACAGTATACTTTTGGCTACTTTCTACAGTATATCTTTAGTAGGTCTTCTTAACTTCTTAAAACAGCTTTGTGTCCCTGAAACATAAATAAGAATTAGCTGACTTCTTATCTTATTCCTCTAAACACCCTTTACAAGGCCAGCAGAGGAGCATTTTCAGGTCTAAAACGGGCTCATATTATTAGACTTACCAAAGTATGGAATACAATACAGTATGTGATTAAATTACAAAGTAAGAGGCCTCTTGAAAAACCACAGTCAGTGCGTGGGTGGTGCATAGCAGTAGCTGTGCATCTCCTCTGCAAAGCAAGTGGCTGTGTGGCTTGTACACAGCATAAATAATAATATAAAAAAAATAGACCTCTCCTCTAGGCTATTTGTTAACCGAGCTTGCAGTCGTGGTGTGATGTGGTATGGTGCTATGGTGCTATGTGAAATAAGCAGGCTGTGTGCATGGTCTAAGTCTTACTTGTCAGCCTTCGCACTGTTTCAAACACACATCTGAAGCTTGACGTGTTTTTGTTTCATAAACATATAAGTGACACTATTAGCAGCCTTGTGTCAGGTGTAAACCATACAACTAAAGTGTCAATCACCCATTGATCGGTACTGACTTGAAAAGGCACTTATGTAGAAGAAAAAAAAAAAGTTTAAAGTTTTTATAATAGATAGTGAAAAACATAACATTTCTATATGCCGTTCTCACACTGCCTAACATACCGGTATTTAAAGTATGCAGACTTCAACAGTCTCTTCCAGATATATTTATATTTATAGTTTGTGTGTTTGTGTGTGTGTGTGTGCGTGTGTGTGTGTGTGTGTGTGTGTGTGTGTGTGTGTGTGTGTGTGTGTGTGTGTGACATGTATGCAGAATGTTTGCAGTGAATGGATATTTGATATTAGTCCAAATGAGCATTCCCTGACAAGATAAGATGTCCTTCTCTCTGTCATCTCCTGCTAGGTACACGAGTGGCTGCCATTCTGGGGATCACTCTGTTCCTAATAGCAATCTCAGCACTTCTGCGAAGTTACTTCCAAAATAGAGGAAGTAATGTAGAAACTTTAGGTGAGTGTGTCTACATAAACGAAACTAAACGTGCAGATATTAACCACTAATTCTTCAGATACACATTATGCTTTACCTAAATACTGCTAGACCAGACTAGACTGTTTTTATTATATTCGTTTCTCCCAGTTGATGATTGGTAGATCATAACGGTTCAGCCTCTGGCACAGCAATCTCAGCACTTCTGCGAAGTTACTTCCAAAAGAGAGGAAATAATGTACAAACTTTAGGTGAGTGTGTCTACATAAAGAATACTGAACATGCAGATATTAATTACTAATTGTTCAGATACACATTATACTTTACCTAAATACTTTTAGACCAGAAAGGACTGGTTTCTAGTCCTAATAGCAATATCGGCGCTTCTGCTAAGTTACTTCCTAAACAGAGGAAATAATGTACAAACTTTAGGGGAGAGTGTATAAAAAAAGAGTAGCCTACTAAATGTGCAGATATTAACCATTAATTGTTCAGATACACATTATGCTTTACAGGCTAGACTGTTTTTATCATATTCGTTTCTCCCCCTTGCTGATTGGTAGATCATAAGAGTTCAGCCTCTGGCACGGCTGAGCCAGTGTACCAGACGATGAGTGCTGTGGCCGTGAAGAAGGCCATGACGCCTCCAGTGGAGAGTATTGATAACGTTTACGTCACCATGGAGCTTGCAGCACTTGTGAGGAGAAATCAATAATCTAAATAATTCCCGTTTTTTTTTTATTTTTTTTCTGTTTTTGTAATTTTTTTAACACTAGATGGAGCCAAATACCCAATGATAAGTTATGCTTTTAAAAAGAAAAGTTGTGGTTATTATGTTGACAATTTTAAACTGTGTATAAGAATAAAAAATATGACTTCAGTTTGTTTGTTTGATTACTGATTGATTGATTCAGTTGAAATTCACCCCTCGCAGAGTATATTTTCTATAATGGTTGTGCCTTTTGGCTCTGCTTAATATTGTTTGTTTCTTGTGATTTCAACCTCTTTCAGCTCTTGTGAGTTGATTAATGCAAACGTAGACTTATTATAGTTTGTTCCTCTTAAAATAAATGTCTGTCTATTGTCTAGCCACAGCCTAGTTGTTGTTTGTAGGAAAATGACAAAAAATTATAGTAGGCCTCCCAACTAGAGGTAGACCGATATATCGGTGTGGCCGATATATCGGCCGTTTTTGGACCATTTTTAACTTATCGGAATATATCCATATCGGTATCGGGGACTACTTGTCTTTCCCGAAATGCCATGCAAATGAACTCTATGAGCGATTTAACGCACACATATCAAAATGCATAGTCTTAGAGTTGAGAAACATGAAAAATCATAGCCTATAGGTTACTCATTAGAAGCATTATGTTGGCTAAATTATGAGCATTGTAATCCCACTCATTTAATCCTGTATTTCATGAATGGTCTTTTTTCAGAATTTTACAGAGATTGAGCAAGCACCTCAATGTGTTTCTTTTCATGGAATTTGGAAGTGTTTTATATAAATCTGTCAATTAGCAGTCCAGTCAAACAGGTTAAAAAAATTACAATATCAGCCCAAAATATCGGCCATATATCGGTTATCGGCCACCCAGAGGAAATAAACATCGATATCGGTATCGGCCCCTAAAAAAGCATATCGGTCGACCCCTACTCCCAACAACGAAATAGTAGATCAGAAGCTGAAACTAATATAACCTAAGTGGGTAAGGCAGGGGTGTAGCATCAAATGCTGGACCCTATGCACAAGCAGTGGCCATGTGTCCCCCTCACCGCCTTATCAAAGGCCCTCTACCCATAGGGCCCTGGTAACTCAGTCCCCTGTTCCCCTCACTACAAAGCCTCTGAGGCAAGATAAACTGAAACCCTGAACTAAAAAGTGTATTTTCTTTGTGTTGTTCTGACGTGACATTCTTGTTAAGCTTAACTTTACTTGCTCATGTAACACAACATATGCAGTTTATATGGTCACATTTAAACTAAAATCTTTAGCCTACACAAAGCGGTAGTTAGTTTAGTTTCTTTATGTGATTAGGGAATGTGACAAGAATGTCATAAATAATTTGTATTTGAAAGTGAGTGTAAAATTTGAGGAACATCATTCACTGCACACAGAGGACTGTCCTGTACAATGCCGACAAGATAGATGACACATCATTGGCCTGTAATCTGACAGAAATACAGACAGACAGACAGACATATTAAGTCCAGTTCCCATCACACATATTAACCAGAAACCACGACAGTTTCTTGATTTGTAGATAAGCTTACAGCACCCACAGTGTTCCGCTATCACAAGTTTCACAATTAGCAGCAATCAGATACGGTCACTTCTGCCTCTTCTGTGAGTTTTAGACTCAAGAAAAGGAATGCAAAAGTATAATCTGTTGTAAACTGGATCCATGATGGCAGAAACATCATATTTTCATCACCTGTTCTTACTGCTCATGGTGCAGTCCTAGCATGTTTGTGTAAATTTTTTGGAATTTGTTATAAATTGATTGAAGGATAACACTGGAAGCTCCAGTGCAGAGTAAAGCTGTTTGGTTGCAAGAATGTAAAGTGAATGAACTTTTATTTATCATAAATCTTGGGTGAGTGGTTATCTTACTCGGAAATGACTATTGCCTAAAGCTTCATATACTACAAAGTGTGTAGGACATACATGAGGAAGAGACAGAAAATAAACTCAATTTGTGAAAGTGTAGAAGATGTGATATGATCTAATCATACAATGAAATCTCACTATTGCGGCTACGAGATCCAATGACTAATTTGTTCAGAAGCCGCGGTGGGCTAAGCAGGGGGAAATCAGTTTGTCTTACGCGCACAGAATAATCCAATGTCCACACACTTGATCCGTTCCTTGGGTTTATTGCTCCCCATATCAATTGAGACTCCAATAGTCTTTCTAGCGCAGCAAGGCAGAGCAAAAACGTTCACTTAACAGAAAGGTTAGTCCATGCAATGTACGAGGTGTGAGTGCGGTACACAAAAGAATAGCCTTCCCCCGTGCTCACCCCATGCCAAACTGAACTGAGATGCAGGTGTCAGGTAGGACTAATTAAGACCTCCAATTGCGCACCACACACGCCCAACGCCACACCCATGGCCCGTAATAGCCAATAAACAAAACACAAATCAAAGCAAACCAATACCAATAAAGTTTATCATAATAAAAACAAAAAATATAAAGAAAATATTTATGGCTCCTACACTCACTATGAAGAGACTGCATGCCCTGTTGTGTTTGTGCTCCCTGCTTCCTATGGTCTGGCTGAACATTATTTATTGAATGAAAGAACACCATTTGTGTGTGTGTATGGCAGTACATCTGCAATTGAAAAATGATATAATTTCTGCCTGATCCAGTTATATGATTATTCACTTTTGAGTTGATTGTAATGCTACAGGGCCGTTTCAAGGTACTTAGGGGGCCCCAAGCAAACAGGGCATGGGGGCCCTTCACCTCTCAAAACCACCTACATAATCCACATTGTTATATTATTCAAGCAACTTTTGCTAATATAATTATTTTGCTAACTTTTGTCATATTTTATTGAAAAACACCACCAGTGGTGTAAACAGGTGTGTACAAAAATACTTTAAAATGTTTTACATATAGGTCATTTTCATACTTATATCATGTGTAACAGTCATTAATCATTTAGTTTTTTGAAACCCAAACTTGCGTGTGACTGTTCCCCAGACCCACCAGAAGAGGAGCCCTCTGCAATCTACAGCAGTGAGCGTATAAAAATGTGAGGGAAGCAGTATGATCTCTGGCATATCCATTGCAGATTTTATGTGACAAAAGTCGTCTAGCAATCGACAGTATGTATTTGTGTATGTAGACGATGTGTGTGTTTATATGTTTCCCATTCAATTGATAGTCTGAATATATTTGTACGAGCACTGTAGCTGTTTCTAGAGGATGTTTCCTTTGAAGTGCAGTATATGCTCCACAATCTGGTGAGTTTTATAAGGGTATTGCTAAAATTTCAAGTAAAACCACGGCAAAGTGCCACTGTGCAGTATGTTGGTTAAACTGCTTGGTCAGAAGTGCAACTTTCTTGGTTGGTGAAACAAAGGCAAAACTGCAGTAAGTGCAATTTTGCTCCCAATTTTGCTTTTTTTTTTAAAAAAAATACAATATACTTAAAGGAGAAAGCTGGCGTGAATCAACACGTAGTCCTACTGTTTTGTAGTCCCAAGCGCTATTGTTAGCCACCTCAATCACTGGATTTCATGCAAGGCAGACTGAGATAGCAAAACGGCAGCTAACGTTAACAGAATGGGGCATTTCAAAACGAAAGCAAATCGATTAGGTTTCGTTTTTGACATGCCTCATTCACTTAGTGTTAGCTGCTGTTTCGCAAACTCGGTCTGCGAGACTGCGATGCACAAAATTTTATCATTGAAATGGCTTTCAGTAGCGCTTAGCAGTATAACAGCAGGGCTAGGTGTTGATTCACGCCAGATTATACCTTTAAGATTCACCACACCATAATCTAATAAATACTACATTTGGTATTTAAATATGATTTGATGCTGAGTTATCATGAAAGAAAAACACAGAGAGCTGTTTTTCTGTTGACATTTTTGTAGATACTGCATTTTCGCTTTGGACAGCAGTACTGGAGCCTACACATTTTGCAAATTCATCACTTATTCATTTCTTGATACATTCTGTGGTTTGATCTGTGAGTGCGCTGTAAAAATGGAAAGGAAAAAAAAAAAAAAAAAAAAAAAAACCCTACACTCCCACACAGACTTATACAGTAGCTTGGTGAATAGAAAACATGGGTCTGGGTACACTGTGGTGAAAGGTAGCTAGCACCTATGCCCATAAACGGCACTGTTGGGTCTGTTTGCACACTGTGGTATAGCAAGCACCCATACCCAATACACAACTCTGTTGCAGCCAGTTAGAATTGGGTGGTTTGTACCCACAAACCAATGGTAAACTCCAAGCTTATTTGTTTGGCTGTTCACACACACACACACACCTAAGCACCGTCAGCCTCACACACAAACATTCATGTACACAAACAAGAATTCACACACATTAATGTACACACACACACCAACACACAAACACAGTCATCCTCACACACAAACAGGATTTCACACACATTAATGCACACACCCACACACACACTCACACTCTTCAACACACGCGTCAACTCTTCACCATATGAAACAAATTGAGTAAGTGCTTCTGAAGGTGTGAGACAAATGTGGTTGGCAGAGGAGGAAGGGGGAGGAGGAGCCGCTACTTCCATCGAGAGAGCAAACAAGTAATCAATACTCTTTTCACAGCTGAACCTCAAGACCTACTGTGGCACTGTGGCACTGAACAAGACAAGTTTGGAGTTATTAAAATGAGACTTTCAAACATGATGACAATGATCAGCTTTCTTCCTTTCATCTCGAATGGTAAGTTTGTTCCACTTGACTTTCTTTGCGACAACAATTTACATGGGAATCTGTATACCAAAGTCATACCTTATTGACTTAGAGTATAATTCCTCCTTTTCATCCTGTTCATACAATTTATCTAATTTGTTTTGTGTTTTTGTGTTTTTCTTTGTTTTTTCTTTTTCTTTCTTTCTTTCTTTCGTTTTTTTTTTTTAAATGTCATGTACAATTCTGTGATATCTGAGTAGGCTTGAGCGTAGTCACATGGCAGGCCTTCCTGAGTTGTTAACGTCTGCAGACGTCCGGAAACATAGGTGGAAACATTTGTTTTGCATGTTTTATTTATTTATTTATTTATTTATTTATTCATTCATTCATTCATTCATTCATTATTTATTTTGACTTTATGTGATAAAACATGTTAACAGACAGGCAGCCATATTATAAGAGCAGCTAACCTCTCGATCTTTTCCTAAAAGTCTGAAATGAATTGACATCCTCTATTAGCAGGCTTTAAAAGTTTTACACCGAATTCAAAATCGGATTCAGAAGTTGGCTACAGTTTGTATAATTTTGATCGTTTATCGTTGTATTTTTAAGGTATTGCGTGGGCGTGCGTGCACCTCCCCCACTGATTGAGTTTGAGAGGCGGAAGGATGGTAGTGGCAGGGTAACTAGGGTATCTAACCACCTACCCAAGCACACTGCATTGAACAATACAGACGTTATATATTTAGGCAAACATTCTTCTTAGTAATATAGCCATGCGTGTTAAGTCAGGGAAAATTCAAATTAGCCAACTTAATACATTTTCTAAATTTCAGAGATAAAGTTAAGAAGTTAATAAATTTTGTTGTCCAGAGCACTCCTCACTCTCATACAAAAGCTGTTCTGTATTATGGCCTATGCGGATATTGTCATTTTGTGTTGTTGAACTGAACTAATAGAACCACAGAGCAAATCTGTAAACTCATTTACGAAGTATGTCTAATTACCTCTGCCAAGAAGGTTAAGTTCGTGCCGGCGTGTGTGTCTGTCTGTGTACATTGTACAACATACTGTACAGTAGCTCGAAAAGTACTGAACGGCTGATTCAATTTTGGTGATGATCAGTGATCTAGAACACCATCTGGAATATATATTGTGTCTGTGACCACATTGCCTTGGCGGAGGTCTACACTCTCCCAGCTTTTTTCTATTTCGAACTGAAATGTTGATTAATATGCATTGCCCATAATAAACAAAAATGTTAAACATTTGCTGGGCCTGCTTCCTTTTGTGCATTGGGGCTAGGATGATTCCGCATGTGATGATGCTTGAGATCTTGGACAGATTCAACTTACCACATGTTTATCTGTTTATCTTGTGTTTCAGTTGCTTTGAGTGCAAAGTGGCGTGTCACTTACACTCCGACACACATCTGTGCTCTGGAGGGATCATCAGTTAACATGTCCTGCTCTTACACCTCCCCCATCAAACTCCAAGTTATAGATGCCTTTTGGATAAACCAAGATGCTAAACAACCTCTCGATTTCTCCAAGAACGAGAGTTACAAGCACAGAGTTAAAGTGAACTGTGACAAAATCAACAGCTGTTCCTTGCACATGACAAAACTAACCAAATCAGATACAGAGTATCAGTATTACTGTAGGATAAAGACCAAAGACGACATAAAGAACTGGATTGGCAAACCAGGAATCTCAGTCAATATCACAGGTAAACAAAATGCCTTTTCTTTTCTCTTGAAAATAGTGATTATGAAAACATTTTTTATTTTATTTTCCCTGCACCATAACTGTAACACAGTACACTGAAACACATCAAATTCTAAGGGTTGTCTAAGGGCTTCATCTCTACAGAAAATCATTAATGAAGCCATTACTCCTCTCCTTAGGCCTGGAAATTGTTTCACCTATAAAAGGATCAGTTGTGAAGGAGGGAGATCATGTGACTCTCACCTGCAACACCACCTGTAAGCTAACTGGCAGCCCTTCATTCACCTGGAGAAAAGATGGACGTCCTGTAGAGAAGAAGCAGATCATCAACAACCAGCTGCAGCTCCACCCAGTCAGTTATGAAGATGAGGGTAGCTACACTTGTGCTGTTAGAGGATATGAAGATCTCACATCTGCATCCATGAGGCTGAAAGTCATATGTGAGTAGAGTTCATTATATGGGTAATAACTTCATGTTTGGGGGTTTACGGTTTTAAATTACTATTATTATTTTTAACAATGAATGTGACGTTACATTACACATTACAGTTAAAATTTTAGCAGCTACATTATAGATCGGTCAATTGGTCAATTACCAATATAGTGATTTGCAATTGGGACTAGATTATAATTAATATACTCAATGTAGGCCTATTGCCGATACACAAATGCTTTGCTATTCAGACTTGACAAACTACTTAATTGTACATGGGCAATGCATGTGCAAACCGTGTTTAACTTTCCCTTCAGGTCCAACGGTTGTTTCTTCTGACAGAGAAGATGCAAAGGTGGGAGATCATGTGATTCTCACCTGCAACACAACTTGCAATCTACCTGGCACCCATTCATTCATCTGGAGTAAAGATGGACATCCTGTAGAGAAGAAGCAGATCATCAACAACCAGCTGCAGCTCCACCCAGTCAGTTATGAAGATGAGGGCAACTACACCTGTGCTGTTAGAGGTCAGGAGGGTCATCATACGGTATCTGCAAGACTCCAACTCATGAGTAAGTGTAGACATAAAAAGATGTTACAAAATATACTGCAGTTCACCTATTTTTTAGAATAAAGACAGAAAAAGAAAACTTTGTCTATGCCCCTAAAGCAAACTACTTAAACAAGTTTTGCCTGCAAATAATCCGACAACTGCACGATTTATGCTGCCATTTGTTTACAGCAAATGTTGTAATAGTTAGAAAAAACATAAATGATCTGTTATACGCCCATCCTGATTGTGGGCATAAAACAGAAAATAATCAAAAATCAAGAACAATACCTGTAATACAGAAGTAATTTACAGAATGTGCCAAGTTTATCATTTAGTAGCCTATGCAATACCTTCACAGTAGCTTTTTTTTTCTCCTTCCCAGTCACAGCAAAGGAGTCTGCTTGGGTAGGTGCTCTCGTCATTATGGCAGGACTTTTAAGTCTGTTCTGCGTCGTCTTTTGGACTAGGTGAGATCACATGCACATGAAAGTGAAAAATTGTACTGCACTCTTCACTGCATTTGATATGTTTTTTTTGTTTTTTTTTTGACATTTACACAGATCATACAAAATCAATCACTTTGGGACACAGGAGAGAGATGAGGTGAGATGGCTTTATTTTGATTGTCAGGGTCTGTTTTTTCAGAATTAATTTCCAAGAAGTGGATATCACTTTGTTGCTGCTGCTGCTGCTTTAAGTCACAAATTTGCTAAGGGTGTGCATGAAAAAATAAAATAAAATAAAAAATAAACTTTCTAAATAAACTTTTCCGGCCCACTCAATCTCTTTTATATGGCTCCACCATTTCAGCCTGTTCTCCTTGCCTGTACCTCGGAGGGTGTGCATTTGTTTCATTTGTATTTGGGTTTGTATTATATTTGGGTCAGGATGATGTGCAGCACTCAACAGCAACAGTTGACCTCCAGGAGCCTCGAGATTCCCACAGTGCAAGAGGAGCAGTGAATGATGATCTCTACTCCACCATAAGCCCCCGCTGCTCCAGGGAAATGGGACACACTGAAAGAGCTCAAGAGGATGACCTTCAGTATGTCAGTCTCCAGTTCAGACAGAGATCTTGCGATTTAAAAAGGTATGTAATTTTGTGAATATATCCAGTGTTTTAAAGCGCAAATTTCTCATACATTTTATGGAATTGTCACATTATACATAAAAAGTAGTAGTACATAAAAAAGTCTATTTAAGAAAAACCCGGATTCTCTAGCTCCATCTAAACCCTGTAATCGTGCCTGCAAAAATCCAGCACTCCCAGTAGCCTTCCACCATCAGGTTCGAAGGGAGGGATAGCTCCATCACAGCTGTGAGCAAGCAGCTGATAACGCGCTACAGCGAGGGAGGGGTTTGGGAGGTCGTTTAAGAGAGTATAGACTTGGGGATTTTTTTGTTTTTGTTTGCCTAAGTCTTGGAATTACCTTTAATAAGTGAATGTGAGGCAAACAGTAAAATGCTTGGAGTGTTCGTAGGAGTAGAAAAGTACTACACAAATGTAATCCATTTGCCATATCAGAGATGGGCACTCTAACATTTATAGAGAAATTGTTTGTTGCATGTCAGTGGTACAGTATTTGCTGTGTTCATGTATCTATCTGCCTGCAGTTCCTCAAACCAACCACAGGAGGAGACTGCAGTGATCTATAGCAGTCTTCAGATGAGTGTGAAGAAATCCATGATTCTGCAGGAGAGAAGTGAGCCCCAGTTTGAATGTTCGTCAGAAAAGTGAAACTATCAACAAACTATCAACAAAAGTTGTTCTTCTTGAACTCTCTTGTATTACGCCCTAGATGAACTTATCACTGTTTGTGGGTTACCAGTTAACTGCACTGCTTATATGTAATTGATTAGATGTTGTTATGGGTAATGTTATGGGTAATGTATATTTGTAATGTATATTTGTATGGTAATGTATATATTTGTACTTGTTTGTATTTTCAGCCCTATTAAAAGGACCATCTAACCTCTTCAGACGCTAGAGTAGAAAAGTTGATGCATTGATTCCTTAATTGTCACAGTGCATGGGCTGTTCTGATATCAACCAGGACTAACCTTACTTAGCCTGGTCATATAACCAGCCCCTCGTTCTATGCTTCGCTTCATTAGAGGGTCTGGGATTCCACCAATTTAGAAACTATTGCCCGGTGGAAGTGTTTAAATCCAAAAGGTTTGGATTACCTAAGCTAAATTGATGCAGTTCAGTTCACACACAGTGAGTGAGAATCTGACACTGCTAATGTTTGTAAGTAACATTTACTATTCTCAATACAAAGAAAGTTGACACCAAAAATGTGTTACCACCAAAGATTATAGAGCAC
The DNA here is from genome assembly GCA_027497455.2 of Sardinella longiceps. Classification (NCBI taxonomy): domain Eukaryota; kingdom Metazoa; phylum Chordata; class Actinopteri; order Clupeiformes; family Clupeidae; genus Sardinella; species Sardinella longiceps. The sequence goes on along the minus strand of JAODXP020000033.1, from coordinate 21,877,862 downwards.
TCTAGAATAAGGCAGAACATTTGGAAGCAGTCAGAGTTGTAGAGTAGTACATTTTTTTTCTAAAGTGAGGGTACATAATATAATGTAGAATGAATGCCTAATGTTTCAAAAGTGAAAAATAGCCATACATAATCAGTTCCAAAATAATTTGCTTATTGTGTTATGTAGCACACATATAGCTACATAGTTATAAAGAGCTAATAAATGGGCCTAGTTGTTACAACAGTGTATGTATGAATAGGTAGGCTAATGGCACATATGCTTCAATCACAGTTGTTTACCGTTTGCCTGAAGAAGATCCAGGAGGACAATATATTAAGTTTTTTTTTTTTTTTATCGCATGTTAAATCTACAGGATTAACTGTGGTGTGCATTCTTTTAAGTGTGGCGTCCAGCATTTCTGTAACCTCACTCTCATGTCAGATGATGCACTATGCTACTAGCATCTTCATGGCTCCATAACCGAACCAATCAGGACTACTCTTCTGTTTCAAAATGGTTAAATGGCTCTCTGCTCTGTTATAAAATGGTGGTTTTCTGTTTACCCTGCGTAACTCAACCAGCCTCATCAGTTGGTTTTGATGAGAGTGGTTTAAGGAGCACATCAATAAAGATAACGAGCAAGTTGTTTATCCAATCATATGCAATGATTTTTGCCCTCTGAAACAACTCTCCATGGCTGGGGTAGGGAACCTGTGGCTCTTTGGATGGCTGCATCTGGCTCGCAGACAAATCTTTAATAAAAAGAATGATAACGTTAAGAATTTAAAACATTCTCATGAAGGCCTATTTCAATCCATTCATCTCTCTATTTCAGTCCAAGGTGACTGGAATTCGGCTAGTTTTGCTGGTGCTTTAGCAATTGTGAGAAACCGAAAGATGGGGAGTATGCCAAAACACTCATGCTTGATGTTGCCGATGAACTTTTTGATGACTTTCTGAATAAAGAAAAGATTATCAAATGAATAAAAGACATGCCTATTACATGCCACTATATTGTATGGCTCTCATGAAATTCAATTTTAAAATATGTGGCGTTCATACTGTAGCTCTCGCAGCCAAAAAGGTGCCCGACCCCTGCTCCAAGGGATCAATCTCAGATATGGACGTCACTAGGATCCATAGTCAAGGGGCTTAGCCCCAGAGGGGTAATATGTGGATGCGCGCTTAGCGCGCGCCGAAAATTTTTAATAAATAAATTATATTATAGGCCTACAGTGTATATGTGTGTATTGCCAACTATTTATTACTTGAAGGACATTTATCAGAATATCTCATATCTTAGGCTATTTTTATTAACAAAATTAGTCTAAATCAATTCATCAGACTGGTTTGAAGAGAGATGTTTGCAAATATCTCCATCAATGACTGTGGTGTAAATGAACTAGGCTCTTCTATATCGCTGCATTTATTTCAGTCTAATGCACTGAGCAAGATACAACAATGGTAACAACTAGCTTAGTTCAAATCCTAGGGACATCTGATGATACAGTCAAATATGAAAGTTTCTAAAACATTTATTCTGCAAAATGAGCATACAATATTATGCTAGACTATAGCAAATAAATATGTCCATCAATGCATGTAGGACAAACTAATATGGCATAGACCACAGGCTAATGTATATTTCATAGTTCAGTCTTTTGGAGAATATGTTGCCTAGAAATTTGCTGGATCAGACTATAGCCTACCAAACTTCAGTATTAAGACTATTTTTCCTGCGCAACTTGAAGCATAGTTCGTCATCATTTACAACAAGAAAAAAATGCTCTCAGTGGATGCAGGCAGAGCTGGAGAATTTACTGAGAAATTTCACATGTTCTTAAAGTGGACTTTCTCGTGGACCGTTTATCATAGCCATTAGTGACTAGTACCATTGGAAAGCTTGGAGCCTACTGAATCCGATGGTGTCCGGAGATCGCGGAGATCTGACGTTAACTCCGCGAGTAATATAACCGCTAAGAATGGATGTAATTTACATACAATGAAAATAATCTGCCCAGCGTTAGGGGGCTTGGGAAATTTAGGGAGGCTTGAGCCCCCCAAAATGGACCTAACAACGTCCATGATCTCAGATCAGATGCTTGTGCGGATATGCTTGCAGGCTAGCGTAGCACATCATCTGACATTTGGGATGTGCACACTACTACCCGTAGTAGACAACGCACACACCTCCTCAAGTTGTCAAAAAGCAGTCATGCCTCTGAATGTAAACAATTGAAAAGCCATTAAAACTACTATTACATGATGATGATGATTACTCGCTATTGATTGTGATGCCTTATCAAAGTGTAACCGAGAAATTTTCACACAGTCCCAGTCTGTGTGAACGGTTTCCCGTACTGAGGTTGACAGGTAAAGCGGTGCGAGTCAACTGATGTCTTCTGAGATGTTTAACGTCACTGAATGGTTGTCTGCTTATAGAACGACAAAAAAGTTGGGGGAAAAGCATTAGAGAGAACGAGTTTTATTGAAATAATGAACAGGGAAATAAGAAACATACTAAGTACATATTTTGTAATTAAAGGAGAAGTTCACCTTTAACAAGTTTAGCCCCTTTTCTGGAGTGTCTAAGATGACAAAGAAACATCGGCATCAAAATTTTGACGATTGCTCCGGTCTCTGATATTTGGCTCATTTAGAATCCCCCCTGTTCTGCTTCAGAATAGCTTGCTTTGTGCATGTCTGATGTCCTTAAAACAACCTTAAACCTTTATTTTAAAACATGTGCTGTTCACCTAGTGTTATGTGGTGTCCATTGATGTTCCAAAACAATTATTGTAGCAAAATACAGCTTCTGTCACGTTTTATGTGGTATTTTGAACATTCTGGAACAATTTTTTCAACATAGTAACACCAACTAGCACAGCAAAGACAAAAACAAACAAAGCTGGATAGGAACTGCATTTCAATATAATTGTTTTGGAACATCAAGCAGCACATGTTTTAAAACAAAGGTTTCAGGTTATTTCACGGACATTATCAGATATGCACAAAACAAGCCATTCTGAAGCAGTAAACGGGGGATTCTTAATGAGCCAAAAATCAGATTGGAGTAATCCTCAAAATTTTGGTGTTTGATGATTCTATTTCATCCTAAACACTCCAGGAAAGCGGCTAAACATGCTAAAAAGTGAACATTCCCCTTAAAATACATTTATTATAAAAACTGCCCACTCTTGGTTCTGCGTGGGGTGCGGAGGAATTCATTTATCTTATCAATGCAGTCCCTCATGTCATCCATCTCCATAGAAGGGAAAGTTTCCTTAAGAGTCACCGCCAAAAAACGTTTCAAGTTCTGCGGCAGCGCTAGCTTGCCCCTCGCCCCGTGCCAGTTGGAGGTTCTGATCCAGGATTTATAGCACTCGTCTGTGATGATGGACCTGAAAAGCAGGCATCCGAATCGTCCCACTCGGCCGCCGCTCAGCCGTAGTATCTTCGCATGTTCTTTGGGGCTGATGTGACGCAAGGTCACGTCTGGGTGTTGACCGGACGGTAGGTCGTAAATCTGGGTGCAATCACTAAGGTCTTGATCCTTGGCGCTCTCGTTCGGCTTCTCCGCTGTGTGCGTGCGCTCGTGAGATTTGAGGCTGGTCCTGTAAAGGAAGCTCTTGTCACAGTGGGCACACCGGTATGGATGACCTGCCCTGTGACAGTACATGTGCCAGCGTAGACTCCGCTCCGTCTGGAAGGCTTTGTCGCACAAACCACAGTAGTAGGGTTTATCTCGGGAGGAAAAATGTGGCTTCCCCTCCGCCTTCATCCTCTTCTTTATCTTTTTAATCAGCAGCCTGTTGTTGTTGTTGACGCCGTTTTTGCGCGCAGAGCTGTAGGATACTCTGGAATCCACCGGCTTGTGAGACGTAGCAGTAGCAGTCTGACTGGACCAACTGGGATTTGCAGTGTCGGAGGGGGGTGGGGTATATGGTTTCACCCAGTTCACTGGAAAAACACACAACACATGGTACCAGTTACCAATTAGACACACAATAGGGTTTCTTATGTGTCTAAAGTTTAAACACATCTTATTCCAATGGACAATGTACTCAGTGTTTGTGGTGAAGACTCAAAAACAGATCAATTATCATGGACACTAAGACACCAAACCTAAGTTGACCTAAGTTTCCATAAAGCATAGGCACTTTGAATTTATGATAATTTTAGGGTTACCAAAGAGACCAAATCAGACAACGGTTTAGAAAAAAATCCAGAAGAGTTTATTTACGAACACAAAAATACCTTAGACAACATGCTCCACACAAAAATCCATCAGCTGCTCTAACTAGACAGGACATTGCCTGACTATAAGTACAGGTTTTTTTTGCACATAAGAACCACATTAAACATGAAAGAAAATCTTCTCGTTTTTTGATTAAATTCACTTAAATCCACAATTTACTATGTGATTAAACACACATTGTGAACATAGAAAATGTAAATACTTACAAAAATATAAAAAATAGATCACATCATTTCCGAAATCTAACCCACCAGATGTCAACTTTTAGTTAACATTGTATAAAATTTCCGGTTTTTAGAACTTACTGTTTCAAACAGAACATTGACTGATATGCACCATTTTTTTATTAATTTTTTAATTTCAAATTCAATGGCAACTGCATTCACTTTGTTTTCTGAACGATTGAAATTAAACATACGCTCCACTAACAATACATAAAGGCATCTTAGCCAATAAGGAGAAATGAAAACACTTTTAAAACTCATTTAACCTAACCAATGAACCAATAAACCAATGATCCTTTGAGGAACGTCTTGAGTCTGTATGAGAGAGAGAGAGAGAGCAGAGAGAGAGAGAGAGAGAGAGATTGTCAATGAACGTGAGGATGAATTTCCCAGCAATTGCTGTTTGAATATAAATGTAATGTATACAGTATATCTAACCCTATTGAAAATCCATGAGCTTGCACAGGAGGCTGGCAACACGCGAGTCCACTATTCGTTTTTTCCCTTTTGCAGCCTTTGTGCCTTGTTCTGGGTTTATACCCACAAAGCGCCTAGGAAATTATACACTGGGTGAAAATCTAATCAACTATAACAGAACAACAAAAAACAAATAATGTACATGAAAGCACAAGTTCAGTATTTTTCATTTAAGGCCTTGTTTTTCGAGAATTTGTTTGGCTTTTGCGGTAGCTACAGAATGGCTAAAATGGCCCAAGACAGACGAGGGTGGAAACTCTTCATCAATGGCCTATGTTCCGAAAGGAATGTACAGGCCTAAGTAAGTAAGTACGTACAGAATGGCTGTATAGGTGCACTGCTCCAATCTTTCTAAGAACACAAACCTCCATTGGACGATGGGAAAACAATGTTTTACATGGAAACGATGGGAAAACAAGGTTTTACATGTAAAATACCAAAGTGCTTTGCAGTAACTATCCTTAACATGCTCCATGCTTATTTAGTTTAGTTTAGTTTATTTGACCACCTGTTAAATACATAATTCAAATCATGCCTTAAAACAGTGTCAAGGATGACACAAAAAGTCACAGACTTTTTGCCCCTTCTACTTGACACTATCTTACCTCTGAATGAATTCGAGAGTGCAGGCTGCCTCCTCTTGGTAATGCAGGTTGAATACGTAAAAACAGGAAAACAAGCATGCCAGCCCCGTGACAAAGGAGGGTTGTATTCCCTCACAAATGATTTGGCCTTCAATACTGATCATCCAGTGCCGGATGTGGCTTACACTTTCTCCTACAATGTCAATGTTTTTAATAAGTTTAGTTTAACACCATGTAATTAAATACATTCATATTCATTACCACAATAAAGACAGCCGTCCAATATATGACACCAACTTACCAAGAAGAATCAAACGAGGAGTTGCAGGTGCAGAGAACGAACTGTTGAGATCAGCTGCAGTGGCATTTCCCTAGGAAATGGAATAATAATAATAATAATAATAATAATAATAATAATAATAATAATCAATGGCAAAGATACCTATGAGGGAGTGAGTGAGTGAGAGAGAGGGATAGAGAGATAAATA
>JAODXP020000033.1:21851114-21871749 GCA_027497455.2 Sardinella longiceps | reverse complement strand
GCAATCTTTCAACCCTCTTGATTCTTCTTTAGGCAAAAGGCTATTAACTCGATGGGAAGTTAAACAGTGTCCAGCTTTTTGTTCAGCTAGTGTACAGCGTTTATACTCTGCACTCGGCACTCTGTGTGGACTATTGCTGGTGTAACGGAGGCCAGCTAGCGCGGCTAGCTCGGCGGTAGTGTGTAAATCCTCATCAGCCAATTCCATGGGCGCTTCTAACACACTGAGTTAGAAGCTCGGGCTTTTAGCTCAGTTGGTTAGAGCGTTCCACTCCCACGCCGGAAGTTTGTAGCTTGCGGGGTGGCGGGTTCGAGACCCATGTGCGGTGCGGACCGCCACCGGCTACATTGGTGCCGTGACCCGGATGGGAGTGAGGATTTGGAGGGTGAGTGTAACGGAGGCCAGCTAGCTCGGCGGTAGTGTGTAAATCCTCATCAGCCAATTCCATGGGCGTTTCTAACACGCTGAGTTAGAAGCTCGGGCTTTTAGCTCAGTTGGTTAGAGCGTTCCACTCCCACGCCGGGAGTTTGTAGCTTGCGGGGTGGCGGGTTCGAGACCCGTGTGCGGTGCGGACCGCCACCGGCTACACTGGTCACAGTGAAAATAAAGTAATCAGAATATTCCATTTTGAAGCATTCAACTCTTCATTTGCTCAACTTAAAGTAACCATGTCATGCATGAGACAGTAGTTTGAGGAGAGTATTTCTGATACATTTTTAGAGAGAGAGAGAGAGAGAGAGAGAGAGAGAGAGAGAGAGAGAGAGAGAGAGAGAGAGAGAGAGAGAGAGAGAGAGAGATGAATATTTCTCAATATTTAACCAGTTATCATGTTATACTGTAGCATGACCAGAGCACAGTTCACAGAGTGTGAAATGAGGTACATCCGTTATGGCTGGACTTGTTATACACCAGTTAAATTTAGATTGAGGGCTGGCTAGGCTTGTTTAAAGCCACACAATTGTTGCAGGCTGGTGTGTTTGCACTTAGTCGACAGATCTCTGAGAACTAGTGTTCCTCAACAAAGTTACGTTAGTTTTTTACTTTTCGTAGTGATTAAAGTAACCTTGTACTATAGGTGACATTTTATTTATTTCATTAAACTGGGTTGTTGAACTTGAATCTCTGTTGGTGGCTGGATTCACAATGACAGTATTAACATCATTTCTCCTCCTGTCTCTACTGATGATGATTCCTGGTAAGCAGCAACTGCATCTTTTCACATGTAACTGATTGAGTCAATGAGTCAGTTAGCAGACTGGGATTTGGAGAGTTAAAAATGTTGGATGTACAGAACACAGATATACTGTTAATACTTGAAATTGTAAGGTTTCTGTGTGTCTTCTTTGTCTGCAAATTGTGATATACAGTACAGTATGAAGGTATCAATACAGCCATTTATAACAAGATGCAGAGGACACATGCAGATTAACCAACATTTAAACTGAGATTTAGCTATTTTACTGCATTTAATGTCTTACTGGTTATGGATACCTTGACAATTTAACATGTGAGTTTGATTGCAGGCAATTTAGGTCAACAGTGGAATGTCACCTACAGCCCCACACACATCTGTGCTCTGGAGGGATCATCGGTCAGCATGTCCTGCTCTTACACCTACCCCCGTTATCGTAAGACTTTCTGGATGAGCCATGCAAATGGTGAATATAAGTGAGTTTAACAGATTTCCCTTAGTAGTCAATATTCAACAAATCTGGGATTTGGGATTACTGTACCTTTCCGTCCTTTCATTGTGTAGTATTTGCCAAATCACTGAAAGTAATTCAAAGTGTATTTCTCTGTCCACACTACAATGTGGAAATAATAGGAGGTATACTATTTCAGTTACACACTGACAACTCATCAAAAAAAAGAAAAAAGAAAGGAAAAAAAAAGAAAAAATTGCCACAACTGTGGCATAGTGACCAGTGACCACATTTAGTCCTGTGTCTCAACCCTTGTGAAGACACACCAATGACTTTCACAATAACAGAAGCAAGTGAGATGATGATTTTAAAGAGAAAATTTGCAGTTACTTGGTTAGTGATGTAATACAGTATCTATTGTATCTCTCTTTTTTAACTTGACAAATCTGGGATTTTTTTTAGTCGGTACTACCTTTTCATCCTTTCATTGTGTATTATTGAAAATAATTATACGTATAATAGAAGGAATAGCAGACAGTAGTTACACACAGACAACTCATCAAAAAAACTTTTTCACACCTTTGGCCTACTGACCATTGACCACATTTGTCAACCCTTGTGAAGGCACACTAGTAACACTCACCATGACAAGCAAACAAGATGATGAATTTGAAGAGAAATCTTGCAGTTACTTGGTTTGTGATCTAATATCTATTGTATCTCTTTTTAACTTGTTCCAATCATATCAGCAATGAGCCTGGTGAGTCCAGTGCCAGCTGCTCTTATTGGAGTGACTGCAGTCTGTGGAGTTGTGGGTCTCATCAGCGCCATCTGCTGGCTGAGGTGAGACCAGATTATGGAGAGTATTTTGTGCGATGTCATGCTGCAGCTTTGGTTGAAGGAATGTGGTGGGAGATGTCATACAACGCCTTTGATTGAAGGATTTGACATTTAGTTTGTTTTGATTTGCATTTTAGATTACACAAGAAGAATAATAACAGGTCAAGAAACAACACGGTGAGATGTGTGATATCTTCTTGCCTTTTACTACATTGTCTCATTTTGTCTCATCAGTGAAAGGTGCATCAGCACTTGCCATTGACTCTTAAACCACACAACACTGTACATTCATTGTCATGGTTTATCTGCCTTGATTTATCCACTCACTGATAACTAGAACTTCTGTTGTTTATTCTCAGGATGGAGGACGTGGCGAAACTGTGCAGAGCCTGAACCCCAACACGACCCAACCTGATGCAGTTTACCAGAGCCTGAACCCCAACACCATCCATCCTGATGCAATTTACCAGAGCCTGAACCCCAACACCACCCAACCTGATGCAGTTCACCAGAGCCTGAACCCCAACACCACCCAACCCGATGCGGTTTACCAGAGCCTGAACCCCAACACCATCCATGATGCAGTTTACCAGAGCCTGAAAACCAACACCACCAGAGCCTGAACCAACACCACCCAACCTGATGCAGCTTACCAAAGTCTGAACCCCAACACCACCCAACCTGATGCAGTTTACCAGAGCCTGAACCCCAACACCACATGACCTGATGCAGTTTACCAGACTCTGAACCCCAACACCACCCAACCTGATGCAGTTTACCAGAGCCTGAACCCCAACACCACCCAACCTGATGCAGTTTACCAGAGCCTGAACACCAACACCACCCAACCTGATGCAGTTTACCAGAGCCTGAAGCCCAACACCACCCAACCTGATGCAGTTTACCAGAGCCTGAACCCCAACACCATCCATGATGCAATTTACCAGAGCCTGAACCCCAACACCACCCGAGCCTGAACCAACACCACCCAACCTGATGCAGTTTACCAGACCCTGAACCCCAACACTAATGATGTGGCCTTTGAAGCGAGGCTACGAACGAGATTCCGAGCAAAAAGGGGGCGTTCCTCATGGAACCTCGTTCGAGATCTGTCTCCTTTCCTTAAAAAGCACGTGACCAACCAAATGTGAGACCTCACATTCTGTGTACACGTCAGTGGCTCATTTCGAGTGTTGCTCCCGCTGAAAAGGCGTCAGATCCTCGCCTGCGTATTGAGTTGACGTTTGGTGTTTGTGAGAGGCAGGTTGTGCGTGCGTTGACTTGTGATGCTGGTTGTTACAGCAAATGTTGCAAACGTAGCAAATAAATGAGAGATACTTAGACAACATTTCATACTAATGATTGCACATTTTGTATGTAATGTCAGATTGATTGGTGGACCGTATTTATGACAACTAAAGCCTACGGGAATCTCTGAATAGAATGTTTGAGACATAAACGGCAGAGCTGAGAATTCAATCAAAATATTTCTAGAGATGGTGTTATCAGTATTTTCAGCCCATTATTTAATTCATTAAACATGGTATACACAAAATGAATATGTTGAAAAGGGAAAGTAAAATGTATTTTTTTTGCCGGAGGAGTTCTATCCAAATCTTATGCTCGTATTCGAGCTTCTATTGAGCACTCTGAAGTGCAATTTACCGTGCTGTTCGCGGCATCGGTTTCTGTAGGCTTCAGAGTTTATTTAGTGTTCCCATTTGTGGTCTTAGAGCACCATCCTGTGGCCAAGCTGTGTAACAGCAGTGTTTGGTTTTTTTTTACATTAGTCTCAATAGCAGAGCATTACAGAAGGTTCTCAGTGTTATTTGCTTTGAACAGCAATTTATCACTATTGTTAATGCTGTATGTGCAAGTAAGCTAAGTTATTTACTAATTATGTACATACAGATGTATGTATTTGATTAATTCATAGGTTTACAGTGTTTATTATGAACAGATTATTTCGCAACACAGTATTAAACATTCTTTATTTATTATTTACAGAAAACCACATGTATCCACACACATACACAAATGTAGGCCTACACGCTCTCTGATTAATTACCCTGATATTATTATTATTATTATTATTATTTTATTATTGTAGTAGCCTAGTAGTAGTGCAAATTATATTAGTATACTGGTCTGTTGGTCTGTTAAAGTTTGTTCCTAGTTTCATAAGAAGTCTTGCGTTCATTTAATTTGATTGATAAGCATTAAAATAATATTATTTCCAGATACACACATGCACACACTCTCACACTTTTATAATCATTCATTGGTTTAGGCTTCAACTGGTTTAAGTATGCATTTATTTATACAGAACATCTAAAAACAACTGCAGTCAAGCCAAAGTGCTGAACAAGAAAAGGTTAGCGAAGCGTGACCACATTTACACAAACCAGAGCCTACATCTACGAGGCTAATTTAGGCTGTTATATCTCCCTTTGGACAGCAGGTGACACTAGAGAGAAAGATCTCATGAGCTCTCGGGTAATGAGCCTTTTGGTGAGCCTTTGCGCTGGAAAGTCTCATTAACTCATGAAGCCTTGCTTTGCCATCTTTACCCAACACCACTTGACCAGAGCTTGAAACAGCAATCAAAAATAATTATGTTTATTTTAAACCCTGCAACCAGAAATATGAAGCAAAATGTCATTAGTTAAATTGCATTATTATTTTTAGACAATATAGCAGCCTAAGTATCTTATTTCTTATTTTACTAAGACATTAGTAGCTAATTAAAAATGATTGCTTCCAATAGTTCACATTATGATTATAATATTTTTTTGTTGAATTTTGTTAACCTCAAACAGAAAATAAATAAATACATAAAAATCAACTTGATCATAATTTATTTTTTTATCCTCTCTGCAAAAGTTTCAGACTGCACGGTCTGACACTTTGTTCGGATGTAGACAGACATAATTTGCATAAGCAACTTTTTCACACTTTTTTTTGTCAGATCACCCAACTGTGTGAGGTCACATGTAATATTATAATTTTATACTCTTCTATTATACATGTGAGATCTGCTATTTGTTTTGATGCTTTTACTTTGTATCTTCTCTGAGTTTCTGCATATTTACACTCACCCTTGGCATGGGAAACAGTTTCACACCTTTTTTTCTTAAAGTAGAAGTGGTAGATCAAAGATACCACAGCTGTGTGTGAGGTCAGGGACACAGAAGGTCTCTGCTTAGTTTCAAACATGATGGTCAAAATGGTGGTCACAGTGAACAAAATAAAGAGACGAACAAGATGCCAGCACAATGCTTAAACTCCCAAAGATCTAAAGTGATGTGCAATGTTTCTTCCTTAGACAAAAGACTTTGTCAGTGTAGATGTGATCACTACTGCTGCTTAGGCTTAGGCTGAAACGTCTATCTTGTCTGTCATGCTAAACCCCTTAAAATAAACTAAGAAAATAAACTCGAGAGTGCGGCTTTTTACATGAAATGAATTACGAACCCGTTCACTCGCACCCAGAGACCAGAGAAAATCAACTGGAGTTGAGTACACTTTTTGAAAAAGACTGACTATACTGCTGCTCCCAGTGGAAATAAAGTCGTCAAAATGTTAGTATATTTCATGTGTAAAACAGGTTACTCTTCATTTGTTCAACTTCAACTTGTGTTGTGTATTAGACTTTGGAGAGGAGTATTTATTATTACATTTCTTACAGGGAGAGAGAGAGAGAGAGAGAGAGAGAGAGAGAGAGAGAGAGAGAGAGAGAGAGACATCTGAATCTCAATATTTAATCTATCTATCATATCTATCTATAATTGTCTGCAGCATGACCAGAGCACAGTTCACAGAGTGTGAAATGAGGAACATCCGTTATGGCTGGGCAGGGCTTGGTTAAGCTCACACCAGTTAGGTTTAGATCGAGGGCCGGCCGAGTCAGATCATGTTAAAGCCACACGGGTGTTACAGGCTTGTGTGCTTGCACTCAGTTGTTAGTGTTAGTTAGTGTTACTCAACAGATAGACAAAGTTATTTAAGTTTATTAACTTTTTGGTATGATGTAACCTTGTACTGTAGTGGACATCTGATTTTTGTTCATTAAACTCAGATTTTAATCTCGCTTGATGGCTGGATTAGCAATGACAGAATTATCATCCATTCTCTTCCTGTCTCTAATGATGGTGATTCCAGGTAAGCAGCAACAGCCTCTTTCCACATAACTGAGTGCAATGTGTCAGTTAGCAGACTGGGATTTGGAGATTTAAAAATGTTGCATGTACAGAGTACAGATATACTGTTTACACTTTATATTGTAGGGCTTCTGTAGGACTTATTTGTCAGCAAATTGTGATATAGAGAAGGAAGGGGTCAGTACAGCCATTTCTGAAACAACTTACAGAGGACCCAATACGCATGTCTGTGGATGTAAACAAAAAATGAAACTTAAGTTTTGCTATTCTACTGCATTTAGTGTCAGTCTGGTGAATGACTTATCAGTCATGAATTTAACATGTGAGTTGGATTGCAGGAAATTTAGGTCAACAATGGAGTGCCACTGGGTGGAGAGTCACTTACAGCCCCACATACATCTGTGCTCTGGAGGGATCATCAGTGGACATGACCTGCTCTTACAAACACCCCAGTGGTCTTGCAGTAAAAGATGCTTACTGGATCAACATACCATCACCTGATGCTACTGATCTCACCAAGGATGGGAGCACTGCAGACAGAATCAGAGTGGACTGTGGAGATAAAAAGAGTCGATGTTCTCTGCACATGACTAAAGTAACCAAAGCAGATGCACAGTATCGGTACTACTGCAGGATTATCACCAATAAAGATGGAGAGAAATGGATTGGCAAACCTGGAATTTACTTGAGAGTCACAGGTAAATGATGATAGTTACATAGCACTGAATAGCCTACCACTACTGGTACATTGAACATTTCTGTCAATTAATATTCACTAAAAAGCTTTATTCTGGTTTTAATACCCTTATTTCAGATCTGAGGATTGTTTCATCTCCATGGAGAAGAGAAGTGAATGAGGGAGATCATGTGACTCTCACCTGCAGCACCACCTGCACTCTACCCAGCAGCCCTTCAATTATCTGGAGTAAAGATGGACGTCCTGTAGAGAAGAAGCAGATCATCAACAACCAGCTGCAGCTCCATCCAGTCAGTTATGAAGATGAGGGCAGCTACACCTGTGCTGTTAGAGGACATGAGAATTTCCAATCTCAACCCTTTGAGATAACAGTTAAGTGTGAGTAGACCCAATCTGCTATCAAAATACACCCAACCCAAATGTTAAATTTTATGTTGATCAACTCATTATTCTACTGTACCGGTAATACAAAGCTTTATGTATACATATCTGTTTGTTTCTCACTGAATATTTCAGTATGAAATACTGTTCTCCCTGGCGGAGGTACGTAAGATGGCATCGCCAGGCTATGTTCTCCCCACTGTCTGGTCCCTTCTTAGGCCTAAGAATATCAGGAATAAGAACAGAATATTAATTGATAGAATGTAATCTATGTCTCCATGTTTAGGCCGACCGGTTGTGGGCCCTGATAAAGAAAATGTGAAGGAGGGAGACAACGTGACTCTCACCTGCAGCACCACCTGCCTTCTGAGTGGCAGCGCTGCAATCACCTGGAGTAAAGAGGGACATGTTGTAGATAAGAAGATCATCAACAACCAGCTGCAGCTCCACCCAGTCAGCAAAAAGGATGAGGGCAACTACACCTGTGCTGTTAGAGGACATCTATCTTCACCCATCAAGATAACAGTTCAGTGTGAGTACGGAACCTGCTGTCTAAACACAATCAAATGTTAAAATTTATGGCGATTAATATGATTACATATAATTGTACTGTATATGACTGGATCACAATGTTTGTTTGTTTGAGGGTCACTGAATATTTCCGTAACAAATATTTTTATTTGCTCCACTATTTTCCCCACTGTTTGTCTTTGGGACCAACTATGTCTAATCTTCTCTTAGGCCAGAATATGGTGTCATTGTCATCATCTGCTGCAGAAGAAGTGAAGGAGGGAGATAATGTGACTCTCATCTGCAACACCACCAGCTGCCACCAGGGCGGCAGCACTTCATTCATCTGGAGTAAAGATGGACGTCCTGTAGAGACGATCACCACCAACCAACTTAATTTTCACACAGTCAGTTATGAAGATGAGGGCAACTACACCTGTGCTGTTAGAGGACATGAGAATCTCCCATCTCCACCATTAAGGCTTCAAGTCATCTGTAAGTTAACAGATTTCCCTTTGTAGTCAATATTCAACAAATCTGGGATTTTCTTTTTTTTTCTTTTTATTGTTACTACCTTTCCGTCCTTTCATTGTGTAATCATTGAATATAATATAAAAAAGTATAGGCCTATTTGCCTACCCACACTACATGGTGGAATAGCAGGCAATTCAGTTACACACTGACAACTCATTAAAAAAAAAAAAAACGTTTTCACAACTGTGGCATACTGACCAGTGACCACACTTGGTTGTATCTGTCAACCCTCGTGAAGACACACCAATAACACTCACAATGACATGCAAACAAGATGATGCAGTTCTTGTTTGTGTTCTAATATCTATTGTATCTCTTTTTTTTAACTTGTTCCAATCATATCAGCAATGGGCCTGGTGAGTCCTGTGACAGCTGCTGTTGCTGGAGTGGCTGCAGTCTGTGGAGTTGTGGGTCTCATCAGCGCCATCTGCTGGCTGAGGTGAGGAGAACAGATGGAGGAGAATATGTTGGGTCATACTCTTTTTGTAAAGAAATGTGGTGGGAGATATTATACAATGCCTTTGTATTTTATTGTTTTTTAATTGTTTTGTAGGTCACAAAAGAAGAACAATAACAGGGCAGAAAAAAGAGACGACAAGGTAAGATATCTTCTCTTTTCTTTCCCTACATTATCTCTCCTTTTGTCTCATTAGT
The DNA here is from genome assembly GCA_027497455.2 of Sardinella longiceps. NCBI lineage: Eukaryota > Metazoa > Chordata > Actinopteri > Clupeiformes > Clupeidae > Sardinella > Sardinella longiceps. Next base: position 21,862,330 of record JAODXP020000033.1, on the reverse strand, counting down.
GTTCATCAGAAGTCTTTCTCAATGTGTAAATCACATAGAACTGTTGCTTATCTCAGAGACAGTAACAAAACACTGTGTGGCGTCACGTCTGTCAAATTAAAGGCATCAGTTACACTCTGGTGAGTGTGTTTTTTTTTTTTTTTTTTTTTGAAGCAGTCTCCATGAGTGGATCCAACTACACCATGACTTGTTCTAGGCTCATACCAATCAATGGGTGTTAACTTCATTTCCATAGATTCTCTTTGAAATTTTGAAATTTTTTAATGGAGTCTCTGGAGAAGCTAATTCATAAATTGGCCTAAATTTCATAATTGTTTCCCATAATTGTTTCCCTAACTGAAGTATTCTAGTGAAAAAAAAATCACTTATCTGCTATACTATAGTTACTTCCAGCAAATTAAATAAAGTCATCAGTTAACTCAGATGTGTTCTGATAGTTTTTTGGATCAAATAGTCTACTTTAGTGAATCCAACTACACCATGAGCTGTTCTAATCTAATAATGTTTTAATACCAAACCTCTCATCATGGTTTGGTTATTGCTTCATTCTTCCAGGATCAGGATAATGCACAGTACTCCAACATCAGTTTCCAGGGGTCTGCTGGTCAGAACAGAGCTGCTGCTGGTCCCCCCAGTGCTGACACTGCAGGAGAAGAAGAAGATAATGATGTCCAGTATTCCACCGTCCAGCCCCACAGCTCCAGACAGACTACAGACTATCAGAGGGACGATGTCCAGTATGCCAGTGTTCAGTTCAAGAAAAGCAGTGCTGCAAAACGGTACAGTATGAATCCACAATAGTAGGTAGTATAGCTAACATTGTGCATACTTGTGACTCTTTTGTTCTTTGTGGTTCAACATAATAGCAATAACTATTATTTTGAGCACTTATTCATAATAACAGACTTCAGATGTTACTTTTAAAATGTTTTTAAGTGTCCTAACCTTCCTGGATCAGTTATGTTGTGTGTCTTCTGACCTCTCTGTCTCCTTGCAGTTCCCCAGACCAACCAGAGGGGGAGCCCTCTGTGATCTACAGCAGCCTTCACATGGGGAAGTGAAGTAAGCAACGTGAAGAGTCAATAACCATGAGCCCAGTGAAGCTGGAGACTGAATCATGAGCAAACACTCTGAGAGGACGAATACCTAAACTGTGTTTGCTCCCAATTTTAAAATTAAAGCTGTATTCTGCAAATCTTTTAAAGTCAAATTTTGTGCTGTATTATTCTCCCTACTTATTAAAAGTGATTATTATTTCAAATACATACAATTAAGGATACTTTTCTGTTGAAGCTTGTTAATCTCAACCAGAAAATAAATAAATAAATCAACTCAATCATAATTTCTTCGTTTTATCCTCTCTGTTTCAGACTGCACAGTCTGACACTTTGTTCAGATGTAGACACACATCATTTGCATGAAAAACTTTTTCACACTTTTTGAAATAGGAAATGTCAGATCAACGATAACCCAACTGTGTGAGGTCATTGACTGTTAATTTTCAAACACAACTTATGAAAATTAATAAAGAACATCGAAATAATAGAAAAAAAAAATCTGCACACTGAATTCTATATTTCTAAAGGTAGAAGTGGTAGATTAGGTCAGGGATACAGAAGGCCCCTGCTTAGTTTCAAACATGACTGTCTAAGCAAAATAAACAAACAAAAAGTTTATCAATAGGTTATAGCCTATAGGTATAATATACTATAATATAGGTAAGTATAGATTCTTCATTCAGGTGATTTAACTGGCCCATGTGAGTGAAGAAAAAAAAAAAAAAAAAAAAAAAGGTGGGCTCAATATACATTCCTCATTCTTTCCAGCCATCCATTTCAATATTATTGTTTTCAAGAAAACAACAGAAAATGTTACAGACCTACCAAAATTTGTCTAGTTTGTTTTTTATAGTGTAACTTATCTTCTCCAGAGCAAAGTAAAAACACATTCCCTTTAGCCATTGTGCTATGGCACAAGTTGTTTCTGTTTTCCATACACAGGCTATACAGCGTTTAGCCTCCAAAAGACAGATATTTAATAAAGATCTTACACTGCTAGAGGAGACCAATTCTTCTGGATAGATTTGCAACAAATTTATTTTTGGGTTAAGGGGCATATTTGTTCGGTGAGATTCTATTGGAACCCAGGATGGCGGGCAGATATTATCAAAGTAAAACATTGCTGCTCTCATTTGAGCAGCCCAGTAATACCACTCCAGGTTTGGTAGCTGTAAACCACCTCTATCATATGGTAGATATAACAAATATAAAATTTGAGAGAAGCTTTTTGACAAAAGGAAAAAAAAGATGGTGGAGGGGAATGGACTGGAAAAGATACAAAAAGGTAATAAAAAGGTTATATAGACATCTTAAGAACATTCACACGTCCAATCATGGATATGGGCAATTTTGTCCATCTGTTCACAAGCTGAGTGACCTTGTCCATCATGGAATTGTTAGGAACAATTTTATCAATTGTAGGAGAAATTGCAATACCCAGATATGTAAAACCCTGTTTTGAGACCTGGAAGGGAGTACAGACAGGAGGATTCTTTGTCTCGCTTTGATTCATAAACATTATCACTGATTTTGAGTCATTAATCTTGTAACCCCCCAAAAAAACAAAAGACCTAATCAGATCAAGTTCAGTTCAGTTCAGTTTATTCGCCAGACACTTGTCCAAATCCACATACAGTTATATAAATAGTACAAAAAAAAATAAAAATAAAAAAACAAGTAATGTGGGCAGAGTAAGTTTCAAATTAGAACAGAACAAAATTATGTCATCAGCATATAGAGCTATGCGATGATCCACGCCACCAATCCTTACTCCCTCTAAATTAGTACTCTTTCGAATAGCCATAGCCAATGGCTCAATAGCCAGAACAAACAATAATGGAGACAAGGGACAACCTTGTCTCGTTCCTCGCTGCAATTGAAAAGGCTGAGAAGTCATTCCATTAGTTACAACTATAGCCTGTGGATCAGCATAGAGAATCTTCTTTAGCCCAAATCTTTGCAAAACATCAAATAAATACCGCCACTCCAAGGAGGGAGATAGTGTGACTCTCACCTGCAGTATCACCAGCTGCCACCAGGGCGGCAGCACTTCATTCATCTAGAGTAAAGATGGACATCCTGTAGACCATAAGCAGATCATCTTCAACCAGCTGCTGCTCCATCCAGTCAGTTATGAAGATGAGGGCAACTACCTGTGCTGTTAGAGGACATGAGAATCTGCCTTCTCCACCGTTTAGGCTTCAAGTCATCTGTAAGTTTAACAGATTTCCGTTTATAGTCAATATTCATTAACAAATCTGGGATTTTTCTCTTTTTCTTTTTATTGTTACTACCCCTTCGTCTTTTCATTGTGTGTATAGAAAATAATTCAGTATAAAAGTATAATAGCAGGAATAACAGCCATTTCAGTTACACACTGATAAATTTTTCACAACTGTGACATACTGACCAGTGACCACTGACCACATTTGGTTTTATCTGTCAACCTTGTGAAGGCATAATAGCCTACTCACAATAGCCCCGTTTACATGGACATCTCTAATCTGATTAGAAAGATTCCATGTGCATTCTATAGAACAGTATCCAAGGAGATGCATCCATAAATGCCATCTGAAATGGAATATTGGGTTAAAAATGATCAGATTTGAAGGGTCCATAAACAGGGCTAATGAGAGAAACAAGGTGATTATCTTAAAGAGAAAACTTGGTTTCTGTTCTAATATCTATGGTATTTCTCTTTTTTAACTTGTTCCAATCATATCAGCAATGAGGCTGGTGAGTCCTGTGACAGCTGCTGTTGCTGGAGTGACTGCAGTCTGTGGAGTTGTGGGTCTCATCAGCGCCATCTGCTGGCTGAGGTGAGATCAGATTGAGGGGAGTATTTAGTGTAATGCCTGTGTCTTTGGTTGAAGGATTTGACATTTAGTTTGTTTTGATTTGCATTTTAGATTACACAAGAAGAACAAAATCAGTGATTTTGGTGTATAGCCAATGCATTTGGACCTGAGGCATTAAGAGAAAACTAATCTACCCCTTTATGCTATACCTTTTCTGAAAGCTTACACCCACAGGGTGTCATATAAAATTAATTGAGACAGGTCCCACCCTCTTCATCTCTTCACTATCCATGTATATGGGTGTATTTGGGTTTCATTTGATTAGTGCATAACTCATTTGCATATTAAAAATATTTTTCAGAAAAACTTGTAATACAAAAAATGCTACTTTTCATGGGTACTTTCATTGTATAAAATTGTATTTTGATAGGTCTAAGGGAAAAAATAGCCCTATTCAGACCTATTCTAGCCTCTATTGGTACACATATCGGATTGGAAAGAACATATTTCCTCAACTAGGATTTCTAAGGACTTTTAGTATGCTTTTCTGGACACCTCAAAGAAATTATGTGAGCTGAAAAAAAATCTTTTACAATTACTCCTGTTTTTGGCCCCAAAATGGGCTACTTTGCCTGGACTATTATGGAAATTAATGAAGAACTTAAAAAAAAATCTGAACACTGAATCATTTGTTTGTGATGAAGTCATAACATTTTAATTTTATACTGTTCTACTCTACATGTGATATCTGCAAGTTGTTGTTTTGTTGCTTTACTTTTACTCTCTGAGTTTCACACCTTTAGAAGTGGTAGATCAAAGATACCACAGCTGTGTGAGGTCTGAGACACAGAAGGCCTCCGCTTAGTTTCAAACATGATGGTCAAAATGGCGGTCACAGTGAAAATAAAGAGAAGAACAAGATGCCAGCACACTGCTTAAACTCCCAAAGAGTGCTCTGTAATGTTTCTAGACTATTAAACTGTTGGGAGGTTAAGCATTGTTCTAGCATCTTGTTCATCTAGTTGTGTTCAGTGTTTCTACTGCACTTTGCCAGTGAAGATGTGCTCATTACTGCTCATCAAAATTTGAGAATATTTCAAGTGTGAAACAGGTAACTCTTCATTTGTTCAACTTCAACGTTTGTTTTAAAAACCATGCTGTGCATTAGACTGTATCTGGAGGGAGCTATTTATTATAACATTTTTGAAAGAGAGAGAGAGAGAGAGAGAGAGAGAGAGAGAGAGAGAGAGAGAGAGAGAGAGAGAGAGAGAGAGAGATATCTGAATCTCAATATTTAACCTATCATGGTCTGCAGCATAACAAAAGCACAATTCACAGTATGTGAAATGAGGAACATCCGTTGTGGCTGCAGTTGTTATAAACTAAGTTTAGATTGAGGGCTGGCCGGGCCAGATCATGTTAAAACCACACGGTGTTGCAGGCTGGTGTGTTTGCACTTTGTCGACAGATAATGTGCCACTCACAATAAACTACTGGTTCTCAATAGACAAAATTACATTAGTTTTATTAGCTTTTGAAATGGTTTAAAGTAACTGTAGGGAACATTTTATTAATTCAATTAAACTCAGATTTTAATCTCGCTGGATGGCTGGATTCACAATGACAGAATTAACATTCATTTTCCTCCTGTCTCGACTGATGGTGATTCCAGGTAAGCAGCAACAAGTTACTTTCACATGTACTGATTGTGCAATGAGTCTGTTATGAAATTTGGATTTGGAGACGTTGGATGTACAGAGAACTGATATATAATAATTGAATATGGGCCTAATCATTTGAATTTAAAGGTTTCTGTAGGCCAATTTATTTCTGAGTTATACAGAATGAGGGGTCAGTTCAGCCTTTTATGCAAGACCCTCTTTTCGCAAAATTGATTCTACAATGAAACGGCCTGTCTATCACTAACATAGGTGGTTACATGTTGACATACTAAATATCATCAATAGTAGTACTGGCCCCTTTCAGAACAATAGCCTACACCTTGACACTTTAACATGTGAATGACTTGTTCTGCAGGGTATTTAGGTCAACAACAGTGGGAAGTTACGTACAGCCCCACACACGTCTGTGCCCTGAAGGGATCATCAGTAAACATGTCCTGCTCTTACACCTACCCCAGTGGTCTTACTGTAAAAGATGCTTACTGGATCAACCATGCATCTAAAGAGGCTACTGATCTCACCAAACATGTGAACTATGCACACAGGGTCACTGTTGACTGTGGAGATAAAAAGAACCCTGGTCAGTGTTCTCTGCACATGACTAATGTAACTGAAGCAGATGCATGGCAGAGGTACTACTGCAGGATTACCACCAATAAAGATGGAGGGAAATGGATTGGCAAACCTGGAATTTACTTGAGAGTCACAGGTAAATAATATAGTTAAATCGCACACAATAGCCAACACTACTTTACATTGAAGATTTCTATCAGTTGACGCATCTTCACTAAAAAACTTACTTCTGGTTTTAACACACGTATTTCAGATCTGAGGATTGGTTCATCTCGATGGAGAAGAGAAGTGAAGGAGGGAGATCATGTGACTCTCACCTGCAGCACCACCTGCACTCTAACCAGCAGCCCTTCATTCATCTGGAGTAAAGATGGACGTCCTGTAGAGAAGAAGCAGATCATCTACAACCAGCTGCAGCTCCACCCAGTCAGTTATGAAGATGAGGGCAACTACACCTGTGCTGTTAGAGGACAGGAGAATCTCCCATCTCCACCCACTGAGATAACAGTTAAGTGTGAGTACAGAACCAGTCTGTTATCTACTGTAAGTGCACCCAACCTAAATGTTCAATTTCAAGTTGATCAACTCCTTATCTATTTTACTGTACCGCTTTATGTATACACATCTGTTTGTTTGTGACTGAATATTTCAGTATGAAATGTTGATGTTTGCCCCTCTGTTCTCCCTACTGTCTGGTCCTTTCTTAGGGCAGAGAGTGTTGTCATTGTCATCATCATCTGCTGCAGAAGAAGTCAAGGAGGGAGATAACGTAACTCTCACCTGCAACATCACCAACTGTCGCCAGAATGGCAGGCCTTCATTCATCTGGAGTAAAGATGGACGTCCTGTAAAGAAGAAGCAGATCATCTACAACCAGCTGCAGCTCCAGCCAGTCAGTTATGAAGACAGGGGCAGCTACACCTGTGCTGTTAGAGGACATGAGGATTTTTCTTCACCACCATTGAGGATGAAAATCACATGTGAGTGTAAATAGCAATAAGCAAATTTAACTTTAAATAACCAAATTAAACCAGCGGTGGGCCAGAGTCCTGTGCCAGCTGCTGTTGCTGGAGTGGCTGCAGTCTGTGGAGCTGTGGGTCTCATCAGCGCCATCTGCTGGCTAAGGTGAGGAGAGCAGATGGAGGGGAATATATTGGGTCAGACTTTTTTTCTTTTCATTTCTTTCTTTTTTTTAAAAGAAATATTGTGGGAGATATACAATGCCTTTTGATAGATTTTTTTTTTTACAGTATTTTTGTAGGTTTTATTTATCTTTTTTAAAAAATGTATTGTAGATCACTGAAGAACCGCAGGGCAGAAAATAGAGACGACAAGGTAAGATATCTTCTGTTGTACTATATTATCTCTCATTTTGCATTATTAGTGTTAAAGGGGGCAACCAGTAGTGTTTCTCAACTAGATGTACCGCATGGCGGTATAAAATACGGCCGCGGCTCAGTTCTGCACATTCTCTGCCCTGTGTGTGTGTGTGTGTGTGTGTGTGTGTGAGTGTGTGTGTGTGTGTGAGACAGTAGGCCTATCATCCCAAACCAGTAACGCTTTGCTGAATAGCACCATCTACAGGTCGATGCTTGAACAGTCATTAAATGTAGGCCTACATATAAATGAATTTATTTTATAGCCCCCCATGAATGAAATTCCACAAAACTTGACATATTCCCACAAGATGTCAGGTTCATCATACACAGTGGTGCAGTTCATAACATCTGATCTAAAGATAGGGGCAATTAAAGCAGTATAATATTGCATTTTCATTTTTTACCATGGGGATGCAAATCACAAATGACTGGTTATAAGCGAAGTTGATAAGCTAAGGGCTCTCAAGGGCTCTTCAATGTCACGGGTCAGCAAACATGGAGGGGCCAAAATTTTTCCATAAAAGTCTACTGGGGCTACATGCCCACCAAGTTTCATGTGCCCTAGTGTTACGGTGTCCCGGGAATCGTTGACCAAAAATTCAGGAAGTAGATGACGGGAGAAAAAAAAAAGAACTTTGACAATCACTATATGACTGCTACGCTAGTGACTGTCATAATAATTTGTAAATCACATAAAACATGTGCTTACATGTGATCTGCTTGAGACGAACAAAACATTGTGTGGTGTTACTGCCGGCAAATTAAATAAAGGCATCAGTTAATCCTCACTTTGGTGTGTTTTGTTTTTTGGATCAAATAATCTCCACGAGTGGATTCAACTACACCATGAGTTGTTCTAGACTCATACAATACCTCTCATCATGGTTTGGTTATTGCTTCATTCTTCCAGGGTCAGGATAATGCACAGTACTCCAACATCAGTTACCAAAGGTCTGGTGGTCGATGCAGAGCTGCTGGTCCCCCCAGTGCTGAAGCTGCAGGAGGAGAAGATGATGATGTCCAGTACTCTACCGTCCAGCCCCACAGCTCCAGACAGACAACAGACTATCAGAGGAACAATGTCCAGTATGCCAGTGTTCAGTTCAAGAAAAGTGGTGCTGCAAAAAGGTACAGTATGATTCCACAATAGAAACTTGTGATACTTTTGTTCTTTGTGGTTCAGTGTAATAGTAGCATAATAACTGATTTTGAGCACTTATTCATAAGGACAGACTTCAGATGACATTTTTTGAAAATGGTTTTAAGTGTCCTAACTTTCCTGAATCAGTTCTGTTGTGCACTTTTGACCTCTCTGTCTCCTTGCAGTTCCCCAGACCAACCAGAAGGGGAGTCCTCAGTGATCTACAGCAGCCTTCACATGGGGAAGTGAAGTAAGCAACGTGAAGAGTCAACCATGAGCCCAGTGGAGACTGAATCATGAGCAAAAAATTCGGAGAGGAATAATACCTTTTGCCTTTGCAAACTGTGTTTGCTCCCAATTTTAAACTTGATCATTTAGTTTGAATGTACAGTAAATATGTTTAAACGGCAAGGTTTCCACTTGAAACAAGCAGAATCAATATCATAATTAATATTATTATTTTTATATGTATATATATATATATTTTTAAAAGCAGAAAAATGTGGAACTGGTTAGGTCTTGAAACTGGTTGTTCCTCCAGACAGACAAAACTATACAAATCTAAACTCTGTATAATTACAAAATTACATTGAACACAAATAAAGCTTTTTTCGCAATAATGTCAAACAATGACCTGTCTTCTTTACCATTACAGATGATAGATCTATACAACAGTGCCTTCAATGCAGTGTTGCCTTCAAGGCACTACGTCCCAAATGTAGGGTTAGGTGAGGGTCAAGGGGGTTAGGGTCAGGCCTGCTTTCTGGATAGTGCTGGTGAGAGCAAAAACACCATCTAGAGTAATTTAGTTTAGCTTAGGTGCTTGTCAAGAAGAGGAAGCCAGTTTCTCTGTACATAAACAACTGTTTTGACTGACAACAACTGCCATTTTCAAGATGACAAAACGTTGATTGCAACACATTTTATACAATCATCCATAAGTATGAATGGGAACCATAGAAAAATGTTTCAAAACATTGCAGCAGCTGAATTTGGCCTATATCTCTGCTGAGAAACATTGCAGCACCTTGCTTGAATCACTCAGAGCCATAGAGAGCAGGGCCATCGCAACAAGGCAGGCAAACCAGGCAATTGCCTGGGGCCCCAGGCTGAAAGGGGCCCCCAAGATTGACTGTTTAATCATTTTAGTAGTTAAGTTGGTGGTGTTTTTCAACAAAAAATGACTTTAAAGAGAGTTTAGAGAGAGTTTTCTATTACCACTCTGGAATCACTTAATCAAAAGAGCTCAGGGCTCTCTCTGCAATGGACCTTTTTCACCTACTTCACTATGAGGCACTAGAACGAGGCTTGGGTGGTAAAACTTCCCCAAAAGTAGCTTCTGGGGATGGGATACCCCTCATCTGCCCAACTTTCCACCTGACCAACAGTATTTATAAAGTATTTATAAAGTGAAGAGTTTTTCCTTGCCCCTGTTTGTCATGGATGCTTCCCGTACTGTGTGTAAAGCGCTGTGAGACAATGCACTGTATTTGAGCGCTCTACAAATAAAATTTAATTGAATTAAATGAAAGTTTTGTCGGCACTTCCTCTAGTTTTACCACCCGAGCCTCGTTTTCGCTCGGAATATGGCGGCCAGGTGAAAAAGGTGAATAAGCCCCTAAACCCTCACCTTACAAACTTCCACTTTTGCTTGTGCATTCATGACAACATCCGCCACATTGAGTATCACCCGAATCAAATTTGGCGCACCCACGTGTTTCACTTCAATTCAAAGTGGGAGTGATAAGGGACCTCTTTCAGAAGAGGCCATTGTGTATCATAGGCAGCCCTGCTCATGTCTTCCTGCAGTTCCCTTGACCAACCACAAGGGGTGTCCTCTGAGAGACACTTCTTGTCATACAGTGCGACAGGCCTTTGCCACAGAACTAAATTGTGGAACTCTCTGCTAGAGCTGGAAATATTTGCCCGAACCCGACGGGGCCCAACAGGACCTGCCGGGTTCGGGCCGGTTCGGGGTCTAATTTCAATATTCCAAGCGGGCCCGGCTCGGGCTCGGGCTGAAAGCCGATGCGCGGCAAATATGCGATCGCATGATACGCCTAACGTTCGATCTACAGGCATGCGTTAGTAGATGCAAAATGGATGTAGAAGAAGTTAAACGGAGATTAGCCCTTGGCGAATTCATGTTGGTCGAGCCAGTAAATGCGAGGTCGGAGGTGTGGAAACATTTTGAGCACGTTCACAATGAGAAAAACGAGGCAGTGGGGTATGTCAAATGCAAGAAGTGCGACGTGATGTTAAAGTATGACAGCAAGACAACTGGTAATTATTGCTGTTCTTATTTTTCTTTTAACTTTGGGCAGATCATTTATTTTAGCCTTGAAGTTCTTGAACTTCAGACATCTGTAGGCTAACTAATCTGAATAAAAAACGTAGAAATGTTCAGCAAAAATGACTCATTGTTGACTGCTTTGATATGCGCACAATTGAAAAATGTCGGGTTGCAAACGGGTTCGGGCTCTATGAAGCTGTCAATCATACGGGCCGGGGCGGGCTCGGGTGGAGTTCTCTCGGGCTGGGGCCGGTTCGGGTCTTAGTTTTAAGGCCCGTTTCAAGCTCTACTC
>JAODXP020000033.1:21816715-21851014 GCA_027497455.2 Sardinella longiceps | reverse complement strand
TGAGATTTCCTGACTGGCTGAAACCCTTGCTACAGACAGGGCATCGATAAAGCCTCTCACCCGTATGGATTCTGGAACGTTCTACTACAATGGGCGCCATCATGCGGCTGCTCTCCAAGGTACGCAATTTCCGTAGCCTATTTAGGCCTATACTGTCCCTTTGACTTTGACTGGCAATCAGGGTTTGCATGACAAACAGTTTCACACTTTTTTAAGTAGAAGTGGTTAGATCAAAGATAGTGAGTGTCCCTGACCTCATGGCTGGACTCGTTATGCAGTTAAGTTTAGATTGAGGGCTGGGCTAGATCAGATCATCCTGCCATGACAAAACCATGCGGCCAGCTGGTGTGTTTACACTTAGCAGTTAGATAACGTTCCTCAACAGATTGACAAACTTGCATTAGGTCTATTTGTGTTTTTACTTTGCAAAGTGTTTTAAGTATAAAGGTGATTGCAGATTTATTTAATTGAACAGTAAGTCACTGGGTTGTTATCAGGATGGCTGGATTTATATCTGCAGAATTAACATCCATGCTCCTCCTGTCTCTACTGATGGTGATTCCGGGTAAGCAGCAACAGCCTCTTGTCATATGTAACTTTGCAATGTTTCAATTTTAAGTTTGGGATTTGAATATTTACAAGTACTGTAGGTATTTCTTCATCTCGAATGAATGATGCAAGCAATATGACCTAGGTGAATCTAAGGTGAATTGTCAATAACTTATATGTGTAACCGAGGTCAGTTCGACTGCTCACAATTTTTGAACCTGCCTCCTGTCAGCTACAAGAAACCCATGTCATGGGAGACGAACACTCTAACCACTGAGCTAAAGGCCTAGGCTTCCAGCTGAGCAGTTAGAATCTTTTTAATTGTTGGGGGGTGAGGATTTACCACGTATAGCCACAAGCTGCTAGCTGGCATCTGTTACACTCACCCCCTCTAAATCCTCACTCCCATCCGGGTCAACGGCTTCAATGCAGCTAGCCCATGCTCGATCGCATCAGTTACACATGCAGCATATTTGCACGCTATCCATTACCTGAACTCAAAATATAGTTTTAGATATAAGAAAATATCATCAACCATTCTTTATTCAGGGGAACTTGACTGAGCTCTAGGCTCTTTTACAGCAATGCCCTGATAGGAAATATAGTTTTAGATTTAACAAATATAATTTTAGTTAGCTTTAAGATGCATTACAGGAATATACCAGGCAGGAATTAAGATTTATTTACAGGCTTGGTGGTCACTTTGATGGTGTGACGGTGAAAGATGTGTCACCAATTACCACCAATGGATCCTGTTCTTTGGTTTATGATATACAGTATAGTAGCCTACTAGGCTAACAAAAGTATGCCTTAACCACCTACAAACCAATAATAAATATAATTCTACCATCCCACCTGTCACAACAATATCCACAGCTAGACAATTAATCATCTGCCTTGTTGTGCAGGATGTTTGTGTGCTGAGTGGAATGTCACTTACAGCCCCACACACATCTGTGCTCTGGAGGGATCATCAGTTAACATGTCCTGCTCTTACACCTACCCCAGTGGTCTTAATGTTACAAATGCTTTCTGGATCAACCAAGACTCTCATGATCCTGTTGATCTCTCTAAGAATGAGAGTTACAAACTCAGGGTCAGAGTGGACTGTGGAGATAAAAAGAAGAACCCTGGTCAGTGTTCTCTGCACATGATTAATCTAACCAAAGCAGATACACAGTATCAGTACTACTGCAGGATTACCGCCAAAAACAATAACACAGACAAATGGATTGGTAAACCTGGGATTCACTTGAATTTCACAGGTAATACCAAATAATTTTTTGTTTTTAATTTTATTAAAATAATATAGGCATTTTAATATGAACTGATAACATGTCTTTATCAAAATTCCTATTACAGTATTATTCTTAAATCTTCTTAACATTTCACACAGGCCTGAATGTCGTCTCTTCACAAGAAGAAGAAGCAGATGTGAAGGTGGGAGACCATGTGACTCTCACCTGCAACACCACCTGTAATCTGACCAGTAGCCCTTCATTCATCTGGAATAAAGATGGACGTCCTGTAGAGAAGAGGCAGATCATCAACAACCAGCTGCAGCTCCACCCAGTCAGTTATGATGATGAGGGCAACTACACCTGTGCTGTTAGAGGACATGAGGATCTCCCATCACCATCATTTAGGCTTCAAGTTATATGTAAGTTCTACCTGCAATTATAATATTGTGTACTAGCATTTCTGGAGTGCATTGACTTTATTAGTTCATTTAAATCTGGCGTTACACTTGTGCAGACATGATGGTATTTCAATTGTTCCGACTCTTTTTCAGTCTGCCAATCCCAGGGAAGAAAAGTCAAAGGATCAAGTTCTGTGATTTTAGAAATCAATGTTGCAGATAAAATGCTGTCATCCAGATTCACTATCTCTGTCTCTACAATCTGTGCAGCTACTCCTGTGTTGGTGCCAGTTCTTGTTGTTGTGGTGGCAGTCTCTGGAGTTGTGGGTCTCCTCTGTGTCATCTACTGGCTGAGGTGAGGAGATTAGGCTAGTGTGAAAGGTGATGTGTCTACCACAGAGCCTTGTCTGAGGGAAATAACATTTGTTCCTTTGTGTTTTTAATTTGCATTGAAGGTCTAAGAGGAACAGAAATAGGACACAAAGAGAAAAAAACAATCAGGTGAGATACTTACTCTCTATTACCCTTGATGACATCCTCCCATTTTGTTAGACCAAATAGATATTTCTGAGTAGTTATTTGTGAAGAGTGATGTCTCTTATGGTTTTGGAAATGCTCCATTCTTCCAGGATCAGGATGACGATGTCCAGTACTCCAGCATTAACTTCCAGAGGTCTGGAGGTCACAGTAGAGCCGCTGGTCCCCCAGGTGGACGGGGAGCTGAAGATGAAGTCCAGTACTCCAACATTAACTTCCATAGGAACAGAGCTGCGGGTCCCCCCAGTGCTGAGACTGCAGGAGAAGAAGAAGAAGAAGAAGATGTCCAGTACTCCAGCATTAACTTCCAGAGGTCTGCTGGTCAGGGCAGAGCTGCTGGTCCCCCCAGTGCTGAGACTGCAGAAGGAGAAGAGGAGGAAGATGGTGTTTTGTATTCCAGCGTCCATCCCAGCGGCCCCACATGGACTGTAGGTCGCCAGGGGGACGATATCCATTATGCCAACGTCCAGTTCAAGAGAGGTGATGCTGCAGAGAGGTACACCTGACCAACGAAGGGGATTGGAGCATGAGAATGCAGTTAGTCGCATTAACTGTTGTCATGGTGACAACACCAGTTGTTTGTCACATTTTGCTCTTTTAAAGGATTCATCCGGAGTGAATCAACACATAGCCCTGCTGTTTTACAGTGCTATTTATAGACACATCATTGACTAAATTTCCTGCAACATACGTAGACCGAGATAGCGAAATGAGCAGCTAACGGGAACAGAAGTGGGCATATCAAGACAAAACCTGTTCGATTTGGTTTTGTTTGGTCACGCCCCATTCTGTTAGCATTAGCCGCCATTTCGCCATCTCTGTCTGTGTTGCACAGAATTTGGTCATTGTGGTGGCTACCAATAGCAATTAGCACTGTCCAACAGCAGGACGACGTGTTGATTCACTCCGGATTATTGCTTTCGTGTAGCATCATAGCTTGTGTCGCATTGAATTTCAACCATTTTACTTTGTAAGGTTGTCATGGTGATAACACCAGTTGTTTGTCACATTTTGCTATTTTAACATCATCTTTAGTTTGTGTCACACTGAATTTCAACCATCTTAGTTTGAAGGTTGTTATGACAATAACACCAGTGGTTTTGATATTTTAGTAAAGCATCATCTTTATCTTTTATGACACTGGATTTCAACTTTCTAATGTTGTCCGTAACGCAAAATGCTGCCTGCATTGCATTTTCTATTATTGACATTCTATTTCTCATGCCACAAGACACAACATGTTCTTATTCTTGTGTAGGATGTGTAGGAACATACATCCAACTTTGTATATTTCATTGCTGTATGACTTTTAGGCCAATAAACATGATTTCCAAAACATTTTTATATCCATCCAATATTATTTTTATATTATATCTATCCAATAATGCAAGGAATGTCTGTCTGTGTGTTCCATGCATAACTGCAACCATTCGTCCAACTGATCTCAAAAATTTGAAGAGTCTGAAACTGTTATGCCCCCATTCACTTAGTTTTAGTTGCCTTTTCACTGCTCGGTCTATAATGTATCATTTTCGTTTAGTCTTTTTCCTACCTACATCACTTGGTGAGGTTGAACAACAGGGCTATGGCTTGACTTGCGCTGGATTTTGCAGTCTGCAGAGTGTGTCACAATGTTCAAATTTAGACATGAAGCTCTTGCATGAGAAATAATTTCACACTTTTTTTTTTTTTTTTTTTGAAGTTGCACAGAAGCCCTCTGTATAATTGCCAAGGTGAAAGCAATGTACACATTTAGACATGATCCACCTGCATGAGAAGCTTTTTCACACCTTTTTTTTGTAGGAATTATGAGGTCAAAGATAAACCAACTGCATGAGGTGATGGATACAGAAGATTTTATTTTCAAACATCAACAATAATGTTGATCTTGAAGTATCACACTTCCCTTAAAGCGGAAGTGGTTAGACTGAAGATGTATTCTGTTAATTAAAAAAAATAATTATATTAATTATACGTTATACTGTTCTATTGTACATATCAGAACTGCAAGTTTGTTCTTGCCATGCTGTAGGCCTACAATATAAACTCACAGATCCGAATGTCCATCTGATAGCACAAGATGTTAGAGGGTGAAATGGGAAACAGAGTTAAATTTCAACTTCAAACTTTATAATTATCACAGTAATGTAGCAGTTTTGTTGCTCTTACTTTGTATCCTCTCTAAGGTTCTGCATATTAATACTCTGTCTGGGAAACAGTTTCACACCTTTAGGAGTGGTGGAGTGGTAGATCAAAGATACCACAGGTGTCTATGAGGTCAGGGATACAGAAGGCCCCTGCTTAGTCTCAAACATGACAAAACAAACAAAAAGTTTATCATAATGTGTAGATTCTTCATTTAGGAGATTTAACTAGCCTATGTGAGTTGCACAAATGGAATCTGCAATCTTAGCCTAAAACACTCACATACACAAGATCATAAATATAAAGCCTCTGTTTAGTTTCAAACATGAAGGTCAAAATGGTGGTCACAGTGAAAGAGAGAGAGAGAGAGAGAGAGAGAGAGAGAGATCTGAATCTCAGCTATAATGGTCAGCCGTAACCTCACTCACGTCAGATGCAGATCAAAGATAGCACAGGTGTCTATGAGGTCAGGGATATAGAAGGCCCCTGCTTAGTTTCAAACATGACTGTCAAAGCAAAACAAACAAACAAACAAAAAAAAGTTATTTAATTTTTTTTTATTTTATTTTATTCAGGTGATTTAACTTGTGATTTGCACAAAAGGAATCGGCATCCTTAGCCTAAAACACACACATGTACACAAGATCACAGACATAAAGCCTCTGTTTAGTTTCTAACATGATGGTCAAAATGGTGGTCATAGTGAAAATAAAGAGAAGAACAATATTCCAGGCGCACTTCTTAAACTCCCACTGTGCAATCTTTCAACCCTCTTGATTCTTCTTTAGGCAAAAGGCTATTAACTCGATGGGAAGTTAAACAGTGTCCAGCTTTTTGTTCAGCTAGTGTACAGCGTTTATACTCTGCACTCGGCACTCTGTGTGGACTATTGCTGGTGTAACGGAGGCCAGCTAGCGCGGCTAGCTCGGCGGTAGTGTGTAAATCCTCATCAGCCAATTCCACAGATCCGAATGTCCATCTGATAGCACAAGATGTTAGAGGGTGAAATGGGAAACAGAGTTCCAATTCAACTTCAAACTTTATAATTATTACAGTAATGTAGCAGTTTTGTTGCTCTTACTTTGTATCCTCTCTAAGTTTCTGCATATTAATACTCTGTCTGGGAAACAGTTTCACACCTTTAGGAGTGGTGGAGTGGTAGATCAAAGATACCACAGGTGTCTATGAGGTCAGGGATACAGAAGGCCCCTGCTTAGTCTCAAACATGACAAAACAAACAAAAAGTTTATCATAATGTGTAGATTCTTCATTTAGGAGATTTAACTAGCCTATGTGAGTTGCACAATTGGAATCTGCAGTCTTAGCCTAAAACACTCACATACACAAGATCATAAATATAAAGCCTCTGTTTAGTTTCAAACATGAAGGTCAAAATGGTGGTCACAGTGAAGAGAGAGAGAGAGAGAGAGAGAGAGAGAGAGAGAGAGAGAGAGAGAGAGAGAGAGAGAGAGATCTGAATCTCAGCTATAATGGTCAGCCGTAACCTCACTCACGTCAGATGCAGATCAAAGATAGCACAGGTGTCTATGAGCAGTACTCGAGTTGAGGGGGATGAAGGGGAACGGCATCCCCCTTCTGAAATAAAAATTTAAAATCATCCCCCTTCTTAAACGGCCATCCCCCCATACCATCCCTTGTTCCATTTTATTAGTTAATGTGAAAATTACAATTATTTTAATACTGGAAATATCAGCCTACTACCATTTCAACATTACAGGCTTTGCATTTATTTATGCGCTTCACTTAAACAAACGTTTCAGTCACCGCAATCAAAGATTCCGGGCCAAGCGGAGATTTTTTGGTTTCACTTTCAAAACGGTACCACTGTTTTCTTGCCGGTCATTTACTACATGGCATGAAGGTGTCTGGCGATCCACAAGCATATTTGCAATATAAAGCTTGTCTACTGTACACTATCTATAACGTACAGGCCGGCCACACGAAAAAAGGGTGTCCAAACCTCCGGAATTACGCATAAACAGCGGGCATTTGTCCTTTTTGAGGCTCTGCAGCTAAGGCTTTCAGAGAGACGCACGCAGGTGGGCCCGTCATCTTTCAGTTCACCTATGGAACATATTTGTGTTTTTCCCTACACGTCGTCTGTCTCTCACCCATTATCTGTGACAATTTAAAATCATCCCCCTGCGACAGACACAGAACACTCCTCTGTGCTGCTCCCCTTACCGAACGCATTTTACTCGCACGAATACACGCAAGTCCCATAAGAAAAAAAAAGAAAGAAAAAAAAAAAAACATTGCAAAGTTCATCTAATGCTCTTAACTCTGATCACATGAGAGTAACATTACTTGATATTATTATTCTCATTCTCCAACATTGGGCTGATTATAAAAATGCATTTGCCTTATAGCAATCATTTTAAACTTGGCCAAGACTTGCACAGGACATTAAGAGCCTTGCACATGGCAAGTGTAGCCTCCATGTACAGAGTAATGAAGAGATGAGGAGTTAGCACAGTGACTAAAATTCCAAATATTAAACAATCACCTTCTTTCTTTTTATTTTTTTTTTCAGTTAACTAAATAAACACATGTATGAATAAAAAAACATATTGTTATATGAATGGGTAATTGTAGTAATGTCTCATCATTCCTGAGTCATAAAAAAGGGGCAGAGGTATATAACATGGACCTCACATTCAACAATTTTGAAATGCAAAAATGTTGATTTCCTGTGCAGTTTTTAAATCTTTACAGTTGCCAAAGTAGAGCCCTCTGTTGAAACAAACTCCTCAACAAACTCCTGTCCTTCAGTTGACAAATAGATTTATGACATCTGATTAATAAAGCATAAATTGTATGCCTGTGTGCATGTGTCCACGAGGCCTATGCACTCTGTACAAGTGACCTCACCATGGGCACTCATCGACACAAAATAGCCGTTCCAAATGATAAAATCCACCATCCCCCTTCTTTTTATTTTACAACTCGACTACTGTCTATGAGGTCAGGGATATAGAAGGCCCCTGCTTAGTTTCAAACATGACTGTCAAAGCAAAACAAACAAACAAACAAAAAAAAGTTATTTAATTTTTTTTTATTTTATTTTATTCAGGTGATTTAACTTGTGATTTGCACAAAAGGAATCGGCATCCTTAGCCTAAAACACACACATGTACACAAGATCACAGACATAAAGCCTCTGTTTAGTTTCTAACATGATGGTCAAAATGGTGGTCATAGTGAAAATAAAGAAAAGAACAATATTCCAGGCGCACTTCTTAAACTCCCACTGTGCAATCTTTCAACCCTCTTGATTCTTCTTTAGGCAAAAGGCTATTAACTCGATGGGAAGTTAAACAGTGTCCAGCTTTTTGTTCAGCTAGTGTACAGCGTTTATACTCTGCACTCGGCACTCTGTGTGGACTATTGCTGGTGTAACGGAGGCCAGCTAGCGCGGCTAGCTCGGCGGTAGTGTGTAAATCCTCATCAGCCAATTCCATGGGCGTTTCTAACACGCTGAGTTAGAACAACTGTGGCATAGTGACCAGTGACCACATTTAGTCCTGTGTCTCAACCCTTGTGAAGACACACCAATGACTTTCACAATAACAGAAGCAAGTGAGATGATGATTTTAAAGAGAAAATTTGCAGTTACTTGGTTAGTGATGTAATACAGTATCTATTGTATCTCTCTTTTTTAACTTGACAAATCTGGGATTTTTTTTAGTCGGTACTACCTTTTCATCCTTTCATTGTGTATTATTGAAAATAATTATACGTATAATAGAAGGAATAGCAGACAGTAGTTACACACAGACAACTCATCAAAAAAAACTTTTTCACAACTTTGGCCTACTGACCATTGACCACATTTGTCAACCCTTGTGAAGGCACACTAGTAACACTCACCATGACAAGCAAACAAGATGATGAATTTGAAGAGAAATCTTGCAGTTACTTGGTTTGTGATCTAATATCTATGGTATCTCTCTTTTTTAATTTGTTCCAATCATATCAGTGGTGAGCCTGGTGAGTCCTGTGATGGCTGCTGTTGCTGGAGTGACTGCAGTCTGTGCAGCTGTGGGTCTCATCAGCGCCATCTGCTGGCTGAGGTGAGATCAGATTATGGAGAGTATTTTGTGCGATGTCATGCTGCAGCTTTGGTTGAAGGAATGTGGTGGGAGATCTCATACAATGCCTTTGATTGAAGGATTTGACATTTAGTTTGTTTTGCATTTTAGATTACACAAGAAGAAGAATAACAGGTCAAGAAACAACACGGTGAGATGTGTTATGTCTTCTTGCCTTTTACTACATTGTCTCATTTTGTCTCATCAGTGAAAGGTGCATCAGCACTAGTCATTCACTCTTAAACCACACATCCCTGTACATTCATTGTCATGGTTTATCTGCCTTGATTTGTTAACTCAATAATAACTAGAACTTCTGTTGTTTATTCTCAGGATGGAGGACGTGGCGAAACTGTGCAGAGCCTGAATCCCAACACCACCCAACCTGATGCAGTTTACCAGAGCCTGAACCCCAACACCATCCAACCTGATGCAGTTTACCAGAGCCTGAACCCCAACACCATCCAAGATGCAGTTTACCAGAGCCTGAACCCCAACACCATCCAACCTGATGCAGTTTACCAGAGCCTGAACCCCAACACCATCCAAGATGCAGTTTACCAGAGCCTGAACCCCAACACCAACCAACCTGATGCAGTTTACCAGAGCCTGAACCCCAACACCATCCAACCTGATGCAGTTTACCAGAGCCTGAACCCCAACACGACCCAACCTGATGCAGTTTACCAGAGCCTGAACCCCAACACCATCCATCCTGATGCAGTTTACCAGAGCCTGAACCCCAACACCACCCAACCTGATGCAGTTCACCAGAGCCTGAACCCCAACACCACCCAACCCGATGCGGTTTACCAGAGCCTGAACCCCAACACCATCCATGATGCAGTTTACCAGAGCCTGAACCCCAACACCACCAGAGCCTGAACCAACACCACCCAACCTGATGCAGTTTACCAAAGTCTGAACCCCAACACCACCCAACCTGATGCAGTTCACCAGAGCCTGAACCCCAACACCATATGACCAGAGCTTGAAACAGCAATCAAAAATAATTATGTTTATTTTAAACCCTGCAACCCGAAATATGAAGCAAAATGTCATTAGTTAAATTGTATTATTATTTTTAGACAGTATAGCCTAAATATATCATTGCTTACTTTACTAAGACATTAGTATCTAATTAAAAAGTAGTTATTATTTCCAATAGTTAACATTATGATTATAATTATTTTCTGTTGAATTTTGTTAACCTCAACCAGAAAATAAATAAATAAATAAATACATAAAAATCAACTTGTTCATAGTTTCTTTTTTTATCCTACTGCAAAGGTTTCTGACTACACGGTCTGACTTTGTTCGGATGTAGACAGACATAATTTGCATAAGCAACTTTTTCACACTTTTTTTTGAAGTAGGAGTTGTCAGATCACCCAACTGTATGAGGTCACGGACACAGACGTTTTCTGTTCATTTCAAACACAACTTATGGAAATGAATGAAGAACTTCAAAATAATACAAAAAAGAGACACTGCACACTGAATCATTTGTTTGTGATGAAGTCTTTATATTATAATTTTATACTCTTCTATTATACATGTGAGATCTGCAATTTGTTTTGATGCTTTTACTTTGTATCCTCTCTGAGTTTCTGTATATTTACACTCACCCTTGGCATGGGAAACATTTTCACACCTTTTTTCTTAAAGTAGAAGTGGTAGATCAAAGATACCACAGCTGTGTGTGAGGTCAGGGACACAGAAAGTCTCTGCTTAGTTTCAAACATGATGGTCAAAATGGCGGTCACAGTGAACAAAATAAAGAGACGAACAAGAATCCAGCACACTGCTTAAACTCCCATAGATCTACAGTGCTGTGCAATGTTTCCTCCTTAGACAAAAGACTTTGTCAGTGTAGATGTGTCACTACTGCTGCTCACAGTGGAAATCAAGTTGTCAGAATGTTAGTATATTTCATGTGTAAAACAGGTAACTCTTCATTTGTTCAACTTCAACTTGTGTTGTGTATTAGACTTTGGAGAGGAGTATTTATTATTCCATTTCCTAGAGGGAAAGAGAGAGAGAGAGAGAGAGAGAGAGAGAGAGAGAGAGAGAGAGATCTGAATCTCAATATTTAATCTATCTATCATATCTATCTATAATTGACTGCAGCATGACCAGAGCACAGTTCACAGAGTGTGAAATGAGGAACATCCGTTAGCTGGGCAGGGCTTGGTTAAGCTCACACCAGTTAAGTTTAGATCGAGGGCCGGCCGAGTCAGATCACGTTAAAGCCACACGGGTGTTGCAGGCTGGTGTGTTTGCACTTTGACGACAGATAATGTGCCACTCACAATAAACTAGTGGTTCTAGACAAAATTACGTTAGTTTTATTAGCTTTTGAAATGGTTTAAAGTAACTGTAGGGAACATTTTATTAATTCAATTAAACTCAGATTTTAATCTCGCTGGATGGCTGGATTAACAATGACAGAATTAACATCCATTCTCCTCCTGTCTCGACTGATGGTGATTCCAGGTAAGCAGTGTTGGGAGGGTTACTTTTAAAATGTATTTCGTTACAGATTACAGAATACATGCCCCAAAATCTATTTTGTAACGTATTCCGTTACGTTACTCAATATGAGTAACGTATTCTGAATACTTTGGATTACTTTTAATGTTATGCTTTTTTACAACTACATGAATGTAGCAATCACATCCTGCAAATTCTTGTTTGTTTTTATCAACAAATTGGCTGTTTAGCCCCAGTCTCCAATACATACGTTCGCAGTAGATGAGATATTAGGGTTTGTTATCATAATCAAGGACGAGTTATCCTAAAGGGGTTACATGGGCAGTATGGCCTCGGCCACTAGCTGGCTTCAGATTTTGAGATCAGGAAACAACGCTTTTTTTTTTTTTTTTATTAATTAGATGAGCTTAAAGTTTGTTTCCTTCTGCATTAACAGGACCGAGCAAAACCAAATAGCATTTTCCCAAACATGAACTTAATTTGGAGGTTTCTGCCACTGAAATGGGCTACTTTCAAGAACTCCAGGCAAAGTGGAGATTTCTATAAACACACGTTTTCAATCTATGGACAGAATGCGTAAATGTTATTTAGCTAATTTTATTTTGAATTGTGCCAGCTTTATTATTTAGTCCTAGGCCTACTTGCTTATGATTATATGTAACAGGCATATCTGTCTTGCTGCTGAGTGGGGTGCATTTCATTTGCTAGGCGCAGTTGTGTTACTGACGTCATCGTTAGCAGGATGTTTAATAGCTATTATTGCGCTTTGTTTGTCTTAGTTTCCGACAATGCGGGGAATTACCCAAATTAGAGAGGGGTTGGCTAAACACGCGAAACTGTAAAATGCCGCTGAGTAATCCCTTGATTTTTACAAAGTAACTGTATTTTAAATACCACCCATTTAAGCTGTAACTGTAACTGAATACAGTTACTCATAATTTGTATTCTGAATACAGTATTCCGAATACATGTATTCCGTTACTCCCCAACACTGCAGGTAAGCAGCAACAAGTTACTTTCACATGTACTGATTGTGCAATGAGTCTGTTATGAAATTTGGATTTGGAGACGTTGGGTGCACAGAGAACTGAGATATAATAATTGAATATGGGCCTAATCATTTGAATTTTAAGGCTTTTGTAGGCCAATTTATTTCTGAGCTATACTGAATGAGGGGTCAGTTCAGCTTTTTATGCAAGACCCTCTTTTTGCAAAATTGATTCTACAATGAAACGGTTCTCAGATTGGGATTTGGTGAGTTAGAAATGCTGGGTGTACAGAGCACATACATGTATACTTGAAGGCTTGCAAGGCTTCTGTAGCTTTGTGAGACCAAACTGATCTCGCGAGCTTCAGGTCTTCACTCGGAGCTCAGTCTGGCTACTCTCCGTTGAAGAGAATTTGGAGCAGTTCACCAAACGAACGTCCAATCAGCGTTGGCTTTGAGGCGGGTTGAGGTGTGGCGCAACGAGAAGCCGGTCTAAAGAACATGTACGTATGTTAGTACATCATATGCTTCGTTGGTCTGATTGGTTGATTTGGCCTGTCTATCACCAACATAGGTGGTGACATGTTGACATACTCAATATCAACAATAGTAGTACTGGTCCCTTTCAGAACAATAGCCTACACCAAGACACTTTAACATGTGAATGACTTGTTCTGCAGGGTATTTAGGTCAACAACAGTGGGAAGTTACTTACAGCCCCACACACATCTGTGCTCTGGAGGGATCATCAGTTAACATGTCCTGCTCTTACACATACCCCAGTGATCTTACTGTAGAAGATGCTTACTGGATCAACCGTGCATCTAAAGAGGCTACTGATCTCATCAAGCATGTGAACTATGCACACAGGGTCAGAGTGGACTGTGGAGATAAAAAGAGTCAGTGTTCTCTGCACATGCCTAAACTAACTAAAGCAGATGCACAGTATAAGTACTACTGCAGGATTACCACCAATAAAGATAAACAGAAATGGATTGGCAAACCTGGGATTAACTTGAGTGTCACAGGTAAATAATGTAGTTAAATTGCACACAATAGCCAACACTACTTTACATTGAAGATTTCTATCAGTTGACACATCTTTACTAAAAAGCTTCATTCTGGTTTTAACACACCTATTTCAGATCTGAGGATTGTTTCATCTCGAGGGAGAAGAGAAGTGAAGGAGGGAGATCATGTGACTCTCACCTGCAACATCACCTGTACTCTAACCAGCAGCCCTTCATTCATCTGGAGTAAAGATGGACGTGTCGTGAGGAATCAGAACAACAACCAGCTGCAGCTCCACCCAGTCAGCAGAGAGGATGAAGGCAGCTACACCTGTGCTGTTAAAGGACATGAAGTTTTCCCATCTCCACCCATGACAGTTAAGTGTGAGTAAAGAACCTGCCTGCTATCTAAATACACAAGTGTTTCATTTTCATGTTGATCAACACATTATCTGTTTTACTGTTATGCAAAGCTTTACAAATACTTTATGTATACACATGTCTGTTTGTGACTGAATATTTCAGTATTCAGTATGTATTTTTCCCATTGTCTGATCCTTTCATAGGCCAGTATGCAGTGACATTGTCATCGTCATCAGCTACAAAAGAAGTGAGGGAGGGCGATACAGTGACTTTCACCTGCAGCCTCACTGGCTGTCGCCAGAATGGCAACCCTTTATTCATCTGGAGTAAAGATGGACGTCCTGTAGAGAAGAAGCAGATCATCAACAACCAGCTGCAGCTCCACCCAGTCAGTTATGAAGATGAGGGCAGCTACACCTGTGCTATTAGAGGATATGAGGAACTCCCATCTGTATCCATGAGGATAAAAATCACATGTGAGTATAGATTACAAGAAACTAATTTAACTTTAAATGACCAAATTAAACTGCCTTTGCCAATTATTTGCAGACAAATTATTAATCGTAAGAATGCAATTGTCTCAATGTCTAGGCCGACCGGTTGTGGGCCCTTACACAGACAACACAGAAGTGAAGGAGGGAGATAACGTGACTCTCACCTGCAACACCACCTGCACTGTAGCAGCGCGTGGCAGTGCTGCAATCATCTGGAGAAAAGATGGACATTTTGTAGATAAGAAGATCATCAACAACCAGCTGCAGCTCCACCCAGTCAGCAAAAAGGATGAGGGCAGCTACACATGTGCTGTTAGTGGACATAAGTATCTACCACCTCCCATTAAGATAACAGTTAAGTGTGAGTACAGAACCTGCTATCTAAACACAATCAAATGTTAAAATTTATGGTGATGAATATGATTAGGCTACATATGATTGTACTGTACTGTATATGACGGCATCACAAAGTTGTATAGCTTTATCCATATACATGTTTGTTTGTTTGAGGGTCACTGAATATTTCCGTAACAAATGTTCATATTTGCTCCTCTATTTTCCCCACTTCTTGTCTTTGAGAACCAACTAAGTCTAATCTTTTTAATCCTCTTAGGCCAGAGAATGGTGCTATTGACGTCATCATCATCAGCTACAGAACAAATGAAGGAAGGTGATAATGTGACTCTCACCTGCAACACCACCAGCTGCCACAAGGGCGGCAGCCCTTCATTCATCTGGATTAAAGATGGACGTCCTGTAGAGGAGATCACCACCAATCAGCTTCATTTTCACACAGTCAGCAGGGAAGATGAGGGCAACTACACCTGTGCTGTTAGAGGACATGAAGATCTCCCATCTCCACCATTAAGGATTCGAGTCATCTGTAAGTTTAAAAGATTTCCCTTTGTAGTCTTCCACAAATCTAGAATTGTTTTTTTTTTCCTTTATATATTTACTACCTTTCCGTCCTTTCATTGTGTAGTATTTGCTTAATCATTGAATATAATATAAAAGTATTGGCCTGGTTACTTGCCTGCCCACACTACATTGTGGAATAGCAGGCAATTCAGATGATTTGATGACAACTCATCAAAAAGAAAAACGTTTTCACAACTGTGGCATACTGACCAGTGACCACACTTGTATCTGTCAACCCTCGTGAAGACACACCAATAACACTCACAGTGACATGCAAACAAGATGATGCAGTTCTTGTGATCTAATATCTATTGTATCTCTCTTTTTTAACTTGTTCCAATCATATCAGTGGTGGGCCTGGTGAGTCCTGTGCCAGCTGCTGTTGCTGGAGTGACTGCAGTCTGTGGAGCTGTGGGTCTCATCAGCGCCATCTGCTGGCTGAGGTGAGGAGAACAGATGGAGGAGAATATGTTGGGTCATACTCTTTTTTTTTTAAGAAATGTGGTGGGAGATATCATACAATGCCTTTGTATTTTATTGTTTTTTAAATTGTTTGGTAGGTCACAAAAGAAGAACAATAACAGGGCAGAAAAAAGAGACGACAAGGTAGGATATCTTCTCTTTTCTTTCCTTACATTATCTCTCCTTTTGTCTCATTAGTGTTCATCAGAAGTTCTCAATGTGTAAATCAGGTAGAACTGTTGCTTACATGATCTGCTTGATCTCAGAGATAGTAACAATGTGTGGCGTTACTTATGTCAAGTTAAAGGCATCAGTTAGCCCTCACTCTGGTGTGTGTGTGTTTTTTTATTTTTTTGGATCAAATAGTCTCTCATGAGTGGATCCAACTACACCATGACTTGTTCTAGGCTCATACAATACCTCTCATCATGGTTTGGTTATTGCGTCATTCTTCCAGGATCAGGATAATGCCCAATACTCCAACATTGGCTTCCAGAGGTCTGCTGGTCAGAGTAGAGCTGCTGCTGGTCCCCCCAGTGCTGAGACTGCAGAAGAAGAAGAAGATGTCCAACCCCACAGCTCCAGACAGACTACAGACTATCAGAGGGACGATGTTCATTATGCCAGTGTTCAGTTCAAGAAAAGCAGTGCTGCAAAAAGGTACAGTATGAATCCACAAAAGTACTTTGTAGGTAGTTTAAAGGGTATAGCAAACATTGTGCAAACTTTTTTGTTCTTTGTGGTTCAACATAATAGCAATAACTATTATTTTGAGCACTTATTCATAATAACAGACTTCAGATGTTACTTTTAAAATGTTTTTAAGTGTCCTAACCTTCCTGGATCAGTTATGTTGTGCTCTATTGACCTCTCTGTCTCCTTGCAGTTCCCCAGACCAACCAGAGGGGGAGTCCTCAGTGATCTACAGCAGCCTTCACATGGGGAAGTGAAGTAAGCAACGTGAAGAGTCAACCATGAGCCCATGGAGAATGAATCATGAACAAACATTCTGAGAGGAATAATACCTTTTGCTTTAGAACTGCTCCCAATTTTAAACTTGATCATTTAGTTTGAATCACACCAATCCAATAGGCCTTTATCTCAAATTCAGAAAAAAATGTGGCAGATTGATGGCATTCAGTGTTAACTAGTCTACTTTCCCGTACTGTCACAGTCTGTCTCACAGACTGTGGCAAAAAGGGAGATCACACGAGGGGTTCCAAATAATTACAATCATTTATTTACAAAATATATACAAAAAGCGTAGACCCACGGACAACAAAACAATGAAAAAAGTCCCCAGCCGGCGTCCGGCCTGTAGCACACAGGCACAAAGCTGAGAGCCGGCCTCAGGGTGAAGAGAGAGAGAGAGAGGTAGATCTTCTGACTTTTTATGGGATTGGCCCACACCGGGCCCTGGTATGAGCCAATCTGCAAACTCCTCTCCAGCCGGCCTGCCAGGGAGACACAGAAAGAAGAGCACCCCTGGTGCCCTGGTGGAACTCTACTACTCCCGGAGGGAGTAGTGACACAAGAGCCCCACTGGGGCCGTGACAGTACTGAGAGTGTTGCAGTTATATTCAGATCTAGGGGCTGTACTAAATAAGATGTACATATGCAAAGATACAAGGTGTGTGCATTGTCACACAAGATCTCACTTGTCATGGTCATATTTTAGCCCACTGAAAATGGTGGTGGAATTTTCAAAATTATAAATAAAATAATATGTATATTAATTTCTTATTACGCTCTTTTCAAAAACATACTCAATATTTTTTTTCTGAATTATTATAGCCTTTATTCTAACTAGCCTTTTCTTTTGTTAGCCTTTCTTCAGTATCAGGAACTTGAAATTCAATGTATATTAGTTATAGATACAAAAGTGTATATATATGGATATAGGCTTTTTTTGTTCAAGCAGATATGGAACTGGTTAGATCTTGAAACTGGTTGTTCCTCCAGACAGACAAGACTATACAAATCTAAACTCTGTATAATTACAAAATTACACTGAACACAAATAAAGCTTTTTTACACAATAATGTCAAACAATGACTTGTCTTCTGGAGCTGGAGACTGAATCATGAGCAAACACTCTGAGAGGAATAATACCTTTTGCTTTAGACCTATGTTTGCTCCCAATTTTAAACTTAAAGCTGTATTCTGCAAATCTTTTAAAGTCAAATTTTGTGCTGTATTATTCTCCCTACTTATTAAAAGTGATTATTATTTCAAATACATACAATTAAGGATACTTTTCTGTTGAAGCTTGTTAATCTCAACCAGAAAATAAATAAATAAATCAACTCAATCATAATTTCTTCTTTGTATCCTCTCTGTTTCGGACTGCACAGTCTGACACTTTGTTCAGATGTAGACACACAAACACACAAACTTTTTCACACTTTTTTGAAATAGGAAATGTCAGATCAACGATAACCCAACTGTGTGAGGTCATTGACTGTTAATTTTCAAACACAACTTATGAAAATTAATAAAGAACATCGAAATAATACAAAAAAAAAAAAAAAAAAAAAAATACAATTTGCACACTGAATTCTATATTTCTAAAGGTAGAAGTGGTAGATCAAAGATACAACAGGTGTCTATGTCATGAGGTCAGGGATACAGAAGGCCCCTGCTTAGTTTCAAACATGACTGTCTAAGCAAAATAAACAAACAAAAAGTTTATCAATAGGTTATAGCCTATAGGTATAATATACTATAATATAGGTAAGTATAGATCCTTCATTCAGGTGATTTAACTGGCTCATGTGAGTGAAAATTCCATATTCTTTCCAGCCATCCATTTCAATATTATATCCAAAATTTGTCTAGTTTGTTTTTATAGTGTAACTTATCTTCTCCAGAGCAAAGTAAAAACACATTCCCTTTAGCCATTGTGCTATGGCACAAGTTGTTTCTGTTTTCCAAAAACAGGCTATACAGCGTTTAACCTCCAAAAGACACATATTTAATAAAGATCTTACACTGCTAGAGGAGACCAATTCTTCTGGATAGATTTGCAACAAACCTGTTTCTGGGTTAAGGGGTACTTCTTCACCAATTATTTGGCTGATTGTCTCTAACACTTTCTCCCAAAAGGCTAATATTTTTGGGCATTCCCACATGCAGTGAAATAAAGAGCCTTTGTGGTGTTTACATTTAAAGCAGGTGTCTGGAATATTCGAGTTGAAGCGATGCAACTTGGCTGGAGTGATGTAGAGTCTAGTCAACCATTTGTATTGTAGCAGTTTAGAGTTTGTGTTTATGGTTTGTGTTTGAGCTAAACTACATGCTTCAGACCACTCTTCTTCAGTTATATTCTCCTGTAAGTCAGCCCTCCAAGCTTGTAAGATGTTCTGTGAGGAATCTGTGGAATTACTTACAAAAAGGTTATATAATAAGGAAACCTGACCCCTAGCGCGCAAAAAGTTCTGAGTAAATCTTTCTAAAGTACAGAGAGGAGGTATTTTCAAACTATTACATTGCTTGCTTGGAATAAAACTTCTTATTTGTAAATACTTAAAGAAGTGTTTTGCAGGAATTACATGTTTGGACCTAAGTTCTGCAAATGACATTAGGACACAGCTATCATTATACAGATCACCAATTTTAGTTATGCCCTGTAATGCCCACATTTTAAATCCTGGATCTGCTCTACCAGGTTGGAAGTCCTTGTTACCAAATATAGGAGAAAACTGAGACAACCTTAAATCCTCTCCCAGATATGAACTAACAGTTAACCAGGTTGTCATCTGTGTTTTTTAAAAAGGGATTTTTTTTGTCTGTTTAATTAGCGTGTTTTTATTTGCAGAGTATATGTATAAATTAAGGGGCATATTTGTTCGGTGAGATTCTATTGGAACCCAGGATGGCGGGCAGATATTATCAAAGTAAAACATTGCTGCTCTGATTTGAGCAGCCCAGTAATACCACTCCAGGTTTGGTAGCTGTAAACCACCTCTATCATATGGTAGGTATAACAGAGACAATCTGAGCCTATAGGCCGCCTGTTGTTCCATATCAAATTTGAGAAAAGCTTTTTGACAAAAGGAAAAAAAAGATGGTGGAGGGGAATGGACTGGAAAGACAAAAACTTAGGTAATCTAGACAGCTTAAGAACATTCACATGTCCAATCATGGATATGGGCAGTTTTGTCCATCTGTTCACAAGCTGAGTGACCTTGTCCATCATGGAATTGTTAGGAACAATTTTATCAATTGTAGGAGAAATTGCAATACCCAGATATGTAAAACCCTGCTTTGAGACCTGGAAGGGAGTACAAACAGGAGGATTCTTTGTCTCGCTTTGATTCATAAACATTATCACTGATTTTGAGTCATTAATCTTGTAACCCCCCAAAAAACAAAAGACCTAATCAGATCAAGTTCAGTTCAGTTCAGTTCAGTTCAGTTCAGTTCAGACACTTGTCCAAATCCACATACAGTTATATAAATAGTACAAAAAAAAATAAAAATAAAAAAACAAGTAATGTGGGCAGAGTAAGTTTCAAATTAGAACAGAACAAAATTATGTCATCAGCATATAGAGCTATGCGATGATCCACGCCACCAATCCTTACTCCCTCTAAATTAGTACTCTTTCGAATAGCCATAGCCAATGGCTCAATAGCCAGAACAAACAATAATGGAGACAAGGGACAACCTTGTCTCGTTCCTCGCTGCAATTGAAAAGGCTGAGAAGTCATTCCATTAGTTACAACTATAGCCTGTGGATCAGCATAGAGAATCTTCTTTAGCCCAAATCTTTGCAAAACATCAAATAAATACTGCCACTCCAAGGAGGGAAGTAATGTGACTCTCACATGCAGTATCACCAGCTGCCACCAGGGCGGCAGCACTTCATTCATCTAGAGTAAAGATGGACATCCTGTAGACCACAAGCAGGTCATCTTCAACCAGCTGCTGCTCCATCCAGTCAGTTATGAAGATGAGGGCAACTACCTGTGCTGTTAGAGGACATGAGAATCTGCCTTCTCCACTGTTTAGGCTTCAAGTCATCTGTAAGTTTAACAGATTTCCGTTTGCTCAATCGGGATGTTTTTTTGCCCTCAACGACACCTCTCCAGGCAGCACAGCCTAAAAGGCACTACCCCTACCCTATCCCTAACCCTAACCCCTTCAACCCTCATCCTAACCCTAAACTGAGTGGAGTAGTGCCTTGAAGGCAGCGCTGCCTGGAAGGTCACCGTTGAGGGCAAAAGACTACCAAAGACCTTTCCGTTTATAGTCAATATTCATTAACAAATCTGGGATTTTTCTCTTTGTCTTTTTATTGTTACTACCCCTTCATCTTTTCATTGTGTGTATAGAAAATAATTCAGTATAAAAGTATAATAGCAGGAATAACAGGCATTTCAGTTACACACTGATAACTTTTTGACAACTGTGACATACTGACCAGTGACCACTGTACCACATTTGGTTTTATCTGTCAACCTTGTGAAGACATAATAGCCTACTCACAATAGCCCCGTTCACATGGACATCTCTAATCTGATTAGAAAGATTCCATGTGCATTCTATAGAACAGTATCCAAGGAGATGCATCCATAAATGCCATCTGAAATGGAATATTGGGTTAAATGATCAGATTTGAAGGGTCCATAAACAGGGCTAATGAGAGAAACAAGGTGATTATCTTAAAGAGAAAACTTGATTTGTGTTCTAATATCTATGGTATCTCTCTTTTTTAACTTGTTCCAATCATATCAGTGGTGGGGCTGGTGAGTCCTGTGACAGCTGCTGTTGCTGGAGTGACTGCAGTCTGTGGAGTTGTGGGTCTCATCAGCGCCATCTGCTGGCTGAGGTGAGATCAGATTGAGGGGAGTATTTAGTGTAATGCCTGTGTCTTTGGTTGAAGGATTTGACATTTAGTTTGTTTTGATTTGCATTTTAGATTACACAAGAAGAACAAAATCAGTGATTTTGGTGTATAGCCAATGCATTTGGACCTGAGGCATTAAGAGCAAACTAATCTACCCCTTTATGCTATACCTTTTCTGAAAGCTTACACCCACAGGGTGTCATATAAAATGAATTGAGACAGGTCCCACCCTCTTCATCTCTTCACTATCCATGTATATGGGTGTATTTGGGTTTAATTTGATTAGTGCATAACTCATTTGCATATTAAAATTATTTTTCAGAAAAACTTGTAATACAAAAAATGCTACTTTTCATGGGTACTTTCATTGTATAAAATTGTATTTTGATAGGTCTAAGGAAAAAAAATAGCCCTATTCAGACCTATTCTAGCCTCTATTGGTACACATATCGGATTGGAAAGAACATATTTCCTCAACTAGGATTTCTAAGGACTTTTAGTATGCTTTTCTGGACACCTCAAAGAAATTATGTGAGCTGAAAAAAAATCTTTTACAATTACTCCTGTTTTTGGCCCCAAAATGGGCTACTTTGCCTGGACTATTATGGAAATTAATGAAGAACTTAAAAAAAAATCTGAACACTGAATCATTTGTTTGTGATGAAGTCATAACATTTTAATTTTATACTGTTCTACTCTACATGTGATATCTGCAAGTTGTTGTTTTGTTGCTTTTACTTCGTATATACTCTCTTAGTTTCACACCTTTAGAAGTGGTAGATCAAATATACCACAGCTGTGTGAGGTCAGAGACACAGAAGGCCTCTGCTTAGTTTCAAACATGATGGTCAAAATGGCGGTCACAGTGAAAATAAAGAGAAGAACAGGATGCCAGCACACTTCTTAAACTCCCAAAGAGTGCTCTGTAATGTTTCTAGACTATTAAACTGTTGGGAGGTTAAGCATTGTTCTGGCATCTTGTTCATCTAGTTGTGTCCAGTGTTTCTACTGCACTTTGCCAGTGAAGATGTGCTCATCAAAATTTGAGTACATTTCAAGTGTGAAACAGGTAACTCTTCATTTGTTCAACTTCAACGTTTGTTTTAAAATCCATGCTGTGCATTAGACTGTATCTGGAGGGAGCTATTTATTATAACATTTTTGAAAAAGAGAGAGAGAGAGAGAGAGAGAGAGAGAGAGAGAGAGAGAGAGAGAGAGAGAGAGAGAGAGAGAGAGAGAGAGAGAGATATCTGAATCTCAATATTTAACCTATCATGGTCTGCAGCATAACAAAAGCACAGTTCACAGTGTGTGAAATGAGGAACATCCGTTGTGGCTGCAGTTGTTATAAACTAAGTTTAGATTGAGGGCTGGCCGGGCCAGATCATGTTAAAACCACACGGTGTTGCAGGCTGGTGTGTTTGCACTTTGACGACAGATAATGTGCCACTCACAATAAACTAGTGGTTCTAGACAAAATTACGTTAGTTTTATTAGCTTTTGAAATGGTTTAAAGTAACTGTAGGGAACATTTTATTAATTCAATTAAACTCAGATTTTAATCTCGCTGGATGGCTGGATTAACAATGACAGAATTAACATCCATTCTCCTCCTGTCTCGACTGATGGTGATTCCAGGTAAGCAGCAACAAGTTACTTTCACATGTACTGTTATGAAGAGTCTGTTATGAAATTTGGATTTGGAGACGTTGGGTGTACAGTGAACTGAGATATAATAATCAGACCCTCCAGGATTTCGCGATGTTGCGATTTACAACTTCAATGCAACTTCAACCAATCCCCGCCACTTCATCGCGGCCATGCAATTTTGAGGAATCACCGCACCTTTCCCGCAACTTTCTGGAAGGTTTCTCGAAATATCCCCAATCACTCGCGACTGAAAGATCAACAGGTGCAGAGCTTTTCCTGCTCCTTGTTTTGCGGTGCAAATATTACAGTTCAAAACAGCTGCCAATCACAATATTCTTGATCATTTAGGCTATTGCCATTTACGTTACGTTTATGTTATGAGGCAAGTGTTACCTTAACCTTAAATTACGCATTGGACTGAATGAGCTCTCTTCCGTTGCGCGTCTCTCTCTCTCTCTCTCTCTTTCTCTCTCCCTCTCCCTCCATGTGTGCGCGCGCGTGTGGATTCCAAAATCACAAGTTATCCTATCTAAATGACGAATTCAAGCGGAGTTGAAAGTTATTGCTAATGTAGGCTACTGTAGAACGTACTTTTTTTTTCAGCCAAGTAATTGCCACAGTTATTTATTGTACAGTACAGCTTATGCCTTGCTTCTTGCTGTGGAACTACTTCACTTGTAGCTTCTAAATATATAAAGAGTGCTAGCTCCCTGGCAATGGCTTCACACTAGGTATAGCCTACCACAGTTTTACTAATGCTTAGTCACAGTCTACTAGTGCAATCAATCAAGCCCAATATGATTAAGGTTATGGTGATGAATATGATGAAGCGGAAGATGATGACATGCAACAACCACTCCCTCCTTCTTTGCTTTAAAGCAGCACTTTCATCACTATTTCAGATATATTTTTAATATAATATTTTGTTCTGGTTTACAGATAAACTTGGATGTAGTCATATAAAGGGTTGATAACTAAAACCATAATTGCCATCAGCCATCCATGATGTGCATTCTGCAGTTCTAGATGGTAAACAACCTCAAGATAAAAGAAAACCTATAGTTGCAATATGGCATTGTTCACTGCATAGCTATAACCACCTACCATCATCAAACACATCAAAATGTGCTGGTTAAACAAACAAACAAAAAAAAAACCCGCAACTTTCCGCAACTTTTCCTGGCTCCCGCAATTTTCTCGCAATAAAATGTCTAAAATCAGCGCAACTTCTGCCGCAACTTTTCAGAAAACCTGCCGCGAAATCAAGCATTTTTGATCGCAACAATCACAAAAAAGGCCCGCGAAATCCTGGGGGGACTGAATAATTGAATATGGGCCTAATCATTTGAATTTTAAGGCATCTGTAGGCCAATTTATTTCTGAGCTATACAGAATGAGGGGTCAGTTCAGGCTTTTATGCAAGACCCTCTTTTCGCAAAATTGATTCTACAATGAAACAGTTATCAGGGGCCTGTTTCCCAAAAGCATAGAAGCTAACTAAGTTAGCAACTATGTTGATTGCCATGCAATTTCCCATAGCCAACTAACTAAGTTGCAACTAAGTTAGCAACTACGCTTTTGGGAAACGGACGCCAGATTGGAATTTGGCGAGTTATAAATGCTGGGTGTACAAAGCACGTATACTTGAAGGCTTGCAAGGCTTCTGTAGCCTCGTGAGACCAAACTGATCTCGCGAGCTTCAGGTCTTCACTAATACTATTATACACACATACTAAATATCAACAATAGTAGTACTGGCCCCTTTCAGAACAATGGCCTACACCTAGACACTTTAACATGTGAATGACTTGTTCTGCAGGGTATTTAGGTCAACAACAGTGGGAAGTTACTTACAGCCCCACACACGTCTGTGCCCTGGAGGGATCATCAGTAAACATGTCCTGCTCTTACACCTACCCCAGTGGTCTTAAAGTAAAAGATGCTTACTGGATCAACCAACCATCAGATAAGGCTGATCTCACCAAGCATATGGGATATGCAGACAGGGTCGCAGTGGACTGTGGAGATAAACAGAGACAGTGTTCTCTGCACATGACTAAAGTAACTAAAGCAGATACACAGTATTACTACTGCAGGATTACTACCAATGAAGATAAAAAGAAATGGATTGGCAAACCTGGGATTAACTTGAGTGTCACAGGTAAATGATAAATCACACTTATTATACGGGTCTCTAGAATGTTGAGGGAGGCTCCATTCACTTTCAATGGGCCTCCTCAACATTCGCAGGTCAGTTATTTTTGTATAATGACCGCTGAAAAACTATAATGACCGCTGTCAATGGCAACAGGTTTTTTGCTTGAGATTCACGTCTCCGTATCATTCCGCGCATAGAGATCAACAATGAAAGTGAAAGGAGATCAGCTGCGTTCTATAGAATGTTTCAAGTTGAAGTTTCTTTGCGAACTATTTGTTTCTCCGCAGAAGCCATGAAACGTTAACAAATTAAATGTAAAAGACGTTTCTGTAAAATATTATATCGTCATGTTGGCAAGGACCCGTATAATAAGCGGGATAATGTATTGTCCGGCGGTCATTATAGAGAAATATTTCCCTTGAGGACGAATCAGAGGTTCTTCCTCTCGGGAAATATTTCTCTATAATGACCGGCGGACAATACATTATCCCTTACTTAATACACTACCACCACCAGTACATTGAAGATTCCTATGAGTTAACGCATTTTCGCTAAAAACCTTTATTCTGGTTTCAATACACCTATTTCAGATCTGTGGGTTGATTCATCTGTCTCAGGAGGAGAAGTGAAGGAGGGAGATCATGTGACTCTCACCTGCAGCACCACCTGCACTTTAACCAGCAGTCCTTCGTTCATCTGGAGTAAAGATGGACGTCCTGTAGAGAAGAAGCAGGATCATCAACAACCAGCTGCAGCTCCATCCAGTCAGTTATGAAGATGAGGGCAGCTACACCTGTGCTGTTAGAGGACATGAGGATCTCCCATCTCTACCCTTTAAGATAACAGTTAAGTGTGAGTACAGGCCCAATCTGCTATTTAAATACACCCAACCCAAATCAACAGTGATCAACAGTGTTGGGCAAGTTACTACAAAACTGCAATGTGTTATTTATTACTTGTTACTGACATTTTAAAGGAATCCCTTACATTAAAATATTAGTGTTTTGAAAGGCGTTACATTACTGTTGCATTACATTTAAGTTACTCTCCGGGCTCTAAGGTAGACTATGACCTTCACTAATTCGTTATGAATGTTGAGAATGACAAGCGGAGACTGTAAAGTTCTACATTAATTCCGGCACAGCAGACGTTTTGCCCTTGCTGACCTCTCAGTGGTTTTTGGCAAATTTGTATGAAGGAAAAAACGCCACTTCATTCCAATTAAAAATGCATTGTGACTTGAGTTACTCACAATTGTACTGAGCAAAATATTACCATTTTTTCCCCTGTAATGACTTGCATTACCAAGCTACCACAAAAAGCAATGCATTACAGTAATAATTAGTTACTTTTGTAACTTGTTACTCCCAACACTGTTGATCAACATTTTACAGTACCGGTAATACGAAGCTGTATGTTTACAAATCTGTTTGTTTGTCACTGAATATTTCAGTATGAAATGTTGATGTTTGCCCAACTGTTCTCCCCACTGTCTGAATATTAGGAATAAGAACAGATAATTAATTGATAGAATGTAATCGTCTCTATGTTTAGGCCGACCGGTTGTGGTCCCTGACAAAGAAGAAGTGAAGGAGGGAGAGAGCGTAACTCTCACCTGCAGCACCACCTGCACTCTGAGTGGCAGTGCTGCAATCACCTGGAGTAAAGATGGACGTCCTGTAGAGAAGAAGATCATTAACAACAAGATGCAGCTCCACCCAGTCAGCAAAAAGGATGAGGGCAGCTACACCTGTGCTGTTAGAGGACATCTGTCTTCACCCATTAAGATAACCGTTAAGTGTGAGTACGGAACCTGCTATATAAACATAATTATTAGGCGATTAGTATGATTACATATGATTGTACTGTATATGACGGCATCACAAAGTTGTATAGCTTTATCCATACATGTTTGTTTGTTTGAGGGTCAAGTCCACTTCCGCAACAAATGTTTATATTTGCTCCTCTATTTTCCCCACTGTTTGTCTTTGGGACCAACTATGTCTAATCTTCTCTTAGGCCAGAATATGGTGTCATTGTCATCATCTGCTACAGAAGAAGTGAAGGAGGGAGATAATGTGACTCTCACCTGCAGTATCATCAGCTGCCACCAGAGCAGCCATTCATTCATCTGGAGTAAAGATGGACGTCCTGTCGAGAAGATCACCACCAACCAGCTTCATTTTCACCCAGTCAGCAGAGAGGATGAGGGCAACTACACCTGTGCTGTTAGAGGACATGAGGATCTCACTTCTCCACCATTAAGGCTTCAAGTCATCTGTGAGTTAACAGATTTCCCTTTCCCTTCCCTAGCCAATATTCAACTATATCTATCTAGGTTTTTCTTCTTTTTCTTTTTATCGTTACTAGCTTTCCATCCTTTCATTGTGTAGGCCTAATATTTGCCTAATCATTGAAAGTAATTCAAAGTATACTTGCCTGCCCACACTACATTGTGGAATTAATAGCAGGCAATTCAGTTTCACACTCATCAAACTCATAAAAAAAAAAATGTTTTCACAACTGTGTATGCAACCCTCGTGAAGACACACCAATAACACTCACAATGACATGCAAATAAGATAATGCAGTTCTTGTTTGTGATCTAATATCAGCGGTGGGCCAGAGTCACATGATGGCTGCTGTTGCTGGAGTGACTGCAGTCTGTGGAGTTGTGGGTCTCATCAGCGCCATCTGCTGGCTGAGGTGAGGAGAACAGATTGAGGAGAATATGTTGGGTCATACTCTTTTTTAAGAAATGTGGTGGGAGATATTATACAATGCCTTTGTATTTTATTGTTTTTTAAATTGTTTGGTAGGTCACAAAAGAAGAACAATAACAAGGCAGAAAAAAGAGACGACAAGGTAGGATATCTTCTCTCTTTCCCTACATTATCTCTCCTTTTGTCTCATTAGTGTTCATCAGAAGTCTTTCTCAATGTGTAAATCACATAGAACTGTTGCTTATCTCAGAGACAGTAACAAAACACTGTGTGGCGTCACGTCTGTCAAATTAAAGGCATCAGTTAGCCCTCACTCTGGTGTGTGTGGGTTTTTTTTTTTTTTTTTTTGAAGCAAATAGTCTACATGAGTGGATCCAACTACACCATGACTTGTTCTAGGCTCATACCAATCAATGGGAGTTAACGTCATTTCCATAGATTCTCTTTGAAATTTTGCGTGGATTTTTTAATGGAGTCTCTGGAGAAGCTAATTCATAAATTGACCTAAATTTCATAATTGTTTCCCATAATTGTTTCCCTAACTGAAGTATTCTAGTGAAAAAAAAATCACTTATCTGCTATACTATGTGGCGTTACTTCCGGCAAATTAAATAAAGGCATCAGTTAGCCCTCACTCAGATATGTTCTGATAGTTTTTTTTGGATCAAATAGTCTATTTTAGTGAATCCAACTACACCATGAGCTGTTCTAATCTAATAATGTTTTAATACCAAACCTCTCATCATGGTTTGGTTATTGCTTCATTCTTCCAGGATCAGGATGATGTCCAGTACTCCAGCATCGACTTCCAGAGGTCTGCTGGACAGAGCAGAGCTGCTGGTCCCCCCAGTGCTGAGACTGCAGGAGAAGAAGATAATGATGTCCAGTACTCCACCGTCCAGCCCCACAGCTCCAGACAGACTACAGACTATCAGAGGGATAATGTCCAGTATGCCAGTGTTCAGTTCAAGAAAAGCAGTGCTGCAAAAAGGTACAGTATGAATCTACAATAGTAGGTAGTATCGCTAACAATGTGCAAACTTGAGACTCTTTTGTTCTTTGTGGTTCAACGTAATAGCAATAACTATTATTTTGAGCACTTACTCATAATAACAGACTTCAGATGTTATTTTTAAAATGTTTTGAAGTGTCCTAACCTTCCTGAATCAATTACGTTGTGCCTTCTGATGTGTCTTCTGATCTCTTGTTCTCCTTGCAGTTCCCCAGACCAACCAGCGGGGGAGCCCTCAGTGATCTACAGCAGCCTTCACATGGGGAAGTGAAGTAAGCAACGTGAAGAGTCAATAACCATGAGCCCAGTGAAGCTGGAGACTGAATCATGAGCAAACACTCTGAGAGGAAGAATACCTAAACTGTGTTTGCTCCCAATTTTAAACTTAAAGCTGTATTCTGCAAGTCAAATTTTGTACTGTATTATTCTTCCTACTTATTAAAAGTGATTATTATTTCAAATACATACAATTAAGGATAATTTTCTGATGAATCTTGTTAACCTCAACCAGAAAATAAATAAATAAATCAACTCAATCATAATTTCTTCTTTTTATCCTCTCTGTTTCAGACTGCACAGTCTGACACTTTGTTCAGATGTAGACACACATCATTTGCATGAAAAACTTTTTCACACTTTTTTGAAATAGGAAATGTCAGATCAACGATAACCCAACTGTGTGAGGGCATTGACTGTTCATTTCCAAACACAACTTATGAAAATTAATAAAGAACATCGGAATAATAGAAAAAACAAAAAATCTGCACACTGAATTCTATATTTCTAAAGGTAGAAGTGGTAGATCAAAGATACCACAGGTGTCTATGTCATGAGGTCAGGGATACAGAAGGCCCCTGCTTAGTTTCAAACATGACTGTCTAAGCAAAATAAACAAACAAAAAGTTTATCAATAGGTTATAGCCTATAGGTATAATATACTATAATATAGGTAAGTATAGATCCTTCATTCAGGTGATTTAACTGGCTCATGTGAGTGAAGAAAAAAAAAAAAAAAAGGTTCAATACATTCCTCATTCTTTCCAGCCATCCATTTCAATATTATATTTTCAAGAAAACAACAGAAAATGTTCAGAGCTCAATTTGTTTAGTTTGTTTTTTATAGTGTAACTTATCTTCTCCAGAGCAAAGTAAAAACACATTCCCTTTAGCCATTGTGCTATGGCACAAGTTGTTTCTGTTTTCCAAAAACAGGCTATACAGCGTTTAACCTCCAAAAGACAGATATTTAATAAAGATCTTACACTGCTAGAGGAGACCAATTCTTCTGGATAGATTTGCAACAAACCTGTTTCTGGGTTAAGGGGTACTTCTTCACCAATTATTTGGCTGATTGTCTCTAACACTTTCTCCCAAAAGGCTAATATTTTTGGGCATTCCCACATGCAGTGAAATAAAGAGCCTTTGTGGTGTTTACATTTAAAGCACGTGTCTGGAATATTCGAGTTGAAGCGATGCAACTTGGCTGGAGTGATGTAGAGTCTAGTCAACCATTTGTATTGTAGCAGTTTAGAGTTTGTGTTTATGGTTTGTGTTTGAGCTAAACTACATGCTTCAGACCACTCTTCTTCAGTTATATTCTCCTGTAAGTCAGCCCTCCAAGCTTGTAAGATGTTCTGTGAGGAATCTGTGGAATTACTTACAAAAAGGTTATATAATAAGGAAACCTGACCCCTAGCGCGCAAAAAGTTCTGTGTAAATCTTTCTAAAGTACAGAGAGGAGGTATTTTCAAACTATTACATTGCTTGCTTGGAATAAAACTTCTTATTTGTAAATACTTAAAGAAGTGTTTTGCAGGAATTACATGTTTGGACCTAAGTTCTGCAAATGACATTAGGACACAGCTATCATTATACAGATCACCAATTTTAGTTATGCCCTGTAATGCCCACATTTTAAATCCTGGATCTGCTCTACCAGGTTGGAAGTCCTTGTTACCAAATATAGGAGAAAACTGAGACAACCTTAAATCCTCTCCCAGATATGAACTAACAGTTAACCAGTTGTCATCTGTGTTTTTTAAAAAGGGATTTTTTTTTGTCTGTTTAATTAGCATGTTTTTATTTGCAGAGTATATGTATAAATTAAGGGGCATATTTGTTCGGTGAGATTCTATTGGAACCCAGGATGGCGGGCAGATATTATCAAAGTAAAACATTGCTGCTCTGATTTGAGCAGCCCAGTAATACCACTCCAGGTTTGGTAGCTGTAAACCACCTCTATCATATGGTAGATATAACAGAGACAATCTGAGCCTAGGCCGCCTGTTGTTCCATATAAAATTTGAGAGAAGCTTTTTGACAAAAGGAAAAAAAAGATGGTGGAGGGGAATGGACTGGAAAGACAAAAACTTAGGTAATCTAGACAGCTTAAGAACATTCACATGTCCAATCATGGATATGGGCAGTTTTGTCCATCTGTTCACAAGCTGAGTGACCTTGTCCATCATGGAATTGTTAGGAACAATTTTATCAATTGTAGGAGAAATTGCAATACCCAGATATGTAAAACCCTGTTTTGAGACCCTAAGGGAGTACAGACAGGAGGATTCTTTGTCTCGCTTTGATTCATAAACATTATCTCTGATTTTGAGTCATTAATCTTGTAACCCCCCCAAAAAACAAATGACCTAATCAGATCAAGTAATGTGGGCAGAGTAAGTTTCAAATTAGAACAGAACAAAATTATGTCATCGGCATATAGAGCTATGCGATGATCCACGCCACCAATCCTTACTCCCTCTAAATTAGTACTCTTTCGAATAGCCATAGCCAATGGCTCAATAGCCAGAACAAACAATAATGGAGACAAGGGACAACCTTGTCTCGTTCCTCGCTGCAATTGAAAAGGCTGAGAAGTCATTCCATTAGTTACAACTATAGCCTGTGGATCAGCATAGAGAATCCTAATCCAGCTCAGGAATTTCTTCTTTAGCCCAAATCTTTGCAAAACATCAAATACATACCGCCACTCCAAGGAGGGAGATAATGTGACTCTCACCTGCAGTATCACCAGCTGCCACCAGGGCGGCAGCACTTCATTCATCTAGAGTAAAGATGGACATCCTGTAGACCATAAGCAGATCATCTTCAACCAGCTGCTGCTCCATCCAGTCAGTTATGAAGATGAGGGCAACTACCTGTGCTGTTAGAGGACATGATAATCTGCCTTCTCCACCGTTTAGGCTTCAAGTCATCTGTAAGTTTAACAGATTTCCGTTTATAGTCAATATTCATTAACAAATCTGGGATTTTTCTCTTTTTCTTTATTGTTACTACCCCTTCGTCTTTTCATTGTGTGTATAGAAAATAATTCACTATAAAA
This sequence comes from Sardinella longiceps, assembly GCA_027497455.2. Lineage (NCBI taxonomy): Eukaryota > Metazoa > Chordata > Actinopteri > Clupeiformes > Clupeidae > Sardinella > Sardinella longiceps. The sequence continues at coordinate 21,818,567 of JAODXP020000033.1, read as the reverse complement.
TTATAATAGCAGGAATAACAGGCATTTCAGTTACACACTGATAACTTTTTCACAACTGTGACATACTGACCAGTGACCACTGACCACATTTGGTTTTATCTGTCAACCTTGTGAAGACATAATAGCCTACTCACAATTCGCGTTATTCACCTGGCGGCCATTTTGGCGTAATTTAACGTAATTTGATGCTTGAGGTGTACGGAAGTTAAACGAAGTGCCTGCTCTTTTGGGAAACGGTGGAAAGTCTGCCCACGGTATGATTTTTTCCTCTTTGAGGATGTGCATTTCGGCACACAACAGTGAGGCGCCATGACAGCTGGCTGTGTAGCAACGGTGTAGCCGAGTGTACCCCTGAAGTGTACCCCTCAACGTCTTTGGAACGTTCCAGGTGAATAAGGCGAATAGCCCCGTTCACATGGACATCTCTAATCTGATTAGAAAGATTCCATGTGCATTCTATAGAACAGTATCCAAGGAGATGCATCCATAAATGCCATCTGAAATGGAATATTGGGTTAAATGATCAGATTTGAAGGGTCCATAAACAGGGCTAATGAGAGAAACAAGGTGATTATCTTAAAGAGAAAACTTGATTTGTGTTCTAATATCTATGGTATCTCTCTTTTTTAACTTGTTCCAATCATATCAGTGGTGGGGCTGGTGAGTCCTGTGACAGCTGCTGTTGCTGGAGTGACTGCAGTCTGTGGAGTTGTGGGTCTCATCAGCGCCATCTGCTGGCTGAGGTGAGATCAGATTGAGGGGAGTATTTAGTGTAATGCCTGTGTCTTTGGTTGAAGGATTTGACATTTAGTTTGTTTTGATTTGCATTTTAGATTACACAAGAAGAACAAAATCAGTGATTTTGGTGTATAGCCAATGCATTTGGACCTGAGGCATTAAGAGAAAACTAATCTACCCCTTTATGCTATACCTTTTCTGAAAGCTTACACCCACAGGGTGTCATATAAAATTAATTGAGACAGGTCCCACCCTCTTCATCTCTTCACTATCCATGTATATGGGTGTATTTGGGTTTAATTTGATTAGTGCATAACTCATTTGCATATTAAAATTATTTTTCAGAAAAACTTGTAATACAAAAAATGCTACTTTTCATGGGTACTTTCATTGTATAAAATTGTATTTTGATAGGTCTAAGGAAAAAAATACCCCTATTCAGACCTATTCTAGCCTCTATTGGTACACATATCGGATTGGAAAGAACATATTTCCTCAACTAGGATTTCTAAGGACTTTTAGTATGCTTTTCTGGACACCTCAAAGAAATTATGTGAGCTGAAAAAAAATCTTTTACAATTACTCCTGTTTTTGGCCCCAAAATGGGCTACTTTGCCTGGACTATTATGGAAATTAATGAAGAACTTCTCTGCACACTGAATCATTTGTTTGTGATGAAGTCATAACATTTTAATTTTATACTGTTCTATACATGTGAGATCTGCAAGTTGTTGTTTTGTTGCTTTTACTTCGTATATACTCTCTGAGTTTCACACCTTTAGAAGTGGTAGATCAAAGATACCACAGCTGTGTGAGGTCAGAGACACAGAAGGCCTCTGCTTAGTTTCAAACATGATGGTCAAAATGGCGGTCACAGTGAAAATAAAGAGAAGAACAGGATGCCAGCACACTTCTTAAACTCCCAAAGAGTGCTCTGTAATGTTTCTAGACTATTAAACTGTTGGGAGGTTAAGCATTGTTCTGGCATCTTGTTCATCTAGTTGTGTCCAGTGTTTCTACTGCACTTTGCCAGTGAAGATGTGCTCATCAAAATTTGAGTACATTTCAAGTGTGAAACAGGTAACTCTTCATTTGTTCAACTTCAACGTTTGTT
>JAODXP020000033.1:21768178-21816615 GCA_027497455.2 Sardinella longiceps | reverse complement strand
TGGTTGCTCTCGACAGAAAAATTCAATGTTTGTCTTTCACCAAATATTTCACTGAAGTTTTCTAACTCTATACTTGAAATACACTGTAGTCAAAAGTGGACAAAGTTTGGATTACCGGTGTACAGATTTCATACGGTCAAAGTGCAAGGATTTTGTTCTTGATTTTTATGTCAGTCATCCAATTATATATTACTTGTGTATTGCATTTCTTGTTGTTGCTAAGATCAGTTGATGTACCGTATGTTGCTGATAAGACAGTTGTGTTTTTGTGCAAACTCTACTCAGTAGTTAAAAACAGTCACATCATTAAAGGAGAATGCTGGTGTGATGTGTTCCTCCGATAGCTACAACGAGAAAGCAGTGTTCTACGGCCTGCACAAACGTAGCTGAATTCTGCATCCATGCAAACATTCAAACTTTTTATGACGTTGCAATATACTTTCGGACCATATCACACTAGCACTCCCCTTTCAGCTCATGTCTAGTTATAAAGACATCTACCACATCCTTTGCAAAACACAAATATTATGATTTGCATCTGTCAATGGCTGCTTTGAAAATCGGCCATTAAAATGGATGATAGGATATGTTTGTTTAGTAAGGGGGTGACAATTTTTTTATTATTATTATTATTATTATTATTATTATTATCCAAACAAACACTGATTTCAATTCCATAATGAAGAAATTTTGCAATGGAGAAATTACAATTACATTAATTCATGATACAATGTGATGAATTCGTCATGAGAGTGTAGCTGATAATTTGTCATGAGGTGAGTGACAATGGCTGTGCTTGATAAAATGTGTTATAAATAGCTTAGCCTATTTATCGGTTACCCTATTTAACAGATTTATCTCCAGAATTGGTGTCGCTGACACATTTGAAAAATGGGCCTTATCTCAGTGCTTGCACATAATGTTGAACAACTCACAGTTGATCTTTTCATGCTTTGGCCAACTTCAATTAATGTAAATTCAAACCAAATAACTTTCGCATATAACTTTGATGATTTTATACTACTGTAATTGATTCTGTATTAGGTCTGTAATTATAAGTTCATCATGTAGTGAATTCTAAGCTACCCAGTTCATATGGCTGTTTTGATAAATGCATGCAGAGCGGTATTCAATAGGCTATCCCTAATTAGATTTGATTCATTCAAAGTCATGCAAACTGACTTTAACGAAAGGTTTTGAGAAAAGAGCTATTTGGTACAATACACTTATGCTTTAACATCTTTAACACTGGTTTGGGACCGTCATGCTGGAGATTCACTATTCTGTCCTGAGAATACTTGAGCTGTATTGTAGACAGATAGCTAACAAGAAACGACTCAGTAGCCTTGATTCCAGGTTGACTGTTTACTGAAATCTTCTTTTACTTAGTATTTCTGTTCTTTGTAAAACTAACACAATGAAATACACAATGTCACATTTCAAATAAAATGCTTGCCACAAAATGGCTGCATGGCTATTTTTCTTTACATTTTCTTCCTTTTCAGGTTTAAATCAGGTAAGTATCAATGCACTATTACAATGTTATCAAAAGCTTGTTAACTTAAACATATTCCTTACAGTAGCCTATATTCACACAGGTAAGTTGCAGCATAAAGCCACTAAATGGTAATACTGTTCACACAACATAAATTGTAGCATGAGTGAGGCTATAAGCCATGACATTGAACTTAAACATAGCTATTTGACTAGCATGCTAGCGATTAGCATTCCGATTAGCATAAACACATTTCAGACGGTTTGAGAAGGGTCCAGCTGCAGTATTGACGGTTCCGCCTTAATGCCAGAACGCCCATGGGCGTTCCAAGAATTTGCAGATTGGCCAATCGTGAAGAATTTCGCAAGGGACACTGGGTATGATGTCATTCTCAAATCCATTTCTGAAAGCTATGGCGCACACCGCTCTAACTCGTGGTCAGCAATGGTGACATCTTGCTCGGAAGATTATGTTGGTAAGTTGGCTATATTCTTTATTTCGACAACATGCACTGACATTGTAGCCTAGCTTTCGCAGACACTCGTGTATTCATTCATCTGCGCGGGAGTCAGGTTACTGACATTAAGGTTGTAATCTTAATTGCATTCGAATTCGACAGACAGATATAACGTTAACGTTAGCAGCTAACGTTAGGGTCGTGTTCTCTTCTCTCGTCCTACTGTATGTGGTGTACACTTAGCAGCTAACGCTACCTAAAAGAAAGTACCCCATAATATAAGTGCTAAACAAAACTGTTATTTGAAATACGATACGATTGAGAAGCAAGGTTAACGTGGTTAAGCACAACGGCGCCATGGACCTGTGCACGGATATTAAACCTGAACTGTGAAAGTATGCTAACGTTATGAATTGTTTGGCTGATGAGGTAAAATGTGTGCCTGCAAATCTTTGCATTTAGTCAAGTTGCTTACACTGCTACAGTCTTGATTATTAACTGTGATTTGATGACATAATCAAAGCTATTGAGGGTGGAGATCTGTATACAGCCATCATGAAATACGATACGATTGAGAAGCAAGGTTAACGTGGTTAAGCACAACGGCGCCATGGACCTGTGCACAGATATTAAACCTGAACTGTGAAAGTATGCTAACGTTATGAATTGTTTGGCTGATGAGGTAAAATGTGTGCCTGCAAATCTTTGCATTTAGTCAAGTTGCTTACACTGCTACAGTCTTGATTGTTAACTGTGATTTGATGACATAATCAAAGCTATTGAGGGTGGAGATCTGTATACAGCCATCATTTAATGATAATCATTGTTAAGAAATTGCGTTCTTTTTTCTCAATTACAGGGTGCATCTTGCCAGTACCAAAGCAACAGCTGTGGGGTATATATGTTGATGGTGAGAGAGCCTACAATATTTCACAAAATGATTACTTATATTGCGTTTGCAGACCAACTAACAGGTCCTGATGTTTTTTGTTTGTTTGTTTGTTTTTTTCAGTATGCAATGTACGCCACACTGGAAAAGACGTGTGATTTTGGGGAGGTGAGTTTTCTGAATCTTAAAAGAATATGTAGTGGAATATGTTTTTTTAATATTCCAGCCATCCTATTTGGAGCCTACAGTTAACATTCACCATATACACTTAGCTATTGAAGGAAAGGACTACATCTCTGTACATTGCCAGTACTATAACCTTGTAAAAAGCTATGGAGATCTTTAAAAGGGAACTATGCCAGGCTACTATACTAACATTTTTAGTTCAATTTACCTTTATTTAGCAGCTTAAGAGTCATTGTGGTGATTGTACAGCAGTTTTTAGGTCGATTGATAACCGCTTCGCCTCGCTCTAGCTCCTCTCGGCGTAGAAATTGAATATGCAATATTCATATGCATAGTTCATCTTTTTACTGTACAGGTTGATATGTTGTCTATTTGGAGGTGGTGGTGCCAACAGCTGTTGCAGGGATCCCTACTGAAGTATTATATACTGTATTCAAAATTTCCTCACTACTCATACATATTGGGTGTTCCCAATACCTTTCCCACTACCCCCCCCCCTTTCCTGTAGCCCTACAGGTCAACGTAGCGCATCTGTGGCACCTGTCGCATGCATGGAGAGGTACAGTATTAGAGATTGCACTTTACCATTTGCCCACATAGCAATAAGTTATACAAAAGAAATTTTGAGTATTTTCCTCTCTGCTCATATTGGCTGCTCATGAAGCTGGTAGTTAAACCTCACCCTCTCTCTCTCTCTCTCTCTGTACCCCAACAGAACAAGCTGGAACACCTTTCTTGCCCTCGCCATTAACACATGTTGGTCCCACCCTTGAAGCATTGAGCAGAAACTTTAGAAACTTTGTGAGCTCATTCAGCCTGTTGTGAATATGGCACAGCTTAGGGGATATATTTTTTACATATGAGTATTAAATAAGTGGTCTTCGTCATGAGTAGATAAGAGTGCACTACTACAACCTCAACCACTAGAGGGCCACATTTCGATTATCGGCCAAGATATGTCAGATACTGGTTTCTTTTACAACCCACATGCAAATGCATACAATATGAAACTTATAACTTTGCACCATATAAGCCATAAGTATATGACACTAAACCCTTGTACAATATCCTTAAAAATGTGAGTACTCATTCACATATAAGAAAATGAAAGTAAAACCAAAATCTTGTTTAAATGTTTGTACTGTCATCATACTATAAACAAAGTGTGGGGGTATTTAGAGCCTTTCTATGGTTTTAAACAACGATTTACCTAGCTAGATGCCCATGGAAGTACTTGCAAGTGGTTTACTCCGGCCTGCAAGTACGCACCAAAGTTCTGCTCCGGACAAGTGTTTCAACTTTTTATGATGTTACAATATACTTTGGTTCCTTATCACACAGAATTTCTCCTTTAATGTAAAACAGAGCTTTTGTGTAGCCAAAAACAGTAAAGTAGGCCTGGAATACTAGATCAATAAACTGCTTAGCAGTGTACATAGTCTATGCTAAATTTGCAACTTGCTAAACTGAAAATGAAGAATGAAATGAAGGTGAATGGGGTGTTTTACTATACTTAAGGATATCCATTTGACATCAGATATTAGGCCAATTACACATCATACAAATTTGTGGAATGTGACCTTCACATTTACTATTTTAAGGGGGTGCCATGAATTTAGGGAACCAGGCATGAGTCTGATCAGAGGTTATTTCCCGATCCTTTCTCATCTCTCTCTCTCTCTCTCTCTCTCTCTCACTCATTTCCTGTCACTCTCTCTCTCTACTGTACAATCAAATTAAAGGCAAGAAGCCTAAAATATATTTTACAAAAATATATATACATGGAAGACCATGGAGAAGGTCCCTAAACGAGTACTGTAACAAAACTTGTCATTGCATGGAGGTAGGCTGGAGGCTGCGACAGTGCGAGTCTGTCCATTGACCAAATCAATGAGCCAAACATTTTACCTCCACCTACAGTACATAAAGGTTTTGTTTATCATGAACTTTGTCTTGCAGGGATGAGGGCCCACGTTAACCCAGAAGTCACTTACAGCCCCACACAGATCTGTGCTCTAGAGGGATCATCTATTAGAATGACCTGCTCTTACACTTTCCCCACATATGCTAAATTCACAAATGCTTTTTGGACAAACCAATATGGTAGGAGCCATGCTGACCCAACAGATATTTCCAAGGATCAGACATACACAGAAAGGGTCAGAGTGGACAATAGATATAAGACATGTTCCATTCAAATCACCAACCTGACTAAGACAGATGTTCAGAAGTATTACTGTTGGATTATCACAGATTATGATAATGTACAAGGGACAAATGAACCTGGAGTTTCCTTGAGCATCACAGGTAGAATAAATTATAATTTAAACCTACTCAGGAAATTATTTCAGAGTTTCACACTGCACTACAACATTTTTACAAAACAAATCCATATTTACATCTGTCTAGATCTGCAGATAGTTTCATCTGTAAAAACATCAGAAGTGAAGGTGGGAGATCATGTGACTCTCACCTGCAACACCACCTGCACTCTAAGCAGCAGTCCTTCATTCATCTGGAGTAAAGATGGACGTCCTGTAGAGAAGAAGCAGACCATCAACAACCAGCTGCAGCTCCACCCAGTCAGTAATAAAGATGAGGGCAACTACACCTGTGCTGTTAGAGGACATGAGAGTCTTCCATCTCCACCCATGAAAATAAGAGTCAAGTGTGAGTAAAAGTCATCTTCTCAGAACTAAATCTTTTGTAATAAGCTCCACAATGCAAGTGACTAACAGAAGTGTGGAAGAAAAACATAAATATACAATGTATAATAATAAATAAGACTTGTGAGTACAGGTCACACAGGTGAAAAATAACTAAGTTTTAACTTCAAAAAATCAAAAAATAACTGTCACTGTTAATCTAGGCCGGGCGTTTGTTTCCTCTGACACAGAAGATGTAAAGGATGGAGATAACACAACTCTCACCTGTAACACCACCTGTAAGGTATCTGGCAGCGCTTCATTTATCTGGAGTAAAGATGGACGTCCTGTAGAGAAGAAGCAGATCATCTATAACCAGCTGCAGCTCCACCCAGTCAGTTATGAAGATGAGGGCAACTACACCTGTGCTGTTAGAGGACATGAGGATCCATCATCTCCACCTATGAGGATAAAAGTCATGTGTGAGTACAGACCATCATGACAATATGCATTTATTTATTTTGACTGTGTGTGTGTGTGTGTGTGTGTGTGTGTGTGTGTGTGTGTGTGTGTGTGTGTGTGTGTGTGTGTGTGTGTGTGTTTGTGTGTGTGTGTCAGGTGTGGGGGCGGCTGAAATTACTCATCAGAGTATTACTCTTGCTTTCATCTAGGTCCAACAGTTATTTCCTCTGACAGTGAAGATGTAAAGGATGGAGATGATGTGACTCTCACCTGCAACACCACCTGTAATCTAACCAGCAGTCCTTCATTCATCTGGAGTAAAGATGGACGTCCTGTAGAGAAGAAGCAGATCATCAACAACCAGCTGCAGCTCCACCCAGTCAGTTATGAAGATGAGGGCAACTACACCTGTGCTGTTAGAGGACATGAGGATCCATCATCTCTACCTAGGAGGATAAAAGTCATGTGTGAGCCTATCAGACCATCATGGCAATAATTAATGGAATTGTTTTTTGTTTTTTTTTTTTAAATTTCAGTTACGTATGTGTGTTGGGTCTGGAGGGTGGGGGTTTCGGTTGCTCAATATCACTCATCAGAATTTACTCTCTTTTTCTCTAGGTCAGATGTTATTGTTTTCTATCAATAAAGATGTAAAGGAGGGAGATCATGTGACTCTCACCTGCAGCACCACCTGCACTCTACCCGGCAGCCCTTCATTCATCTGGAGTAAAGATGGACGTCCTGTAGAGAAGAAGCAGATCATCAACAACCAGCTGCAGCTCCACCCAGTCAGTTATGAAGATGAGGGCAACTACACCTGTGCTGTTAGAGGACAGGAGGGTCTTCCATCTCCACCCATGAAGATAAAAGTGTTGTGTAAGTACAGACCAGCACAACTAAAGGAATGCTGTTAGAGGACATAAGAATCCCACATCTGCCACCATCAGACTCACATCCAGATGCCTTTTGTTTCTCTTGACTCTTCTTGATAACAGAATCTAAATAATCTAAAGCTTAAGTGCATTGAAGCACACTGCAATAAATCAAAGAGGGCTCCCCCTTCTGGCTGGTCATGGCATAACTTAAATGTGCGGTTTGTCTATGATGGATCTGTTATACAGGAAATTATGGTAACTTAAATGTATAAAATTACTTTAAAAAAAAAAAAAAATTATAGATATTTTTTGGGGCTTTTTACACCTTTATTGGATAGGACAGTGTGAGAGACAGGAAATTAGTCAATCGGAAATGACCAAGGATCGGAATCGAACCCGGGTGCCCGGATTTATGTATGGCGCCTTAGCCAACTGGGCCACAACGCCCCCATAAAATTACATTTTTTGATTGAAAAATGACTAATGATAGCTTTCTAAAACCTAAATACCTTGTTCCCAGTCTAAGTTGTGATATTATTCATACCACCATATACTTCTTTCTAGTAAAGAAAGATGACCCTGTTGACCACAGCCTACTGATAGCTGTGCTTGTTGGAGCAGTGATATGTGGAGTTGTGGCTCTCCTGGGAATCATCTGCTGGCTCAGGTGAGTTGATTTATTGACAAAAGAATTGTTGGGAGGGGAAATCTGACTCAGACACTGCAATCTATCATGCATGCATCATCTTGTATTGTGGAATACAAATGTTGATGATTGTGGCCTTGATTTGTATTGAAGGTCACACAAGAGGAAGAGCAGTAGAACTCAAAACACAGACAAAAAGGTGAGATGATGTTTCCTGCTGTGTAACTATTATGTAGGGGAATTTTGGATCTATATTTTACCCTACTGGTCTATGTTATTGCGCATTGATAGCACTTGGTGATATATAAGCATGCGCATTGAATGTAACAAGCGTTTAGTGATGAGTTCAGTAAAGAGAGCTATGAGCTCATGAACAGTAATCACTGTGTTTGTGCTTCATTGTAATTACCACATAAGGTTGAATGTGTGGACGTAATAAATAGATAGATAGATAGATAGATAGATAGATAGATAGATAGATAGATAGATAGATATACTTTATTTATCCCAAAGGGAAATTCCATAACAGCGACATACACAACAGTAACATTTTCTTAGTTGTCAGGTTCATGTAGTAGCAGCAAATCATTTGCATGTGAATGTACTGGGATGATCTTGAGTTCATGCTTTCTGCCAGGGTCAAGATGATGTGGAGTACTCCTCTATTCACTTCCAGAGGTCTGCTGGACAGAGCAGAGTTGCTGGTCCCATCAGTGCTGAGACTGCAGGAGAAGAAGAGGATGATGATGTCCAGTATGCAAGTGTTCAGTTCATCCTTTCTAGACAAATTGCAGAAGGAGCACACAATGATGTCCAGTAGACCAGGGTGATACAAAATGGCTATAATGTTTTACATGTGATATTCATAGCTTGTATGGAAGTATATTAGCTTAGCATGCTATCAGTTGATCATGGAGTGCATCTTGTTGTTTACTTGATCCAGAATAAAATCTGTGCATGGAGTCAATAGTCTGGAGCACTTCATAGTCAGTCATTTGGAGTTTTGTCAGTAGCAAGAAGAATCTCGTCTCTCTTCCTGTAGTAGCTCTGACCAACCAGAGGGGGAGCTCTCTGTGATCTATAGCAGTGAGCATTGTGCACACACTGAGGAGGATGTCATAAGCTTTTTTGTGCTAAATCTATATTCCTGTTGATAAAATTAAGTGCTTCTTATATGACATATTCACAACAGATAATAAGTTAGAATAGAAATGTGTTACCAAATAAGTATATTTGTGAATCTGGTAGAGTCTCACATTATAATCTGCTGAATAAACTGCCATTTAACCAGGCTGCTTTACTCTGCGATTTGTCCACTGTAAAATATGTTTTTGCATGTCATCTGACATGCTTAAACAAACAAACAAACAAAAAAAAATGATTTCAGTGTAGTTATTATGGTACAAGAATGCAAAAAAAAAAAAAAAAAAATAGATGCCTCTGTTGTACTTTGTATTGTGGACAAAAAGCAGCTGAGGCCTTACTGATTGATTGATTGATTGATTGATTTTGTTTATTGACATTGTACAAAGCATTAAAAAAGGTATACAAATAAATAAGTCAATAAATATGTCTTGAAAAACCTTGTACAGCATGTCAAAAGGATAACACAAAAAAGCTTAGAGAGCTTGTTTCCATTGTGGTCCTTGTGAATGAATGTATGTGCTAGTTGCAGTCAGTGTATATGAATATGTGAGCAAACCAAACACACATGCATCACAATGGACAATGACACCATAAGAAACAAACAATTACAAACACACTCTCACCCCCCCCCCCCCCCACACACACACACACACACGCCCGCACACACACACACACACACACACACACACAAATCCACACTCCCACCCACACAAGAAGCCCTATAGTGCTTTACTACCAAGCCATCTTTTAACTCCTGTCTTACTTACTGTATGTTTATGTATGTGCTATATAAATAAACTTGAACTTGAACTTATTACCCCTCGGTAGACCACAAAGTTGCCCAGCAGATGGCGCGTTTCGCTTTGGGTTAGTGCAGTGAACTTCACTATAGTTTTATCAGAGCCTGTCATCTACACTCTCACGGAAGTTTTTTCAGGAAACCAACCAGAGACCCATTCCGAGCCTCTGCTGTTCATTTCCCCACTCTGATGAGCCCCGCCTCCTCTGCACGTATTTGAGAGATGTTACGGTGATACAGTACATATGACACCAGGGAGTCATATGGAGCAGCAGAGACGTGAGAAGAAGATTTTTGGCTAGTGAGATCCACGTAAAACTCTGTGTTTTCTCATCTCATCTTCTACTCAAAACAGAAGACCCATCACATAGATTTGTTTGACTTGTAAGTCCTATTGTTTGGTGTCTTGTTTTGTAATGCAGACTTAACAAGGTGGTATTTGCATGTTTTATGTAGTCTTTAGCTGTTTTTTTTTTTTTTTTTTTTTTTTGGTAAAGGTTTATGTAGGCTATTTCCCTTCAATAAGCAAGTAACCTAACCGATTCATATGTTGAATATAGAGAACAAAGAACATTATGTCGCGTTCACTCTGCTTTCACTTTCTTTGTGGTTGTGCAAGTTCGTTCTAGATCTTGTGGTGTGATAAGCTACGTGAATGAGCTGACATGAATGAGAATAATTTGAAGTAACTTACCCTGCAAAGTAGCAAAACCTCCCACCTTTGCCTTCATGCCTTTTTGAAGTCACTGAAGCATTCTGCAGCAGTCAAAGAAAGATCAAAGAATTGAACAGACCTTTATTGTTTTCAGGTTTTGGCGATTAACTTGATTCACAATGATCAGATCATCTCAGTCTCTCATTCTGTCCATGCTGATCGCAACATCTTGTAAGTAGCAATTTTCCATTATCTATGAGAAATTAACTGATACTGTAATAATCATAACCTCATACCTAAATGGCAACTCCCGGTAACGCTTTAATTTACAGCCTGTGAAGTACTGGGTAAGTATTAGGTAAGAATGGTGTAACAAAAAAGTATCAAGGGATAAATTACTGAGTACTTTAACTTTGTTGGAATAACACACGTTCACGCTTTATTTTACAGCCCGTGAAGTACTGGGTAGTACAGGTAAGAACAACGTAACAAAATAGAACTTTATGTGTAATATTGCCATAATTACAAAATAAGTGTGGGGTAGCCTGGATGCAGAAGTGTATAGGAAAGCCAGAGTTGGATCAACTTGCACGCACTTTATTTTACAGCTTCTGCATTCAGGTTACCCCACATTTATATTGTAGCCTAATTATGGCAATATAACACATTAAGTTCTGTTTTGTTGTTCTTACTTCTACTTGGCCAGTACTTCACGGGCTGTAAAATAAAGCATGAGCGTGTTCCAGCAAACTTACACTGTAAGTACTCAGTAATTTATCCCTTGATACTATTTTGTTACACCATTCTTACCTAATACTTACCCAGTACTTCACGGGCTGTAAATTAAAGCGTTACCCAACAACTTCCTTATTTAGCCTCTTCCTGAATGGGTAGATGGGATATCTAAACATCAAAAAGGGGGAAACAAGATTATTGTATCATGTGATTAAATTCATATCCCTGTTGTTTGAAATCATGATAGGGGTCTGTAGGAAAAAACAAACAAACACACAAACAAACAAACAAACAAAACACAGCATAAAGCAAATAGCAAGTCAGCAGCGAACATCAACTGGGGCATAGAGGAAAAAATATAAAGTGAAAGTATGTCTCTATGCCCCATTCAATCGGTGTTAACTGCTAGTTGACAATTTACTGTATGTTGTATGAAATTGCATATTTTTTTCCCACTGGCAGCATCCGGTGACTTTGAAAAACAGAGCTACTGTATGTGTGCATTCCACTTCATTCACTTCTTCAGATGCAAAAACCTTTAAGTGTCACTGCAGTTAATTTATAGAGTCTTCATATTATTTTGAACTGTATAATCACTTTTCTTTTTTTGGGGGGGCCTGATTTGTTTGTACTTTTGTGTTAAAAATATTTAAATTGCCGTTCGAAAGAGATTACCTGGAACTTATTAAAAGTGAATATTTTAGAAAACGTATTTAGAGGCTTTTGCATCTAAACTCCTTCTGATTAGATAGATTAGGTAGATGTGAGCTTGGATTTATGTTGCTTGTAAGATAATCCTTCCTTGTGCATGACACTGACCTCAATGTTCCTTTCTCTTTCACACAAGCTGTGACTTTTCTGTGTACTTGTGTGTGTGTGCATATACAGTACGTGGGTCTCTCTCTGTGTGTGTGTGTGTGTGTGTGTGTGTGTGTGTGTGTGTGTGTGAGAGAGAGAGTGTGTGCGTGTGTGGGTATGGGTGCATGTGCGTAAACATGCTGCAGAAGCCAGTAAAACAAGAAGTCGCTTCCTCCTACTGTACGCAAGTGTCCGACTTACTTTTGCGGGGGTGGCAATGTACTGCACAGTATAAATCATGGGACTTCGTCCTTTACCCTCCTTCTTGACCAAATTGGAGTTATTAAGTTTTATAGCACTAATTAATTTTAGCTAACAGGTAACCTCTATCAAACTGCAAATAAAATATTTTTCATCAAGTACAAACAAATCAGTCCAAATACATTTCCTCAATATTATATAGGCCTAATATTTAGTTCATTTTAAAGGTTTTTGCATCTGAACACAGATATATACAGACACATCTACACACACTCACTCTCTCTCTGTCTCTCTCTCCCTCTCTCTCTTTCACTCTCATAAACACACACATACATGTTCTCTCTCTGTCACACACACACACACACACACACACACACACACACACACACCAAGTGCTTGGCTTCCTTTTTTTTATGGGGGTGGGTTGGATTTCCTCCTAGCACAGTTCAACAGAACTGAAAGTCCTTTGGCTTCCCAACATCATGGGACCTTAAAGGCCCAGATTGAAATGTGTTTGTGCAGATGTGGTCTTTACCCTCCTTTTCGTCCGATTAAGTTAAGTTTTATTGCACTAATAAATTCAGCCTGCACTAAGGATTTTTTTTTGACTTACGTAAGCACCTGCCAGAATACCGCGTGTAACACTTATGTACTGTCAAACAAATTTATTTTTCATATTTACATACAAAGATGAAAGAAGTTGTTTGAATCATAATTTCCTGGTAGGCATTATCAAACAATATTTCTATCAAGTATAAATAAATCACACCAAAACAAATCAGACCAAATATAGAGTTTATCGACATAATATGAATGTAATTATACAAATACAATGGAAAGGTTTTCTATTAGTCTTTCACAATGGCTTTTATCACACTGTGGGACCAGATTGGGTCAAAGTGCTCTCTCTCTCTCTCTCTCTCTCTCTCTCTCTCTCTCTCTCTCTCTCTCTCTCTCTCTCTCTCTCTCTCGATGGCTTCAGATCAGATGAGGTTAGCTTGTGGGCTTTGACACACAATGACAGCACTGACTGGCATAGCTTGCACATGTTTTATGTCATTAACTAATGTATTAATATCTTCATTCTTCATACTGTATCTTGTTTGTGTGTTGCCAGTGAGTATGGCTGCTGATTGGAATGTGACCTATAGCCCATCCCAGCACATCTGTGCTCTGAAGGGATCATCTATCACCATGCAGTGCAAATACTTTCTACCCACTAAAGTCAGAGTTAAAGAAGTCCAATGGGTCAACCAAGACATGGAGGATTTGTCCACGGATCCTGATTATGAGGACAGGGTCATTGTGAAGTCAATTTGTTTTAATTTCACTACGGAAGAAAAAAGAAAAAAGAAAAAAAATTGGTGAAGGTGGTTACGTGTGAGAGCACCAAGTCAGCTGACCGCAGCTAAGCGCGTGCTAGCTGTGCGTGACGTCAGAGCCCGCGACGACACAAACTACATCAGGTGTTTCAGTCAAGCTGAGTGAGACGCTGAAACAGGGAGATGTTCTGAAGTGCTACCTCGACGGATTATTTCGGAATACAGTGCAAATTTAAGACCTCTAAAAAACTGGAAAGGCAGCCGGTGAGCATTCGAATGTCTACCTCACTTCTATCTGCTGTTTCAGAATGTAATTCTTGCAATGTGTGATGTATATGTATCGGGCGTTTAGCGTCTACTGTTTAGCCTTTACTAAGTGGCTGTGAACGGTGTTGGGGCTATTTTTAGCTGCTTTGGTTAGCGGGAAGTTGGTTGTATTCATTCCCACTGTGCTTTTGTAACTTTTAAAGCTATGAGCCTGGGCGCAGACTGCTCCATTGGAGTCACACTAGATGTTTGCTATGTTAGTAGCTATGTTAATGGCTGTAGTATTTTGAACCAATGGTATTGGCAAAATGTTTAGCTCTCTATTTATTGCCTGTTTTCAAGTTTGGATTATTTATTGAATTCTCATGTACGTAGCTTAAATGTGAATGCTAACAATATGTATTTATACTTGTATTTATCTGAATGTTCCATTTAAGCTGAATTGAACTGTTTAAAGGTGTGTATTTAAATCTGTATTTTTTAATCCGTAATAGATTTGAAATGTCTTGCGTATTTGCATAAAGTATCTGCAGTTTGCACATTTATAGCATATTTGCACAGCCCATTGCATTTTGTACATTTATAGATTTGTAATAATTGTTGCTTTTTGTTTCTTTTGTTTTCTTCTATTTTGTCTAAAGGTTTTTCACCTAATGGCTAATGGCTAATGGCTAATATCTACTAATGGCAAGGACTACCAATTGCTAATGCAAACCCATGCATGCTACTTAAAGTGTGACTCTCTTCATCTGTGCCTTGAACAAAAATAAAACAGAAAAAAAAAAGAGGAAAATGGGAAACTGAAGCCAAGTTGTCTTGTCAAGTCTCTGCCATTTGAGTGGAATCCAGTGCCCTTTAATTCCAGTGGTCTTAACCTTTTCAAGTTGGGGAAACGCACAAACCAAAATAATCAGAAACAAATAATCAAAACCAACCAAAACTCCAATCAACTTGTCAGTGAAAAACCGCAGTCCAGGAACTGGAACCGGCCACTAGAGAGCGCAGCAGCCCCGGTGACCAAAGACCAGGCTACCATAAGAAGGTGGAAACCACTAGGAGCTTGAAGGGAAGTCGGGAGTCCAACTGCTTGTGCCAGAAGGAAAGTAAGTGCAGCTCAAGCCTTGCTTTAAGCAGCAAAGAGTGCAAAATGTCTGCATATGAACTGTCAGCAGAAGAGCTGAAAAAGGCTCGCACTGTGGCTAAGAGGGTATTTAGCCGCATAGCCAATTCCCTAATGAGAACATACAAAGATAAATCCATATCAGAGCTCGAAGATGGATTTGGCGCTCTCACAGCAGCAGCCGAAAAGGTGTGGGAAACAAACGATGACCTGGAGGCCAAGCTCATCTCTGAAAAAGAAAATGACGTAGACGCCGAAGGTGATGTGGAGTTGTCCGAGCAACAACGGGCTAACCTGGCGAAGACTGCTGGCGAGTGCGAGGAGACGGTGAAAGAAGTCAAGGGTCTGCTGCAAACTGTCCTGTGGTCTGGAAATGGTGAAGAAGAAGTACTCACTGCGCTCGATGTGGCGGAAGTGGAGATCAGACGTACATCTGGAGTGGACCTGAGCAGCAAGCTGGAGGCCTATGAGTTCATGCTTGACCATCTGCAAGATCTGGTAAAAGCAGCACAAATGTCTTTTGAAAAATGGAAGAGATGGACCCCTTCTGAGCAGAAGGAAGACATTCAGAGCCGTTTAAAAGACCTCAAGCAAAGACTTCCTGTGCTTGTATCCAGAAAAGCAGACTTCATTTGCGAAAGATTGAAAGAAGACCAGCGTCCACCTGCCTCTGTCACACAGAATCCTCCTGCGCCTTCGATTAGGCTGAAGCCGACTGCACTTCCCAGGTTCTCAGGCAACAAGCGTGAGTTCCACAGATGGCGGAAAGACTGGGAGGCCCTGCAAAGACAAGGTGAGCCCACAGGTTCAAAAGAAGTAAAGAAATTCCAGTTATTAGACAGTCTGGAAGAAAGGATTACTCGGGACCTGAGGCTGACTTGTTACAAAGAAGCAGATGACATCCTCCGTGTACTTGAAAACCGCTTTGGGAATCAAACAGCTATCGCCATTGAGATCGTAGAGGAGGTGCAGAGAATGCCAGCCATCAAGGGCCATCAGCCAAGGAAAATAGTGGAGCTAATCCAAACCGTCCAGAAGGCGCTGCAGGACCTGAGAGACTTGGGAGACACAGGAGCCATCAGAAACCCATTGGTCACAAAGTCTATCGAAAGCAAGCTGCCTGAAGACTTGAAAAAAGAGTGGCTAATGTACGCGGCTGACAGCGAGAACACTGTGGTCCCTGGCAACCGCTTTGATTGTCTTCTGGCCTTCCTGAAGAAGCAAGAGGTCATTTATGAGCAGCTCGAGCATCTGAGGGAAGAAGGACCGAGGCAAGAACCAAGACCTGAGCCGAGGCATGCACGGACAAGAGCCACCAAGTCCAGTGATGCGCCAACAGGATGTGTCGTCTGTGGTGACGGAAAACACAGACGGAAATTGTATTTCTGCAAGCAGTTCCGGGCCCTGAAGCCATCAGAAAAGAACGCAGCCGTCAAGAAGTTAGGGGCATGTGTGAGATGCCTTGAGCTCCATGATGGCCAAATGTTCTGTAAGCCAACCTACCTCTGTAAGCACCCAGACTGCAAAGATGGACGACTTCCTGAGCATCACTATTACCTGTGTTCAAATGCTGCTGCGAGAGGTGGTGCCACCTCAAAGAGAGCTGAAAATTTCAAGGCAGGAAAGAAGGGATACACCGCTGACCAGGAGGGTTTCATTAGCAAGCTCCCCCAGATCTGGCAAGGCAGTGCCGGGACGTTTTTTCCAACTCCACCTCCAAGACGTTCAGTGCAGTGACAACGCCATCCAACCTTCTCGGGCAACACGGCCTGCAAGAGCTACCAGTCATAATGATGCTTCTTCAAGTGACCGCCAATGCCGGACAGAAGATTGGCACTCTGATTGACTTGGCATCGGATACGAATTATATCACTCATAAGGCTGCAGGCAAACTGAACCTGAGGAGCGAGGAGATTACCCTAGTTGTCCACGGCGTCGGGGGAATGAAGATCAATGTGGAAACTAGGAGATACTTGCTAAAAATCAGAGTGAAGACCTCAAAAGGAAGCCTGCAGTCCCACCAGTTGGTCTGTTACGGACTGAACAGCATAGCCGATGTCCACAAGGGGGTGACAGCGCACCAACTACAAAAGTTCTTTCCTGACCTGTCCATTGAAGAGCTCACAAGGCCAAAAGAAGTTGATCTCCTGATAAGCCATAGAGAAGGCAAGCTGGCGCCACAGCGAATCAGGGTTGTCGGGGACCTTGTGCTCTGGGACGGGCCATTGGGGAAGACGGTGGGAGGTACCCATCCAGACCTGTTTGAAGACGTCGCCATGTCGGCTCATACATCAAGCACACACTTTGCCAGGTCCATGAGGACAGCTGCCACCAAGTATGAAGAACTTACAGCCAAACTCCCCAACCAACCATCAATCGTTCAGCCCCATTGCAACATTCAGGAATCCACCACTTTGACCACCTGTCAAGATTTTCTGGAGTGGTGGAAATGGGATAGTCTTGGTGCTGCTTGCGAGCCAAGATGCGGGGGGTGCCGTTGTGGAAATTGCCAACCAGGAGGCAAAGAGATGACTCTGGCAGAAGAGCGGGAACTGGAAGTAGTGAGAGGGGGACTCACTTACAGCACAGGTGACTGCCACAGCAAAGATCCACACTGGCATGCCAAATATCCCTGGCTCGAAGACCCAGTTTCACTCCCAAACAACAGAGGAGCTGTTGAGGCTACGTTCCTTAGGACAGAACGCTACCTTGGCAAGGAGCCCAAGTGGAAAGTTGCCTATGCTTCCCAAGTGCATGACATGGTCTCACGTGGAGCTGCAATCAAGCTGTCCCAAGACATCCTCTCCGGTTGGACTGGGCCAGTGTGGTATGTGAGTCACCTCATAGCACCAAATCCTCACTCTATCACAACCCCGGTGAGGCTTGTCTGGAATAGCAGCCAAAAGTACAGGGGTGTGAGTTTGAATGACATGCTAATGAAGGGCCCAGATGTCTTAAATCCAATTCGTGCCGTCCTTTTGAGATTTCGAAGCGGAGTCTTTGCTGCTTTGGGCGACATAAAGAAAATGTATAATTCTGTCTGGCTTGAAGACCGTGAAGTGCACTTACACAGGTTCCTGTGGCGAGACTCTGAAGATGAGGAGCTAGGAGAGTTTGCCATCACAAGGGTGAACATTGGGGACAAGCCAGCGGGATGCATTGCACAGCTTGCTATGCGGGAAACTTCCAATCTCCCTCAGTTCATTCATCTGGAGGACGAGCGAAGGATACTACAAGAAGACAGCTATGTCGATGACCTCCTGACCTCAAGTAATGACCTTTCCCTCCTAAAAGCCACTGCTGCCAATGTGGAATGCATCCTCACCGCTGGAGGATTTCAGCTGAAGCCGTGGGTGTTCTCAGGCCAAAGTGGGAGGCAGGAGCCTCAGGATGAGCCAGGGGAGCAAACAGGAGCTGAAGCTGGAACAATGGTCCTTCCCAATCAGATGGGTGACGATGACAACAAAGCGCTTGGTCTGGGCTACATTGTGGAGGAAGACAAACTTCATGCTATGACTTCAGTCAACTTCTCAAAAAGGAAGAGGAAGATGCGGCTTGGCCAGAATCTCCTGGAAGAGGAAGTAAGGCTTCAAACTCCAAATCCACTAACAAGAAGGGAGTTGCTCAGTCAAGTGGCTGGACTGTTCGATCCTGCTGGCCTGGTGACTCCTGCAAAGCAGAAAGGGGCAATCCTAGTACGCAGAGCATTCCAGGAAGCCAAAAGCCAAAGCTCCCCCGCCAAGGACACATGGGACACAGCACTCTCTGATGGTCTGAGGGAAGATGCAATTGAGCTGTTCAGAGAATATGTTCAGCTCGGCAGAGTCAAATTCCCTAGAGCTCTGACCCCCATGTGCCATGACGGGGAGCCATATGCAGTCACGTTCTCAGATGGAAGTGAGCACGCCTATGGGGCAGTGATGTATCTGAGATGGAGTACCAGCCAAGGCCCGATTGCCAGGTTGGTAGAGTCCAAAGCCAAACTGACCCCCTTGGATCAGAAGGGTGATGCGGTGAAGGCCGAAGTCTGTGGGGCGGTGTTTGCTTCCCGCCTGAAAAGGTACTTCCAAACCCATTGCAGAATCAAGGTTGAGAAATGGTTCCACTTCGTCGACAGCCAGACCGTCCTCGGTGCTATCCAGAGAGAGAGTTACGGCTATCAAACATTCTTTGCAAATCGGATCGGTGAAATCCAAAGCAACTCTCAAATCCAGGACTGGTGGTGGGTCCCCGGGCCGCAAAACATCGCAGATCTGATCACGAGAGGCGGAGGCCCTAAAGACCTGGACGAAGACTCAGAGTGGCAGAACGGTCCCAAATTCTTGAGGCTTGCTGTGAGTGAGTGGCCAATCAAATCCGCAAAGGAAATTGCATCTGCTGCAAGAGAAAACATCAACAAACTGCAGAAGAAAGCTTTCGTGGCAGCATTAACAAGGTCCCAGACTTTAAGGCAAGTACCATCTCCGGACCGGGACCAGTCTCAGTCTCAGGCTGGACAGAGGCCAGCATGTTCTGAAATCCAGAGCCTTGTTGATGCTGAAAGATTTAGTGATCTATCCAAGCTTGTGAAGGCTATCGCCTGGGTCTGGAGGGCAGCAAAACGGTTTCTCGGACCAAGCCGAACTCTCAGCAGACTAAAGTGGGAGGCGGTCCCCTCAAGTGGCATCATCTCTGTCAGGGAGAGGAAAGACGCACTGCGTGACCTGTTCCTTGCAGCACAAGAGGGCGCCAAATTTCCTAGCACCACCACAGACAGGCTTGTTGTCTACAAGGAACAGGGCACTGGACTCCTCGTCTGCGGGGGAAGAGTGCAGAGTTTCAAGGAAGACCACAGTGCTGTCCCTCTCTTGCCTGGTGACTTGTGGGTGTCCATCCTGTTAGCCCGAGAGTCTCATGGTGAGGGTCATGACGGAGTGGCTGGGACACTACTGAAGATGAGAAAGAAGGCCTGGGTCATCAGAGGAAGAAGAGTTGCACAGAAAGTTGTTGACGCTTGTTTGCTCTGTAAGAAGGCGAAGGCAAGAAGGTGCCAACAAGTCATGGCTGACCTGCCACCTGAGAGAACTGAGCCTGCTTTGCCTTTTGAGTTTACCACCGTGGACCTCTTTGGACCATATCAGGTCAAGGATGACGTCAAGAGAAGAGTCACAATGAAAGTGTGGGGTGTGGTCTTCTGTTGTATGGCCAGCAGGGCCATCCACACTGAACTAGCCATTGCAGTGTCCACAGAGGCATTTCTTATGGCCTATCAAAGGTTTACAGCAATCCGGGGTCACCCAAGAAAACTTTGGTCTGATCCAGGTACAAATTTCATCGGTGCCAAGCCAGTTCTGGAAGATTTGTACAGCTTCCTGGCCAGTCAGAACAAAGTTGCCTTGGAGGAAGCCGCTGCAAGGAATGGGAGTACCTGGGAGTGGAAGATCCATCCAGCTGACTCTCCACACAGAAACGGTGCCGCAGAAGCCGCTGTGCGGATTGTGAAGAAGGCACTTCAGAGTCTGGGGAAAGAGTCCACAATGAGTTGCAGTGAGTTTCACACAGCTTTGTATTTGGCAGCCAATCTGGCGAACGAACGGCCAATTGATGCCAGGATGCAGAGCAAAGAGGACTGTATTCAGTATGTAACACCCAATTCTCTCTTGCTTGGAAGAGCCACTCAGAGTGGTGATGTCAAGGCCTTTGATTTTGCCAGCTATCCTTATAAGAGGCTTCAAGTAATGCAATCAGAAGTCAACAAATTCTGGAAGAGCTGGAGCCAGCTGGCCGGTCCCAATCTCTTTGTAAGGAGCAAGTGGCACACGACGGAGAGAAATGTGGCTGTCGGGGACATCGTCTGGCTGTGTGACCAAAACGCAATGAGGGGCCAGTTCAAGCTGGGCAGAGTTGTCAGCACCAACCCGGACAGTAAAGGTATTGTGCGGGATGTGAATGTGAGAGTCGTACCAAGCTACTGTGTTCCAGTAGTGAGGGCTGCAGATGCAAGGAAGTCAAGGGTTCCTGGACAAAGGGAAGAGATCAGAACAACAGTCCTTCGCAGGGATGTCCGGCGGCTGATCATTCTATTGCCTGTTGAAGAACAGGAGGACCTCTGAGGAAGTGTCACTTGGATTGACTTTGAAGTAGCAACCTCCACACTATGTCTACCGTGAAGGTTGAGTGGGAGGTGTGAAGTCAATTTGTTTTAATTTCACTACGGAAGAAAAAAGAAAAAAGAAAAAAAATTGGTGAAGGTGGTTACGTGTGAGAGCACCAAGTCAGCTGACCGCAGCTAAGCGCGTGCTAGCTGTGCGTGACGTCAGAGCCCGCGACGACACAAACTACATCAGGTGTTTCAGTCAAGCTGAGTGAGACGCTGAAACAGGGAGATGTTCTGAAGTGCTACCTCGACGGATTATTTCGGAATACAGTGCAAATTTAAGACCTCTAAAAAACTGGAAAGGCAGCCGGTGAGCATTCGAATGTCTACCTCACTTCTATCTGCTGTTTCAGAATGTAATTCTTGCAATGTGTGATGTATATGTATCGGGCGTTTAGCGTCTACTGTTTAGCCTTTACTAAGTGGCTGTGAACGGTGTTGGGGCTATTTTTAGCTGCTTTGGTTAGCGGGAAGTTGGTTGTATTCATTCCCACTGTGCTTTTGTAACTTTTAAAGCTATGAGCCTGGGCGCAGACTGCTCCATTGGAGTCACACTAGATGTTTGCTATGTTAGTAGCTATGTTAATGGCTGTAGTATTTTGAACCAATGGTATTGGCAAAATGTTTAGCTCTCTATTATTGCCTGTTTTCAAGTTTGGATTATTTATTGAATTCTCATGTACGTAGCTTAAATGTGAATGCTAACAATATGTATTTATACTTGTATTTATCTGAATGTTCCATTTAAGCTGAATTGAACTGTTTAAAGGTGTGTATTTAAATCTGTATTTTTTAATCCGTAATAGATTTGAAATGTCTTGCGTATTTGCATAAAGTATCTGCAGTTTGCACATTTATAGCATATTTGCACAGCCCATTGCATTTTGTACATTTATAGATTTGTAATAATTGTTGCTTTTTGTTTCTTTTGTTTTCTTCTATTTTGTCTAAAGGTTTTTCACCTAATGGCTAATGGCTAATGGCTAATATCTACTAATGGCAAGGACTACCAATTGCTAATGCAAACCCATGCATGCTACTTAAAGTGTGACTCTCTTCATCTGTGCCTTGAACAAAAATAAAACAGAAAAAAAAAAAGAGGAAAATGGGAAACTGAAGCCAAGTTGTCTTGTCAAGTCTCTGCCATTTGAGTGGAATCCAGTGCCCTTTAATTCCAGTGGTCTTAACCTTTTCAAGTTGGGGAAACGCACAAACCAAAATAATCAGAAACAAATAATCAAAACCAACCAAAACTCTAATCAACTTGTCAGTCATTGTGGCCTGGACAGACAGAAGTTGCTCTCTGGAACTGACCAATGTCAGTGTAGTAGATGTACTGCAGCACTTCTACTGCAAGACCACTGCAAATAGAGGAACAAAGAGCTACACTGGAGGGCCAGGGATTTCTCTGAGCGTCACAGGTGAATAAGATAAGATACAGTAAGATACGACATTCACCCCATCATTCACCCCATAGGAAATTCAAGACACACTTTGTTTGAATGTTATAGATACTAGATAGCTATGCTATTTACATGTGTGCAACCGTGGAAAGCCATACATGTATTTGTATTATTATTTTTTGTGGCATAGAGGTACAGTACAGTATGTAGAAAATATTGCAATATTGTAACCAATCCAAAATTGACCACTATATATCATCAGAGAGTCAGGAAACATGATTCATAAAGTCATGGCTTATTTGACAACATTACTATCCTGACCGATACAAACCTGTTTTTCTTTGCCTGAAATTGTCATCAATTCCAAGCCAATTGCACATTTTAAATTCTCAATCTGATTCAGAATCCGCTAGAAGAACATGTGCATTGATTAACCTGTTAACATACATTCTAAATTAAGACAGACTGCACCTAATCATCCATTAGATTGCAATCTGAATGTGTTGCCACAGATCCTCTTTATAATAGTCTATTTGCATTAAAGGATAGCTCCGGAGTGAATTCAAGCATTGCCCTGAAGAACGAGCCTGCTAAATACACTAGTTAGCAAGTGGAACGAAATAATTTGGAAGAGCATAGACCGAACGCGAACGCAAAGCACTTTACATTGAGTCAAAGGTACCTCAGATCTTACTTTCGGTTTCTAATAAAAGAGGTTCTATTGATTCAGTGTAAAGTGCGTTCACGTTCGGTCTATACTGTTAATGCGGTCCAAATTATTTTGTTCCACTCGCTAACTAGTTCATTTAGCAGGCTTGTTAAATAGGGCAATGCTTAAATTCACTCCTGACATATCCTTTAATTGTCTGTGCTTTCAGTCCTTTTCCTTATAGTTGGACCTTCATAACATTTTCCAACCCACCAGAGGCTTCAGTAGTAGTTTTGAATCAACACAATTCAAACATGTTTATTGTTTTGCTGAAATGATCTATCGGCATAACACTTAGTTCTGGAATATTTCAAGAAATGTTCAGATCATTAGACAATCTGGACATTTCTGCTGTGGATTAAAACATACTTCTACTGTCTTTTCCAGATCTGACGGTTGTTCCATCTAAAGAAGGAATAGTTAGAGACGGAGATGATGTGACTTTAACCTGTTACACCACTTGCAATCTCCCTGGCAACCCTTCATACATCTGGTTTAAAGATGGACGTCCTTTAGTGAGGGAGAACGGTCGCCAACTGTTTCTTGGACCGTTAAGATTGTTTTTAGATAAGGGAACGTACTCGTGTGCTGTTAAGGGATTCGAGTATATTCCTTCTACATCAGTGGAAATAAGTGACAGTGAGTATACAGTTCGACCAGATTACTGAAAATTATTACCTCTGCCAAGGAGGTTATGTTTTTGCCGGTGTGTGTCTATGTGTGTGTGTGTGTGTGTGTCTGTCTGTCTTTGTACAAGATGACTCGACAAGTACTGCACGGAAGTATTGGGACAAGTAAGAACTGATTCAATTTTGGTGGCGATCGGTGATCCAGAACACCATCTGTGATCACATTGTCTTGGCGGAGGTCTGCGCTCTCCGAGCACTTTTCTAGTTTGTTAGTTATATTTGTCTTGAATACAGTATTTGCAAAGACCTCAGTTCACCTAATGCTGCTTGAAAATGCAAAACTAGAGCTGTGAGGCGGCAAACTGGTTTTGTTGTTTGTTTGGTTTTGCTGTGTGTCTCTGTAACTTCCACACACACTTTTAGTGTTTACAGTAAATCATGTGTGACCGGAGTGAATTCAAGCATAGCCCTGTTGAAAGAGCTTGCTAAATGCGCTAGTTAGCGAGTGGAACAAAATCATTTGGTACAGCACAGACCGAACGCGAACGCAGAAGCGAACAGGCACTTTACACTGAATCAATGGGACTTGACTGTTGGAGACCGAAAGTAAGATGTGAGGTTACATTGACTCAATGTAAAGTGTTTCGCGTTCGTGTTAGGTCTATGCTGTTCGAAATTCTTTCATTTCATGCGAAATATATTGCTGTTAGAAGGCTCGTGCAGCAGGGCTATGCTTGAATTCACTCCGGTATTTTCCTTTCATCCAATGCTACTGCTTTAGTCAAACTAACATCTATGTAAACAATGATGGTTTGGTTGACTGAAAAATACAATATCATGTCTTTCACAGAATGGGACTCTTTAAATTATGGTGAACCTGCCAGTCCTGTTGCTACGGCTGCAGCAGTGATCTTGACCATTTTCTTTGCTGGTCTTGGGTTTGGGCTGAGGTAAGTTTGTTTGATGTACCTTCAAGCCTTTCTATACAGTGAGCTCTCTGATCTATACACTGTAAAAAAAGAAAAGTTAGCAGAACTTGAAATTTCAAAGTCAACCGATTTCACTGGCTTTTTTAAGTTAGCCCAACTCATTAAAGTAAGTTAACACACTGTTAAAAAAGAAAAGTTTGCTGAACTTAAAATTGTAAGTCAACCCATTTCACTGGCTTTTTTGAGTTAGTCCAACTTCAGAGTGCATAACTTGATATTTCAAGTTGCCAGGACTCATTAAAATAAGTAGTCAGAACACAGCATCTTAAGTTGCCGCAACCTTGATGTCAAATTGACATGTCCCAGAATCCCTCACCTCCACATAAATTTGATCATGTTTATCCATGTTGAAATGTAATTGTGAAGAATCAATGAGTAGATGAACAATTGTTAACACTATAAATTGCACAGTATAACCATCATGCTACTGTGTTACACTTTGTATTAAAAATTATATTTATTATGACACACCATCATGGAGATGACTATCCACAATTTACTTATCCTTGTAGGTATGATCACTAAAGTAATAGATAAAGCTTGTTTGGATATTTAAAACATTATTGCTGACAATGAATGGACATCAAAGCTGCAGGTGTTCAGATCAGTGATAAATCAAAATCATCTTAACAAGCTAATTATTTCACTCAAGATATTAGGTTTGGGAGATGTGATAATGGCATGATGTTTCTATTAAAAAAAACACTGCTTATGTAAGGCTTTGTGTGAATAATAATCATTCCAATCAGGGTTGGATTGTAATGCTAACCAAAAATCACATTTATTTGAAAATCTGTTTATATTTACTAATAGGTTGCACTAGGAAGTGTGCAACCAGCTTAAACTAGGTTGCACTAGGAAGTGTGCAACCTCCGCTTAAACTAGATTGCACTTGGAAGTGTGCAACCTCAGATTAAACTAATCAACTAAGATTAGTTAACTTGCTTCTTTAGGCACACATTTTTGGAGCATGTCCAAATTTCAGTGATACCTGTGCTGGAGCAATCAAATGATCAATTTTGAGCTCAGCTGAAGATTATGAATTCTAGTTTGAAATCATCATTTGTCTTTTAAGAAAGGGCTTCTCAGTTACCCTTGCTCTTCCCTGAAAATTAACCAATAATCTAAACTTTATCCTAAATTTGGCATCAGTTTCAATCTTGCCTACTTTTTGAGAAACCGCACTGAGCACTAAGACAATATTTGAAATAAAAATGAACAGTAAGACAATATTTGAATTTAAAATGGACAAATACTGGTACCCATAATTCTCGGACGTAACTCTGAAACACCTCTGTCATGAGAGTGTTGACTTGCGCTAGAGCCAGTGGGAGCTTAGCTCCAGGAAGTGTGACTCCAAGTGACCATTAAAACTAACTTGACATTAATCTTATTTAATTCATTTCTTCAGTGTCATAGAATTAAGAAAGAAAATGCTTTGGTATGAATGATTATCACAGTTGTTTTTAAAAGCATTTAAAAAGGATGCCATGCACATGCAAATACAGGCTATCAGCCTTGGTTTTATGGTTAGAGCAGGTATACAGATGAAGCCATGCATAGACTAATGGTTGAAGCTTCCGACTTAAAATCACAAGGTTGTTGGTTCAATCCCAATGTGCTCACTACTTGAAAATATGTTGGTAAGGACAGCGTTTTTTTGTACTAAGAGCAATCACTGTTTTCTCAAAAAAAAAAAAAAAAAAAGATTTTATGTTGGCAGAGCAAGGATTTTTTAGTTGGTAGAACAAACAATTAGTAGTGTTTACTTACTTTAATGAGTCCTGGCAACTTGAAATATCAAGTTCTGCACTCTGAAGTTGGACTAACTTAAAAAAAGCCAGTGAAATCGGTTAACTTTGAATTTTAAGTTCAGCAAACTTTTCTTTTGTAGAGTGCTTTTTAAAATTATATTAAAAATATGGCATTACTGTTTAGGAAGAACTGAAGCTATGCATAGACTAATGGATAGGGCTTCAGACTTGGAACTGTAAGGTTGATGGTTCAATCCCGACGTGCTCTCAACCTGAAGATGTATCAGTAAGGACAGCTTTTTTTGTACAAAGACCAATCACTTGACTTGAAATTTCAAGTTGGCAGAACAAGGAATTTTAAGTTGGTAGTTCAAACGACCGTGTAGTTAAAGTAAGTAGTGTTTACTTACTTTAATGAGTCCTGGCAACTTCAAAAATAAAGTTATGCTCTCTAACTCGAGAAAACCAGTGAAATCGGTTGACTTTGAAATTTCAAGTTCTGCTAACTTTTCTTTTTTTACAGTGTAGCAGTGTGCATTGTGCCCACACTGAGGAGGATGTCACAAGCTTTTTTTGTGCTAAATCTATATTCCTGTTGATACAATTAAGCGCTTCTTATGAAATACTCACAATAGATAATAAGTTAGAATAGAAATGTGTAACCAAATAAGTTTGTATATATCTGTGAATCTGATAGAGTCTCACATTATTCTACTGAATAAACAGTCATTTAACCAGGCTGCTTTACTCTTGATATAAATGTACTTGATATAAAAATGTATGGATGGAAATACTATACTGACATATTGGACACCTGTCTGGCAACCTGCCTACATTAGTTTAGGAATATTTGTTATTTTAATAGGCCTATTTTAAAGATGAAATTGAGTTATTCATAACCCTACCTAGCCTGGTCAAAACCAACCCCAATAAGGCTTCTTGTCGTACATGTACATGTATCTGGGATCTCAGCTATTGAGAACCAATTATTTGCTGAAGATGTTCAAATGTGGTGTTCTCAAAACCATTGGATCAGTGGCTGGAATCCCAAACCCTCATACAAAGAGAAGCACCGACTGAAGAGCTGGTTAAGACCAGGCTAAATGCTCCAAGTACCTGAATGCTGGATATGTGGGCAAAAGCACATTTCTCCTGTGCCACTCTATACAGTCCACATAAGGGTTTCATTCAGTCTGCCATTCAGTCTGCCAGGGTCTTATATCTTGATTTATTTATTTATTTATTTATTTATTTATTTCTATCATAATTCTTATCCAGCACAGTGGGAGATGTAGTTGCAAAGATACATTTCCCTGTTTTTTGTGTAACTATAAGCTACATTTACGCATGTGACAAATAAAAATTCTTATTTTTTCTCGATTCTTACATTCTTCCAGGTTCCTGGGCTGTTACTACTGCTTTGCACGTCGGACGCCGGAAGGCTCAGACTTAGAGACGCTGGTCCCTTGAACTCACCGCACATCCGTTTTCCCCAGAATCGCACTGGAATTGCTATTCAGTTAGCAGCTAGTTAGTTGCCAGTGGGAAATTGCATTGCAACTATCAAACCTTTTTTTTTTTTTTTTTTTTACACAGCAATACTGTTAATTTTAAAGGAATATTCCACCTCTTCGTGAGAATTGGTTATTCACCCCCTTACCTGGAATTTCATATGTGGTTATAAGCATTTTGGTCTCAGTGCTTGCGTTTTCCTAATATGGCAACCCCAATTGATGTAATGTTGTCAGATAACAACTCTTTGGCAACATTACTTTCCAGTGCCTATGCTAAGCTAAAGGTAAAATTGGGGTTGCCAGACTAGGACAACGCATGCACTGAGACCAGAATGCTTATACCCGCATATGTAATTCCAGGTAAGGGGGTGAATAACCAATATTTTCTTTTTCATTCAACCACACCATCATTGTTTTCATAGATGTTAGTTTGACTAAAGCAGTAGCATTGGATGAGGTGCTGACAGTAAATCATGTAACTGTAAACACTAAAAGTGTGTGGAAGTTACAGAGACGCATAGCAAAACCAAACAACAAAACCAGTTTGGTGCCTCACAGCTCTCATATGAGGTCATATGCACATACTGTATTCAAGATAAATATAACTTGCATTTCCTCAGAGAAAATACTGGAGTGTGCTTGCTCAAACCCGCCACAAACGAGACTGACAACTTGAAATGATTGAGGCAACGTCAGAGACAAGGCCATACATCCTCATGCCAAGTCTTAAATCAAAGCACCAAACACATTACAATATATGAGCCAAAACAGTTTGTTTTGATAGTGAATAACCTTTTTTCATAAAGAGGTGGAGCATTCCTTTAAGTGCCATCCCTGGCGTCAGATAAATACTTGTACTTGTACTTGTATTTATCTGTTTTCAAGAGACAAAATGTGGAGCACTGTTGGAATTTCTGTATTTTTAACAGTAGTTTTTTTTTTTTCAATATTGCCATCATAAAACATTGCAATGCTATCCCATGCAATGCAATAAAAAATAATTCTGTAAACTGTGTATTGACCATTTGTTTTACCATGATTGCTTCAACATATTAAATACTTACAAATGGAATTTTATGTATTTTTAAACCAGTTTCTATGGTATAGGCCTAAACTTTATTACAGGCTCAAGGCCCAAAATGGGATATTACATTACATAGCCTTGACAAGACGTTGCATAAATATTGGGGAGAGAAACACAAAGTAAGAAAAAAAAAGCTAGAAAAAGCACTCATGTCAATGTTCCCAAACTTTGGAACTTGACAGAACTACAATGGGGATTTGCACCAGAATAATGATGTAGAGCAGTTCAGTCTGCTCATAAACTTAGAGGTAAGTTCAGTCTGCTCCTTCATTAAGAGCCATTATAGTCAGACTGCCTTAGCCTAGTAAACTAGCACCACCCACTGGACGCCAAAATGTTTTGTCTGCGAGTGGGTCTAGCCTCGCATCATTCTCCAATTCTGCCAAGAATGCCAGGAATCTGGCAAAACCAATCATAACGCAGAGATGTGTTTTGAATCAAAGCGGGCGGGGTTTAAAAACCAATCATAACGCAGAGATGTGTTTTGAATCAAAGCAGACAGGGTTTTGAGGGAGTAACGACAGAGTGTTGGCCTATACGCACAGATATGGTTTGAAAGACAACGGGTTGTGCTCATCAACAATCTCCCGTTGTATCCATTCATCAAGGCCAGACTAAATAGACATCCAATCTCACATTTAGTCTGGTTTACCAGGCTAAGACTGCCTTACTTTTGTGCAGGGCCGGACAGGGACCAAGAAATGGCCCGGGCATTTTTGGCCATGGCGGCCCACCATGATTGTATTGAATAATAATAACATTGTGGCTAGCTAAAATAACACTGTAAGTTGGACATATTGCATGAATGTGAGAGATTTAATTAAACTAGCCCAATATCCTTTATGAAAATTATGACTAAATTACAGCTTCGGCCCAAAAATGACTATGGCAAGTCCATGCTTGCTTTAGTGACAAGTGTGTTTGTCCACTGTAGAATACATTTGCAATTGAATGGCTATACAGCTTTGATCTACAGAGCTATACGTGGCCTACAATTGATAGAACAATATGATTATCACTATAGAAAATATGGAAATTTATAATATATTAATGGTAAAGTCAAAGATAAAGCCTACCATGTTAAACATAACTTCATCAGTGTCTTGTAAGGCTATTATATTATATTATTATTGTAGGAAAACCAAAAAGCTTACATGATATTGTACCAAGTCCTTTCCACCCCTCAGCATAAGTCAAGCTTGCCCAGCAGATGGCGCACTTTGCCATGGATAGGGAAGTGAACCTCAGTAGTTTTATCTCAGTCTGTCATCTCCACTCTCCAAGCCTTTCCTGTTTATTTACCCACTCTCATGAGTCCGCCTCCT
The DNA here is from genome assembly GCA_027497455.2 of Sardinella longiceps. NCBI lineage: Eukaryota > Metazoa > Chordata > Actinopteri > Clupeiformes > Clupeidae > Sardinella > Sardinella longiceps. The sequence continues at coordinate 21,786,314 of JAODXP020000033.1, read as the reverse complement.
CTGCCCTGCACGTACTTGGAGAGATGCTATAGGTGATACAGTATGAAACCAGGGAGTCAGGTCGGAGCACAAGAGACCTGAGACGAGGAATTTTAGTCATTTAGATTCCGATATAGGGATTCTCCATTCCTGTATAGCGGTGAGTTTTATTGTCTCATCTTCCCCCACACAACTAAGGACCAGACAGACTTGTTTATCTAACGTTAGGTTAGTGTTTGTGATCTTGACAATAACTGAGTTGTACAGTGCATGCATATTTCATTTAGTCTCTTTTTTTGGTAAGGAATATTAGTTAGGTATTTCCCTCCGATATGCAAGTAGCCAAAACTATTCAGAAAATTCTGAAGAGTTCTATTGTACTTCATGCTGCTTTCACTTTCTACATGGCTGTGAAGGTTCGTGCTACACACCTAGATTGTGTGGGGTGATAAGCTACCCTACAAAAGAACAAAACAAACAAAAAAAAAACTTTTACTTGTTGCTGTGCTTAAGTTTCATGCCTTTTCAATGCCTTTTGATAGTATTTTTTTCTTTTTTTCTCAGGTTTTTGAGGATTAACTAGATACACAATGATTAAATCACCTCACTCTCTCATTCTCTCTGTGCTGCTCACAACCTCTGGTAAGTGATAACTTTCAATAATCTATCAGAAATTGAGTGGCAAGTTCAGAGTCGAACAGCCCCCGATTTTGACCCCTCCCATCTCCACACCCACCCCACCACCACTTGAAAAAAAAAAAAAAAAACCTCAAACTTCAAATGCAGTTTAATGACAATGCAGTGCATTGTGTACTTCTTCTTATGAGTTAAACCATGTCCATGTCATTTAGCTTCCCAAAAACACATGTGATGATATGATGGGTGTTTGTTTGTTTGTAGATTAAGTTTGTGAGCAATCTAGGGAGATCAGAAAACTCAAAATTGGAGTGATCTGCTAGATGCTGTTGTCTGCCTCAGTACTTCACAAAAGGCACATAAAGCTTATACTGTCAGCATTCTTGCTCCATACCATACATACTCCAGCTTGCTGTGTGGCTCTATGGTGTAATAGCTTGATCTTTGCAAGCATGCATACTTGTGTGGACTTACATGGGCAGCTTGGACTAATAAACATATTTTATTCAATTCATTTATTATTTTATTCTTCATATCTGGCTTGTTGGCAGTGAGTATGGCTGCAGATTGGAGTGTCACCTATAGCCCAACCCAGCACATCTGTGCTCTGGAGGGATCATCCATCACCATGCAGTGCAGCTACACTCATCCCCTTCACCTCAGAGTTAAAGAAGTCCAATGGATCAACCAACACATGGAGGATTTGTCCAAGGATGCTGAATACAGTGACAGGGTCACTGTGACTTGTGCAGACAGCAGTTGCTCTCTGGAACTGACCAATGTCAGTGTAGTAGATGTACTGCAGCGCTACTACTGCAAGATCAATACCAATAGAAAAACAAAGAGCTACACTGGAGGGCCAGGGATTTTTCTGAGTGTCACAGGTGAATAGTTGTACACAGGGGCGTCGTAGTGGGGGGGAAAGGGGGGTCCCCAGACCATGGATATGGATGAACATTCGTATTATGGGCGGGCTATGTCAGGCTAAACTGAGTCACCAGGGCCGCAAGAGGGGGAGTGCCTTTGAAGAGTCTGGCATTGTATACCAGGCTTTGAGGGGGCCCATGGCCACTGCTTTCGCACAGGGCCCAGAATTTGGTGCTACGCCCATAACTGTACTGTGTGTGAACAACATTATTGCTATGCTAAAATCTATGGCAAAATGTGTGTTTGTGACTGTATCCCACAATATTGACTGCTGCCAAACGGTTCCTGGTTTAAAGGTATAATCCGGAGTGAATCAACACGTAGCCCTGCTGTTTTATACTGCTATGCACTACTGAAAGCCACTTCAATTATTTAATTTTGTGCATCGTAGGCCGAGTTTGCGAAACGGCAGCTAACACTAACTTAATGAGGCATGTCAAAAACGAAACCTAATCGATTTGCTTTTGTTTTGAAATGCCCCATTCTGTTACAGTTAGCTGCCGTTTCGCTATCTCAGTCTGACATCAGTAGTGCTTGGCACTATAAAACAGTAGCCTGGCAATGCCATCCTACGTACCTCCGCTAAACATTTATCTCCATACGTAGTCTGGTCTTAGCCCCCCTACTTCCGTTTCTCTCGGTTGCTCTACGGTTTAGCCAATCAGCACACAGTTTAGAGCGATTTCTCAAAATTTTGTAGTCCTACAGGATAGGAACGCGTTTTTTATTCTCCCCCACACTTTCGAATTGCATTCACAAAATTGGTACATGACATTAGCATCCATGATCTTGAGGATTTATTGCCACTACGATGTCAAAATATATCAGAACTCGCCAGAGATCTGTTATTACTGAAAGCAAAAGTTGTAGGCGTGAGAGCCAGGTGAGAGAATACGTCATATCTAAACGGAAACCTTTTTCAATTGCATTGGGCCAGACTGTATGACATAGTCAACAGTCGGCTTTTCGCCCAGGCTAATAAAACAGTAGGGCTACGTGTTGATTCACTCCGATTTTTCCTTAAACATGCTATATTATCTTAATGTAGCAGTTGTTTTTGTTTACATTGCTGAAATAATCCATAGGCTACAAAACCATTCACTTGGGTCTGTACACAGTCTGAAGATTTTGGTAAATAATATTTAGCAATACATTTAAATACCTACCTCTGCTTTCTTTCCCAGATCTGACGGTTGTTCCATCTAAAGAAGGAATACTTAGAGAGGGAGATTATGTGACTTTAACTTGCGACACCACTTGCAGTCTCCCTGGCAACCCTTCATACATCTGGTTTAAAGATGGACGTCCTTTAGTCAGGGAGAACAGTCGCCAACTGTTTCTTGGACCGTTAAGATTGTTTTTAGATAAGGGAACATACTCGTGTGCTGTTAGGGGATTTGAGGATATTTCCTCTACATCAGTGAAAATAAGCGACAGTGAGTATAACCAGTCTAGAACATTTGTGTGCTGTGTGTCACTAACGCCGACTGTGCTGCTACATCCCCCCCAAACACCAAAACACACACATACAGTACACACATTTAGTGTATAAATCTTGTTTGAGATCCTCATAATGGAAAATAATCAAAAGTTAACAAAAAAATAAAATTAAATAAACCCCAGCTGTAGTTTACTGATTAAAAAAAAAAAATTATTATTTTTTTTTTTTTTTAGAATTTTCTGGAAATACTGCTCGTCCTGCCAGTCCTGCCAGTCCCGGCGCCATAGCTGGAGCAGTGATCTTGGTACTTTTCCTTATTGGTCTTTTGCTCTGGCTGAGGTACGTTGGTTACCACTGTTTTCAATGTATTCTCAAAGGCATGTCTGTAAACTGGCCTGCGAGTTAAAGTGGCCAAATAACTGGAACCTAGGCTTACTTCCTAAACTTTATCTTGCCTGAATATGTAGACAAAAACTCAAATTCTCCAATGCTATGCTAACTTCCCTAGCAACTGTGGTTTTGGAAAACGCACAGGCCTACATCTGGTTCCCCTGTATGAGCCAGCAGGCCAAACTTAGTCTGATTTGAAGGTAATAGAGGGTCATATAGAGAGCATGCTATACCATGTGAGGCATCATGTTTAATATGAATGAAGACACTGTTTCAGAAGTAAACCTGTGACTGTTATGGCTAGCCTAGAAAACTAGCACCACCCGCTGGACGCCAAAATCTTTTGTCTGCAGGTGGGTCTAGCTTTGCATCATTCTCAAATTCTGCCAAGATTTCCAGGAATCTGGCAAAACCAATCATAACGCAGAGATGTGTTTTGAATCAAAGCAGGCGGGGTTTAAAACCGATCATAATGCAGAGATGTGTTTTGAATCAAAGCGGGCAGGGTTTTGAGGCAGAAGCGACAGAGCGTTGGCCTATACGCACAGATATGGTTTGAAAGACAATGGGTTGTGCTCATCAACAATCTCCCGTTGTATCCATTCATCGGGGCCAGACTAAATAGACATTCAATCTCACTGGCTGGTTTATCAGGCTATGTTATGGCTTCTCTTCAGTGGCCTAATATTGATACTGAGGGTCTTACATTCTTTCAGGTTCCTTGGCTGCTCGTACTGCATTCCGCGTCGGAATTTCCAGCCTGGGAGGCCATCGGTTAACATAGACCCAGCCTACATTCCTATTGGACCTCCAGTCTTGCTCACCTGGTGAATTCCGGATGGCACAGAGCTATTGGTCTTCTGAACTCACCTGTGCAGTTTAGAACACCAGTGACCCTGGATCTACTTAAGGACATTGAGTGTCATTCACTAACTGTTTTTTTTGTTTTTTTTGTATTGTTATTATTATTTTTTTAATGAAAGTAACCTACTTCAGTACTTTATTCAACATTTTACACTCTTACTGTAAGTTGTATGTTTACAGATAGGCCTACTATATACACACATATATAAACACACACACATATGTAAATAAAAATATATATGAATATATCACCGAAAGGTAGCAGCTAGGTGCACCAAATTTGTGTGTGAGAAACCCAAACATTCTGGTGGTGTATGGCATTTAGACCTACTCTCTCTCTCTCTCTCTCTCTCTCTCTCTCTCTCTTTTTTTTTTTTTTTTTTAAAAAAAAGGATACATCGGTATTACTTCCTGATAAACAGATTTTAAATTTGATTTTAATTTTTTCCTTTTTCAATTAATTATTTTATTATTTTATTTTAATTTAATTTAATAGCTCTTGTTTGTTTCATTTGCTGCGCTCTCTCTCTCTCTCTCTCTCTCTCTCTCTCTCTCTCTTTCCGTCTCTCTGAAAATGCAATTTCTCTACATGTTTTTCGGAAATATTTCTATGTAGGCCTAATAAACTCAATCTTGCATTTTTAACCCATATCTGAAAATTGCCAGGACAAAAAAGTTTGTTTATGAAGTAATGGCAAGGAATTAATAAAACAACAATAACAGTATGGTGGCTAGTCATGAACTAGCCTATAATTTTAATAGACATCAGTAATGTTTAATGGTGGTAGTGTAGTGTTTCCCACAAGAGCAAGTAAACTCTCTGTTTTAACTAGTTGATCCCATAGTAGATGAGTGCTGGCCATTTTGAGATTTCTGAAAATCAGCAGAACAAAAAAACATTGTTTGTTGTTTTCTGAACCTAATGGCATGGAATTCATAATAGTAGCCCACGTTGTCTCGTAATCAGAAACAAGTTCATTATCAGTAATGTTCAATGGTGGTTGTTTTTCCCCAAAACAAAGAAACACTCAGTTCTGAATAACTGTAAATCGAAATCGATGCTGATCATTGTGGACTCGTGCTGTGCGTTTAAAGGGTAGGCTAATTTATTTATAGCTTGACGATGTTAAGGGAATAGGGTTTGGAGCCAGAGGGGCGTAAGTGGCATTTTGGTCAAAAATGAGTTCTATATATCAAATTAAAGGTCTTGATTAGCTCCACCTAGTGGTGACAAAGACACAAATCAGAAATGAATCTGTATGGAGTAAAACAATAAAACAACAAAGACCTTACCCAAAAGGTGGAGTACTGTTTGGAGCCAGAAGGGCCTATGTACATATACGCCCTTGTGGCTCTGAGACCCTGCAGTGTATTTCATACACACAGTGCATACATATACTCATTGTTTGGTGCCAGAAAGGCGTAAGTACACACTTACGACCTTCTAGCTCCAAACAATACAAGGGCCTACAGTATTTTTCAGAGCTAGAAGGGCGTAAGTATCTGTTTTTTTGCCATATTTTTAAGATTTTACAAGGTTTTAGAATATGTTAATTGTGTTAATATGCCATAATATTTTTACTTAAGTACTAACTCATATAAGTATGTATGTAGTTGCAATGTTGTGGTTGAAGGTTAATAAATACAGTTAATTGAAGTGAGGTTAAAATTTTGTTTTGGCTCTCCTGTAAAGTTTGTGAAATGCCCCTTACGCCCCTCTGGCTCCAAGCCCTCTACTGTAAGAAGCGACGGAGGCAGTCGGAGTAGCATATTTGAGAAGAATTTTGGTTGGCGAGGCGAGGCTCCAATTCCCGTTACGGAGTATTTCGTAGGCTATTGTCTCATCTCATCTCCCCCTCAAGACCGTCAGTTAGACTCGTTAAACAAGTAAGTCCTTGTGTGTGGAATCTTGTTGTTTTCTTCAATGAAGAAATAGTGAGCGTATGCATATATTTGCTCAGCCTTTGTTGCTTTTGGCAAGGGGCAAGTTATCGCCCTCCGATAGGACAGTACGTTAGTCTAATCTGGTGAATACAACAACGCTCGTTGGGTCTTGTTAAATCTTCTCTGACTTTCTTAGTTTGTAAGTTCGTAAATGTTTTGCAGTGATAAGCTCCACGTGAATTACGTAACGCAAAGTAGCCTATCCAGCCAAAACAACCACTTGTAGCCAGTACTCCAGGCTATAGGCTACATGGGGCTGCGGACTTGTGATACGTTCACAGGAAACTGGGAAATGGAACAGTTTCTGTAATTCTGACGCTCTTGACCAAAGAGAGTTGCAGCCACCGTATAGTTCCCGCTTTCAATGTTTCCATGTCTTGTGAACGCACCACCACTGTGTGGTGGGGAGGTGCTCAATGCTGAGCACAGGAGTAGCCCCCAGCTGCGGACTTGCAGCCTCAATGTGGGCTGGGCTCAATGTTGAGCACAACCCTAATTGCTAAGCTTCAGCCTATGAGCGCAACGCCTGGTCGAAAATCCTTTCATCCATGGCCATTGTAAAGTTGTGCGTGTTTTTAGGGCCACGACTGAGAATTGATATTTTTCTGGGGGGAGCGAATGGTTAAACCATAGGCAACAAAACACATAACGTTAACACGACGAAACAAAAACTGCTCCGTGCAGATGATACACGCAAAACAGACAAGATTGAGTCAAGTTTAAACAGGGTCACTGCTGAGAATGATTATGAAACATGAATTGTAATAGTAGGCTACACGAAACAGTCACTCAGTCCATCGGAAACTTACGTGTCGTGAGGAAGTAGGCTAATGAATGACGGTAATGAATGGTTAATTATAATGGAAAACTTGGAAACATTAGTTCCCTAATGCATTTGGCTACATCACAACACTGTGTCCATTTTTGACCGAACATTTGAATCGAACCGACTTGCTCTTACAATGTGCAAGTATGAGCAAGGTATTATGATGCTGCTACCACTCATAGATCTCCATATAATAACAAAAAAACTATTGCTTATCCAATCCAACTGCAAACGTGTGACAGATGTCTCGGAAAACTTTGCAAACGGTAGCCTACGTTTTTCATTTTTCTGTTAGCCTGTCTTACCCAGAGCCAGAGATTTTTCTATACCACTCTGGTCCTACCATAGACAGGCCTTACGGTAGGCTACAGGGAGGGTTGTGCTCAACTACAGCGAGGGTCAACATTGAGCCGCGTAAGCTACAGCGAGGGTTGTGCTCAACATTGAGCCCAACCCACATTGAGGCTGCAAGTCCGCAGCTGGGGATACTTGGAGCACAGCCCCTACCATTGTGTAATTTGGGTCTCTGGGGCTTCTATGATCCAATGCCCTAAACATTGGCACTGTCTGCACGTGTTGCGCTTGCATGAGTCATAGATGTTCTCAGCCCGTTAAAATTTCAGTGCAAACTGACAAATAAAGTATTATCGTATCGTATCGTATCGTATCGTAAAATGATTTATTGGCTATTTCATCTGAGGCTAAAATGTTATGGGTATTAGTGTAGGCCTAGGCTTAGGAAGTGTCAAATTAAAAAACAATAAACCAAAACAATAAATCACCTAAAATAAATAATTCACTCGCTGAAATCATTAACACATTACCACTCCCAATAAGCCTAGGCTACTTCTTCACAACACAACACAACTTATCGATCACTAATCCCCCACCCTGACACATCCTCCTATCAAAATCCATCAGAAAAGATTGATTGACACATTCAATATGACGCAGACGAGAGGGAGACAAATAAACAGTGGCGTGCACTCTCTCTCTCTCTCTCTCTCTCTCTCTCTCTCACACACACACACACACACACACACACACACACACACACACACACACACAGTATTGGAATACACGGTAGGGTAAAACAGGAAGCATAATTTACAAGTATTGTTATGCATTATTATGTATCAATGGGTATTATTGCAATAAACCTTGTTAGCTAGACTTTCAGCAGTGTCACAATAAAATGGCACAAACATCTGTCGCAGAGCAAGGCAAGGCAGTTTATTTATATAGCACATTTCATACACAGTGGCAACTCAATGTGCTTCACAGGGAAAAACTAAACAAAAAAAAGAACAGAAACCATGCCAAAAGAGCAGATAAAAAGCAAAGGCAAAAGCAATTAAAACAAACAATAGCAGCCAACAGTCAGGTCAGAAATCGTTCAAATTAAAACACATACCAAGGGTGACATGACAATAGATGGGTCTAAAAGGCAATTAAAACAAGATTTATGAAAGAAGTAAGCAACTGGTATTGCCATGGACTACGACTTGGCAATGTAAGATAAAAATAAGGAGAAATAAATACATAAATAGGTTAATATAATGAATAAATAAAGATTAAAGATAAAAAAAATAGTGGAATAAAAACCATGAATGGAGTCATGGTTTTAAAAAACAAGAAATAAATAGAATAGGACTACAAGATTGGAGTTATACGGTCAGTCCTTTTGGCCTTTTTAAGCACCCTTGCTGCTGCATTCTGTATTAGCTGTAACTCTCTGATGGTTTTCTTGGGTAATCCGGTAAAAAGGCCATTACAGTAGTCCACTCTGCTAGTGATAAAAGCGTGGATAAGTTTTTCTAAGTCCTGCTCAGACATGAGGTTTCTTAATTTTGTTATGTTTTTCAGGTGGTAAAATGCAGATTTTGTTTTCATATGGCTACTAAAGCTTAGGTCGCTATCAAGGACAACACCCAGGTTCTTCACAGTGTCTCTTGGTTGAAGACCTTTAGCTTTAAGATGGGCGGCAATTCTAAGCCTTTCCTCTTTTTTTCCCAAAAATTATCACCTCTGTCTTGTCAGTGTTCAATTGCAGGAAGCATAGCAAGCTATGAGTGTTTCTCAAAGTCAAGAATGCTTCCTAGGTAGCATGCTATCCTTGGAAGTCGTACACTTCAAAAACAATGTTCCATCAGTGCATCCTTGAAAAATCTATGAACAAAGGCCTCTGTCCTCACTAGAATTTAGAAGGTACTTGGCGACAGATAATGACATGGAATGCTTGAAAAAGCAGCCTTCCAAGCATGCCTCCTCGACTTTGAGAAACACTCTATGAGTAGTATACCGGTAAGTAGTTTTAGTATTTTGTACCTGTTAAAAGGCACTAAAAATCTTCAGAACTTTAGTCTTAAGAATTATGGAAACTAGTACATTACCCGTGTGTGGTCTATCACTGTATTACAGTAAAATATGAGTAGGCCTACATTGAAGCCCGCTCTACATTGAGGTGATCCAAATTTTACCTTGCTATCTGGCAACTTTGCATTCCAGTGACTATGCTAAGCTAAAGCTTAAAAAAATGGGGAAAATTGGTAATGCCATACTAGGAAAACACAAGCAATGAGACCAAAATGCTTTTACCCACATATGTAATTTAGAGTTAAGAGGTGAATAACCAATTTTCATAAAGAGGTAGGGATGGAAACAGGGGTCCACGCGCACCCCCGGATTTTTTTATGCCACCTAATTTTTTTTTATCCTTGAAGTGTCTATTTTCAGAATCTGACAGGTACCAAGCTAAAATAATGTCCAAAAGGCTTCATTTTTAGCCCTTTGTTGCACCCAACCCACCCCACATTCTATCTCAAAATGACATAAAATGTGGCATAACTTTTGAAGTAAACAACATACAGAGACAAATAAACACATTTTCCCACACAATTCTGACCCAAGGAATTCAATAGAACAGTTATTTATTTCATTTGACAACATCTTAACTTGGTTTTTTAAATATATGGGCAAAAAAACAGGCAAAACGGACTCATTTGGCAACTATTTGTTCATTTCAAAACCAAAAACTTACAGCTACACTACTCATCTTCTTCATCATCATCACAGTAGAAGTGTCTATTTTCAGAATCTGACAGGTACCAAGGTAAAATGTCCAAGAGGCTTCATTTTTGGCCCTTTGTTGCACCCGACCCACCCCACATTCTATTTCAAAATGACATAGAATGTGGCATAACTATTGAAGTAAACAACATACAGAGACAAATAAACACATTTTCCTACACAATTCTGACCCAAAGATTTCAATAGAATACGGGTCATTCCGTGCCAAATCAACAAATCTGAGACAAAAATTCCGCCTGACCATCTTGGATTTGCTTCAAACTTTGTGTGAATAATGTTACCATACCCAGGACCTATCATGTGAAATATTACCATTGTATCTTGTATAGTTGTTGAGATACGGGGTCTTAAAAAAGGGGGTAGTGTGTCAAGAAAGTGGAGCTCTGAGAAAATATCCATGTTCCACAAAGCGTTATTCTTGGAGTTTTCATGCTACATTTATGAAACTTTCAGGACATATTCTAAAGTAGTATGTGTCTTCACACTGTGAAGTACACCTTTCACGGTAGCACATTTGCTGAGTAATGCTTTGCTGAAAATGGGAAAAAAAATACATGTTCATTTTTTCCTATCTATTTCACAGTACTATATCTTGTACAAGAATGACATCAGATCTTTAGTATTTCTATGTAGTTCACACAAGTTATTGTACATTATCTTCAAGTAAGAAAATATTTGATATTAATAACAGCTTTTGAGTTTTGAGACATTAAAGATGATATAAATGAATTAAGACCTATAGTTTAAGCATATTTTCCAAATTACTGGTTGAGTGTACCTTAAAATCAAAGTTACCACCACAAAGCCCCTGTTTTATTTTGCAAATGCTCAAGATTTTGAAATGGTACCTTTAGCCAAACCACATAAATTACTATATCAAAGATGGCTTTCACAGTCTTGGTGATTGGTTTTTCTGCCTTCGTTGCTAGGTGTGTTTGTTTATTTGGTCCCTTGGTTGCTATGGACTACTTTGCCCACATAGCCATGTGCTTCTGGGCCTAGGTTCTGCCCCTCCCTTTATTCATCAGTTAGGCTTTTCATTGGATGTTTGGTGTCTGCCTATTCCTTGTATGTTTAGCCAATGAGGTTTCTTCTTTTAAAGGCTTCTTTTTATTATTAATGAGTATTTTGCCTTCTATTGTTGATCATGATTATTGTTGGTTTCCTGAGGGGTATTCCTGCAAAGTCGCTAATGATATCGGCGCTTATGTGATTAAGCCTCGTTTGAAGTAGCGTCAACTCAGAGATGAGGCTGAAGCCATTCCATCAATGCAAGTTAGCTGTGCCTGCCTCTCGTTAACTTAAACAAGGCTGCGTGCACGAGCTCAACACTAGACCTAAATAGGTGATTTAGGAATACCTGATAAACTGTCGTAAAATTAAGGCAGAACTAAAAGAATTTTAAGAAAGAAACTTCGATATGCATACGTCATCTGTTGAATTTTGTGTGAAATAACTGAATGTCACATTTTTATAGTAGTAGGCCTACTGTCAATGCAGAAATTTGAAAAGGTGATTGAAAATATATTTTGAATCATAATGTTTGACCATTGCTTGTTGGAACAAATTGCCAGTCTCATGTTGTTCTGTCACAGCAGACTTGCACCTGCAACTGAAATCAATCAATCATTCAATTAAGACGTAGCCTACAACTCCAGACACCACGTGATGGGCCGGCATGTGACACGTCTCTGATTATGCATGGATTTGTTTTTAATTCGTAACTAAAATTATTCCTAATAGATACTTCAAAATATCAATAGTAACTTAGTAAAAAGGGGAATTCATGCATGATCACAGTGTTTGCAAAACCTATCAACCTTTCTTGGTGGGAAAGATTATTAAGCAGGTGTATGGAACCTTTTTGGGTGACTTGTGTTTCTGACTGATTGCATTTTCTGAGACACCGCTTTATTAAGCCTTGCAGTTAACCTGCCACGGAGCTGGTTAGTTTGGGAGCATATGTTACCCCAGCAACTCAGCGGCGATTACTGTTAGCGAGAGTAATGGAACTGAACTCACACTAAAACTAGCACCGCTTGCCGAAATTAGCGCGGCTTAGCGAATAGCTCCGTTGATGGAATACCCCCCTGGTCATCACGCCTTCATGGAGGATTATCACAGATTGCTTTTTGTGCACAATCTCTAAAGATAGGCTACTTCAAATACCACATTACCATACATTGAATGTATAGCTGTAACTTTAATATGCTCAAAGGAAATGCAGTCTGTGATCCTGAGAGTTAATATGAGATGGCTTATAATTGTAAGAAACTAAAACTTCTTATGACTGATCACTAAAATGGAGCATAAATCGGCAGGTGACAGAAAATTCAGATTTATTGTCACAGGCCTAAAAGGACCAGCATTGCAATCTCTTCAAATATTTGCAAATTGATTGATAGATAGTTTAATTGATAGATGATTCATAAATTATAGATATTTTATCAAAGTATTTTGCAATTTTGTCTAGCATTACAGCCTTTGCATTTTAGTATAGTGAATTGACTTATCAGCAATGTTCATAATGTTAATGATTATATCTATTCAAATCTAAATAAATGTTATAACCACAATTGTAAGCAGAAGTGACACCTGTTCAAATTGTTTCTAAAATTGATCACTTTAGGTAAAGAATAGCCCAATGCCTATTGAGTTCTAATTGTAAAACACAGACCAGGATATATAATGTAGTGAATTGTTTTATGAACACATTAAATTTTTGTATACATGATATAGATATCCAAAAAAACTGCAATAACCCGGGTTGTCAACAGATAAGAAACATTTTCACATCCTTACTAACTTTGAATATTTTAAGTAATAAGAATGAACCAATGTTTGAATAATTTTGACTGTAAAGCACAAACCAACATACATGATGATACCCTTGACTTAATCAGGGTAACTAAGTTCAAAATACATGCATTGTGATATACATTCTCACTGTACCCACATTCTAGCGACTAAATAATATACCTTGGCTTAAACATTAAAATTGTAGCACATGATTTAACAATGGAAATTAAAGAAAAGAAAGTCTCATCAGGCGCTAGGGCTCATGGGTAATGCCTTTTTTTCAAAGGGCACTAGAGTTGGTTGTGGGCGGGGCCCTTAAATTACTGCCACCATTGGGTTCAGAAGGCTAGTATCTCAGCCACCATGATAGAGAAGTATATCAAAATAAACTAGTCATTTTCTTGACAACATGTAGACCATACTGTGTGGCAGCATTGCTGTCAGTACAAAGCAATTGAAAATTCAATAAATGAATTAAACATGTAAACCTGAAAAGCATACAGAGAGTGCAGATTTTTTCCAAGGCAATAGGGTCAAAGATATAATTGAAATTCTAGTTTGTGTACTGGAGCATAGTACAGCTGCCATGTAAACTGAATCAGTTCTTGATTGTCCCAGCAATGTCATCCAAATCTTGTTTTGTACACAGACATACACACGCTGGCAAAAAACATAACCTTCTTGGCGGTTGTGAACACTCTAGGCCTATTGCATCTGTTTGACTAACTCATTGATAAAATGCTTTCCATATAAAGCAAAGCAAGTGGGCTCACAAACTTCTAGATTTTCCGCATCTGTATCCCACTCATCATATGTTTATTGAGGAAATAAAATTAGTTGATGAAAATAAATTCTAAAGAAACTGCTTTAGATGACTAAATACACTTATTATTCCACTTTCCCCTGGGGCACTAGAAGAGGTTATTACTATTATCAGTATTATTATTATTGTTATTATTATTATTATTATTATTATTATTATTATTACAATTATTATTATTGTTGTTGTTATTATAAGTAGTAGTAGTAGTATATAAAAATAATGTTGTTCTTGTTGTTAGAGTCGATAGTTGATGTCAGTACTGCTAAAATTGGGTAAAGGGTGGAGACTCAGTTCTGTGAGGGGAGGGACTGTGGCAAAGGTACCAAAAGCACATGGCTACATAAACAAAACAGAAAATGGTTAGAAAAGCAGAAAAAATCTATCACCCCATGCCTTGACAGCTGTCTTTGACAGACTATTTTATGTACTTTTCTTTCGGGTACCACTTTGGAATTTGGTGTATTTAGAGTCTAGAAACTTTTCTTTAAGTTGATGTTTTTGTTTTTATGGTTGACTCTACCAGTAAAATTGCAAATGCACTTAAAAGTTGGATCCGATATTATTTTTGTCAATTTTGAAGTGCCATAAATCAAAAAGTTTGAATTCTTTCCGAAGTATTCCTCCAGTTCAATAAAACATGATTACTGAATTGATATATTTTTAATTATCGAAGATCTCATATGCTTCAGTGTGGAAATATTGTCATCAAAAGTGGCCATAATTTTGTGTTTATACCATTTCCAGGAATCCATAACTTGGCAATTGTCTTACTCTATGCTAAAATATTTGACAGTTCAGAACGTCTACATGTATGCAACACCGCCTGAAATTTTCAATTTTCTAACATGAAGTATGTGTAAGTAATGGCCAACAGAACTTCACAAAGTTAAAAAACTGCATTTTTCCATGATCAAGACCCTGTTTTTTAAGGCCCAATATCTCAGAAAGTAAAGTAGATACAAGGTTAATATTTTGCAAAACTGCTGATGGGTACGATGGCATTAGGCACCTAAAGTTTGAAGAAAATCCAAGAGGGTCAGGCGGAATGCATTTGTTGATTTCACACGGAATGGCCCATAGTTATTTATTTCATTTGACAACATCTTAACTTGGTCTCTTAAATATATGGGCAAAAAAACAGGCAAAACGGACTCATTTGTCAACTATTTTCTCATTTCAAAACCAAAAACTTACAGCTACACTAATCATCATCATCATCATCATCATCATCACAGTCGACATCCTCTAAGTCCATTTCTTTCATTTCCAGCTCTTCATCTTCATCATTATGCTCATACTCTCCATTTCTGACCGAAAAATGGGCTCACTTGGCCTTTTATTATACTAGTTGCAGCCTAAAATAGTGTATTTTTTTAATTGGACCTATCCTGAACTGAAAATTGAAGAGGAAATTGAAAATAGCTTTACCTTTAACATTAACAAAATGAGGCATGATCCTGGAAAAACAAAATTACAGAAAATACCTAAAAAAAAGTCACAAAAGTTGCCCGAGTTGAATTTGCCCAGCGAGTAGGTCTAGCTCTCAGCCATAGGTTGTACTCAGACATCGGTGTTATCCAATCACAAGGCTCTAGGTTGTAGGCTATTCATAGTGGTGTTAAAGTGATATGCCACCATTTTGGGAAATATGCTCATTTTCCACCTCCCTTCAAGTAATACAGATGAGTCACATATTTTTCCAGTCTATCCAGCCGTTCTCTGTGTCTGGCGGTAGGACTTTTAGCTTAGCATATAGTTCATTGAATCAGAACATGTTCCTATGCTGTTGAACTACAAGCTCCCGAACTACAGGCAAGTTCAGAGACATCACTCTAAACCAGGGGTGGGCAATTATTTTGGTCGAAGGGCCACATTGGCGTTTAGATTTTCACTAATGGGCCGGGTGTTAACCGTCAACCGGTTGATGCTGGTAAATTGGCAAGTCTCAAACCAGTAGCCTCACTTTCTTCAGAGGACATGTTAACATGCAGGGTTAAAAAGGGGGATTTGTATTTCATGACTACAACAAATTCGATAATTTAGGCCTATAATCTATGTCTCCTTCGCTAAAAGATAAATTATCTTCTAGTTTGGGAAGGCTCCGCGGGCTGGATTAAATAGCTCAGTGGGCCGCATGTGGCCCCCGGGCCTTAGTTTGCCCAGGCCTGCTCTAAACTGTGTGCTGATTGGCGAAACCACACAAACCGAGCTAGCCGGGCTGGGCCAGACTACTGTACGGAGCCAAAATCTTTTAGCAGAAATACGTAGGATGGCGTTGCAAGGCTAGCTGAGAACAACTATCATTCAACATATGGAGGGACTATTTTCTTGTCATATCAACCCAGAAAATCAACAACTTTCGTTTTGGGTTGGTGTTGGGACAAGTTACAACTACAAAAGAGTCACGTTTTTAACTTCAATCTCAGAATTCTTAGTCACTTTCAAAGCACTATAATTGGAGAGATGCTAACGGTCTAATTTTATTTAATGATCCATGCTAAGTTGGAGCTAAAAGTCCTACTCAGAGAATGGCTGGATGAACTGAAGAAAGGAAAAACTCAGTTGTTTAACTTGAGGAGAGGTGGAAAATAAGGGTATTTCCCCAAAGGTGGAATATCACTGAAAGCCAATCACAATGTTTTATATGAACAGTTTGTCATTGGGCGGCCTTGTGCCATTTGAATCAGCTTGTTAGTTGCTCTGATTAGTTGTAGCCGTCCAGATACGGCGCCAGACGCAAATTGGTGGGCGGGCACTGCGTTACTTGAGGGGGCACGGCACCAATTTTTTTTTAATCTGTGATATTATATGGCAAGGACGTGTCTAGAAAAAACGAAGACACTCTTTTCTCACATTCACAGTTCGTTTGAGTTTGAAGGTAGAGGACATCACGTGCATTAATTAGGTCTACGCGCTTATTGCACTGTACTTTTGCATTACCATAATGTCGTTGTTTTGAAACATAGGCAAGCCAAGGTTTCGCACAACCCAGGAAAAATTTATTGTGACATTTTAGGCTTGGATTCACAATATTATGAATGAAGTATGCTTATTTCGAAGGAATTACTGGCCTGGTTTAGACTTCACCAACTTATCAGTTGCGCTCAGCCTACACCTGGGCTATCAGGACAGTAGAGAGGGCCTATTGGCTTCAGTTTGCTGTAGCCTATGTCCATCTCATTTCAGGGGCATTCCGTACTCTCAGACAGACGAGAGCTCAGCCAATTTCTTGGTCAAGGAAATAAACTCTCTTACATAAGCAATTTCTCCCCCACCCAGAGCATAACATTCATAGAGCTGGAGCTCAACTCAGTTTCCATGCGTGTACGCCTATCAGAGGAGCGCATTCTTTCACTCATGAGTTGTCCATGCACTCATTTTTTTATGTCAAAAGTAAAGCCATTTTCAATTTCCTCTTCAATTTTCAGTTCAGGATAGTCCAGTTAAAAAAATACACTATTTTAGGCTACAACTAGTATAATAAAACAAGGCCAAGTGAGCCCATTTTTCGGTCAGAAATGGAGAGTATGAGCATAATGATGAAGATGAAGAGCTGGAAATGAAAGAAATGGACTTAGAGGATGTCTATGGTGATGATGATGATGATGATGATGATGATGAAGATGAGTAGTGTAGCTGTAAGTTTTTGGTTTTGAAATGAAAAAATGGTTGCCAAATGAGTCCGTTTTGCCTGTTTTTTGCCCATATATTTAAAAAACCAAGTTAAGATGTTGTCAAATGAAATAAATAACTGTTCTATTGAATTCCTTGGGTCAGAATTGTGTAGGAAAATGTGTTTATTTGTCTCTGTATGTTGTTTACTTCAATAGTTATGCCACATTCTATGTCATTTTGAGATAGAATGTGGGGTGGGTCGGGTGCAACAAAGGGCCAAAAATGAAGCCTCTTGGACATTATTTACCTTGGTACCTGTCAGATTCTGAAAATAGACACTTCTACTGTGATGATGATGAAGAAGATGAGTAGTGTAGCTGTAAGTTTTTGGTTTTGAAATGAACAAATAGTTGCCAAATGAGTCCGTTTTGCCTGTTTTTTTGCCCATATATTTAAAAAACCAAGTTAAGATGTTGTCAAATGAAATAAATAACTGTTCTATTGAATTCCTTGGGTCAGAATTGTGTGGGAAAATGTGTTTATTTGTCTCTGTATGTTGTTTACTTCAAAAGTTATGCCACATTCTATGTCATTTTGAGATAGAATGTGGGGTGGGTCGGGTGCAACAAAGGGCCAGAAATGAAGCCTTTTGGACATTATTTTAGCTTGGTACCTGTCAGATTCTGAAAATAGACACTTCAAGGATAAAAAAAAATTAGGTGGCATAAAAAAATCCGGGGGTGCACGTGGACCCCTGTTTCCATCCCTACCTCTTTATGAAAATATTTAAGGTTAGCGTTGT
>JAODXP020000033.1:21722119-21768078 GCA_027497455.2 Sardinella longiceps | reverse complement strand
CAGAGAGGAGTTTGACCTGAAGAGAAGAACAGCTCAGTGTGTGAAGAGACAGGGAGAAGTAGCAGGCAGACAGGTCACTGTAGTCAAGGCTCCAGGATGGTGGAAGAATGAGAATCTCAATCAGTCATGTGAGCTCACTAAACAGGAGATTTTGCTCAGTGTGTGTCATTGTTTTCCTGGACCTCACATTCTTTTGCTGCTTGTAAAAATTGGTGATTGTTACACACAGAGTGACATCAGTAACATACAAGAACATCTGGACTTTATTGGTGATAATGTCTGGAGTCACACTATGGTGCTATTCACCCGTGGAAATTGTCTGGGAGAAATAACAATTGAGCTGTACATTGAAAGTGAGGAACAGCTCAGACATCTGGTTGAGAAATGTGGAAACAGATATCATGTTATCAGTAATGAAAAGACTGATGTCTGTGAGATCACACAGCTACTGGAGAAAATTGAAGAAACAGTGGCAGGGAACAGGGGTCATCATTATGTAATGGACA
Organism: Sardinella longiceps; assembly: GCA_027497455.2. NCBI lineage: Eukaryota > Metazoa > Chordata > Actinopteri > Clupeiformes > Clupeidae > Sardinella > Sardinella longiceps. Next base: position 21,767,572 of record JAODXP020000033.1, on the reverse strand, counting down.
GAAAAAGACTGGAAGAAGCAAGGAGTAGGAAAGAGGAAGAGTTGGCAAAAGAGAGATTTACAAGGCTAAAGAAACAATTGCTTCAAGTTCAATCACAGCAACGTAAGTGTGCATCAAATGCAACTAAACTCAGTAAATTTTTAATGATGAAGATAAAATTGAAATTGAAATCCAAGTCATGCATTTCTACAATTTTGTTCTGTTTAGCAGAATCACATTCCCTCTTGAAGTTCAGAGTTGTGAATTTTGTGTAATGCCATTGTTCACTAGTTTTCAATTTCAATATTACCTAAACTGTTATCGTTTGTGTATTGTACATTTTCAGAAGAATCACCCCCAATGGAAGAGTTCAGAGTTGTGCTGCTGGGACACAGAAGATCCGGGAAGAGTTCATCAGGAAACACCATCCTGGGCAGAGAGGAGTTTGACCTGAAGAGAAGAACAGCTCAGTGTGTGAAGAGACAGGGAGAGGTAGCAGGCAGACAGGTCACTGTAGTCAAGGCACCAGGATGGTGGGCAAATGAAGGTCTTAAACAGTCCTGTGAGCTCACTAAAAAGGAGATTTTGCTCAGTGTAAGTCTTTGTCACCCTGGACCTCATATGATCATACTACTTGTAAATATAGGTTCTTGTCACACACAGGATTATACACAAAACATTCAAGAGCATCTGGAGTTTATCAGTGAGAGTGTCTGGAGTCACACTATGGTGCTGTTTATAAATGGAGACTGGCTGGGAGATACAACCGTTGAGCAGTACATTGAGAGTGAAGAGCACCTTCGAAACCTGGTAGACAAATGTGGGAACAGGTATCACATCTTCAACAACCAAAAGACTGATTCCAGTCAGGTCACACAGCTGCTGGAGACGATTGAGTTATTCTTCAGAGGAAAAATTGGGAAGCACTTTGAGATGGACAGAATAAGACTTGAGGAAACACAAGAAAAGAGGAAGAGAGAGGAAGAGAGAGCAAAAGAGAGAATGAAGAATATTGATGAGAAAAGACAACATCTCAGGTCACTAAAACGTGAGTATCTCATGTCTTGTCGCCATACTGTATTATTGTTTTTGCTTACACTTTCAGGGTGTAATAAGGGTGTAATAATACCATCTTTTGCCATGTGCGGCAGTAGCAAGTAACACAGCTCTGACGCAAGCCTCCATTTGATGACGAAGAAATCACAACTGGGGCTAGAAGCGTTTGGCTTTACTTTAACCGAACCTGTCAGAGTCAGAGCAACCAATGTTGATTTTGTACTTGAATCATCTGTATCTGAAAGCAGCATCGGGGAATGTAGGCCGATGACAAAATGTTAAGCAGGCTATATGTGATCCTGCAGGGCAGAACCAGTCGCTTTTCAAAATGATGTCTGTCTGTATTTGTCTTGCTCTTGCCTTTGTGCATGTTAAGCCACACTTTTTACAAAAGTGGCTGCCATATTGTTGGACTTTTTCTGCATTTGATTGCTGTGTCCACTGAATGCTTCCTCTGTGCTTTTCATAATGCAATGAATTGCTAGTTTGCCATTCAAAAGTCAATTTGTGTTGTGTGATGTAGTCTAGTCTGTTATCTCCCTTCAGAACGCCATTCTCTTCTCTGATTGGCTGCTAGGTGGCCATTAATTCCAGATAACCGGCTACTTTGGAAGTAGTTCCAAAAAATAACTCATCTAATAACTGATTACCGTTCCATACACTGTAAAAAAAGAAAAGTTAGCAGAACTTGAAATTTCAAAGTCAACCGATTTCACTGGTTTTCTCGAGTTAGAGAGCATAACTTTATTTTTCAAGTTGCCAGGACTCATTAAAGTAAGTGAACACTACTTACTTTAACTACACAGTCGTTTGTTCTACCAACTTAAAATTCCTTGTTCTGCCAACTTGAAATTTCAAGTCAAGTGATTGGTCTTTGTACAAGAAAAAGCTATCCTTACTGATACATCTTCAGGTTGAGAGCACATGGGGATTGAACCATCAACCTTAGAGTTCGGAGTCTGAAGCCCTATCCATTAATCTATGCATATCTTAATTTCTTTCCAAACAGTAATGCCATATTTTTAATATAATTTTTAAAAAGCATACACTACAAAAGAAAAGTTTGCTGAACTTAAAATTCAAAGTTAACCAATTTCACTGGCTTTTTTTTAAGTTAGTCCAACTTCAGAGTGCAGAACTTGATATTTCAAGTTGCCAGGACTCATTAAAGTAAGTAAACACTACTAATTGTTTGTTCTACCAACTTGAAAATCCTTGCTCTGCCAACATAAAATCTTTTTTTTTTTTTTGAGAAACCAGTGATTGCTCTGTCAAAAAAACGCTGTCCTTAACATATAAAATAGTGAGCACATAGGGATTGAACCAACAACCTTGTGGTTTCAAGTCTGAAACTCCAACCATTAGTCTATGGCTTCATCTGTATATCTGCTCTAACGATAAAACCAAGGCTGATAGCCTGTGCATTTGGATGTGCATGGCATCCTTTTGAAATGCTTTTAAAAACAACTGTGATAACCATTCATACCAAAGCATTTTCTTTCTTAATTCTATGACACTGAAGAAATGAATTAAATAAGATTAATGTCAAGTTAGTTTTAATGGTCACTTGGAGTCACACTTCCTGGAGCTAAGCTCCCACTGGCTCGAGCGCAAGTCAACACTCTCATGACAGAGGTGTTTCAGTTACGTTCGAGAATTATGGGTACCAGTATTTGTCCATTTTAAATTCAAATATTGCCTTACTGTTCATTTTCAATTCAAATATTGTCTTACTGCTCAGTGCGGTTTCTCAAAAAGTAGGCAAGATTGAAACTGATGCCAAATTTAGGATAAAGTTTAGATTATTGGTTGATTTTCAGGGAAGAGCAAGGGTAACTGAGAAGCCCTTTCTTAAAAGACAAATGATGATTTCAAACTGGAATTCATAATCTTCAGCTGAGCTCAAAAATTGATCATTTGATTGCTCCAGCAAAGGTATCACTGAAATTTGGACATGCTCCAAAACATGTGTGCCTGAAGAAGCAAGTAAACTAATCTTAGTTGATTAGTTTAACCTGAGGTTGCACACTTCCAAGTGCAACCTAGTTTAAGCGGAGGTTGCACACTTCCTAGTGCAACCTAGTTTAAGCTGTGGTTGCACACTTCCTAGTGCAACCTAGTTTAAGCTGTGGTTGCACACTTCCTAGTGCAACCTATTAGTAAATATAAACAGATTTTCAAATAAATGTGATTTTTGGTTAACATTACAATCCAACCCTGATTGGAATGATTATATTCACACAAAGCCTTACATAAGCAGTGTTTCTAAATTAATCATGCCATTATCACATCTCCCAAACCTAATATCTTGAGTGAAATATTTAGCTTGTTAAGATGATTTTGATTTATCACTGATCTGAACACCTGCAGCTTTAATGTTCATTCATTGTCAGTAATGATGTGGCCTTTGAAGCGAGGCTACGAACGAGATTCCGAGCAAAAAGGGGGCGTTCCTCATGGAACCTCGTTCGAGATCTGTCTCCTTTCCTTAAAAAGCACGTGACCAACCAAATGTGAGACCTCACATTCTGTGTACACGTCAGTGGCTCATTTCGAGTGTTGCTCCCGCTGAAAAGGCGTCAGATCCTCGCCTGCGTATTGAGTTGACGTTTGGTGTTTGTGAGAGGCAGGTTGTGCGTGCGTTGACTTGTGATGCTGGTTGTTACAGCAAATGTTGCAAACGTAGCAAATAAATGAGAGATACTTAGACAACATTTCATAGGCTACTAATGATCGCACATTTTGTATGTAATGTCAGATTGATTGGTGGACCGTATTTATGACAACTAAAGCCTACGGGAATCTCTGAATAGAATGTTTGAGACATAAACGGCAGAGCTGAGAATTCAATCAAAATATTTCTAGAGATGGTGTTATCAGTATTTTCAGCCCATTATTTAATTCATTAAACATGGTATACACAAAATAAATATGTTGAAAAGGGAAAGTAAAATGTATTTTTTCTTGCCGGAGGAGTTCTATCCAAATCTTATGCTCGTATTCAAGCTTCTATTGAGCACTCTGAAGTGCAATTTACCGTGCTGTTCGCGGCATCGGTTTCTGTAGGCTTCAGAGTTTATTTAGTGTTCCCATTTGTGGTCTTAGAGCACCATCCTGTGGCCAAGCTGTGTAACAGCAGTGTTTTTTTTTTTTTTTTTTTTACATTAGTCTCAATAGCAGAGCATTACAGAAGGTTCTCAGTGTTATTTGCTTTGAACAGCAATTTATCACTATTGTTAATGCTGTATGTGCAAGTAAGCTAAGTTATTTACTAATTATGTACATACAGATGTATGTATTTGATTAATTCATAGGTTTACAGTGTTTATTATGAACAGATTATTTCGCAACACAGTATTAAACATTCTTTATTTATTATTTACAGAAAACCACATGTATCCACACACATACACAAATGTAGGCCTACACGCTCTCTGATTAATTACCCTGATATATTATTATTATTATTATTATTATTATTATTAGGCTATTATTATTGTAGTAGCCTAGTAGTAGTGCAAATTATATTAGCATACTGGTCTGTTGGTCTGTTAAAGTTTGTTCCTAGTTTCATAAGAAGTCTTGCGTTCATTTAATTTGATTGATAAGCATTAAAATAATATTATTTCCAGATACACACATGCACACACTCTCACACTTTTATAATCATTCATTGGTTTAGGCTTCAACTGGTTTAAGTATGCATTTATTTATACAGAACATCTAAAAACAACTGCAGTCAAGCCAAAGTGCTGAACAAGAAAAGGTTAGCGAAGCGTGACCACATTTACACAAACCAGAGCCTACATCTACGAGGCTAATTTAGGCTGTTATATTTCCCTTTGGACAGCAGGTGACACTAGAGAGAAAGATCTCATGAGCTCTCGGTAATGATGTGGCCTTTGAAGCGAGGCTACGAACGAGATTCTGAGCAAAAAGGGGCGTTCCTCATGGAACCTCGTTCGAGATCTGTCTCCTTTCCTTAAAAAGCACGTGACCAACCAAATGTGAGACCTCACATTCTGTGTACACGTCAGTGGCTCATTTCGAGTGTTGCTCCCGCTGAAAAGGCGTCAGATCCTCGCCTGCGTATTGAGTTGACGTTTGGTGTTTGTGAGAGGCAGGTTGTGCGTGCGTTGACTTGTGATGCTGGTTGTTACAGCAAATGTTGCAAACGTAGCAAATAAATGAGAGATACTTAGACAACATTTCATAGGCTACTAATGATCGCACATTTTGTATGTAATGTCAGATTGATTGGTGGACCGTATTTATGACAACTAAAGCCTACGGGAATCTCTGAATAGAATGTTTGAGACATAAACGGCAGAGCTGAGAATTCAATCAAAATATTTCTAGAGATGGTGTTATCAGTATTTTCAGCCCATTATTTAATTCATTAAACATGGTATACACAAAATAAATATGTTGAAAAGGGAAAGTAAAATGTATTTTTTCTTGCCGGAGGAGTTCTATCCAAATCTTATGCTCGTATTCAAGCTTCTATTGAGCACTCTGAAGTGCAATTTACCGTGCTGTTCGCGGCATCGGTTTCTGTAGGCTTCAGAGTTTATTTAGTGTTCCCATTTGTGGTCTTAGAGCACCATCCTGTGGCCAAGCTGTGTAACAGCAGTGTTTTTTTTTTTTTTTTTTTTTTACATTAGTCTCAATAGCAGAGCATTACAGAAGGTTCTCAGTGTTATTTGCTTTGAACAGCAATTTATCACTATTGTTAATGCTGTATGTGCAAGTAAGCTAAGTTATTTACTAATTATGTACATACAGATGTATGTATTTGATTAATTCATAGGTTTACAGTGTTTATTATGAACAGATTATTTCGCAACACAGTATTAAACATTCTTTATTTATTATTTACAGAAAACCACATGTATCCACACACATACACAAATGTAGGCCTACACGCTCTCTGATTAATTACCCTGATATTATTATTATTATTATTATTATTATTATTATTATTATTATTATTGTAGTAGCCTAGTAGTAGTGCAAATTATATTAGCATACTGGTCTGTTGGTCTGTTAAAGTTTGTTCCTAGTTTCATAAGAAGTCTTGCGTTCATTTAATTTGATTGATAAGCATTAAAATAATATTATTTCCAGATACACACATGCACACACTCTCACACTTTTATAATCATTCATTGGTTTAGGCTTCAACTGGTTTAAGTATGCATTTATTTATACAGAACATCTAAAAACAACTGCAGTCAAGCCAAAGTGCTGAACAAGAAAAGGTTAGCGAAGCGTGACCACATTTACACAAACCAGAGCCTACATCTACGAGGCTAATTTAGGCTGTTATATTTCCCTTTGGACAGCAGGTGACACTAGAGAGAAAGATCTCATGAGCTCTCGGGTAATGAGCCTTTTGGTGAGCCTTTGCGCTGGAAAGCCTCATTAACTCATGAAGCCTTGCTTTGCCATCTTTAGCTCTCGGGTAATGAGCCTTTTGGTGAGCCTTTGCGCTGGAAAGCCTCATTAACTCATGAAGCCTTGCTTTGCCATCTTTAGTGTTCCTTCCTACCACTGCGAGAGCTTTTGTCAAGTTTTAGAGGAGCCAGAGTTAAGACCATGGTAATTGTCAAGTACATAGGATCATTGTGTGAGCTGCTAATCAGTTAGCAAATACACCCTACAGTGAAGGGTGAGCCTGACCATGTGTGTAGAACTACACTTCTCTGTAATGGTGACTCAAAATGTCAATTACCCATAACCACCAGTGGCATCAAGGTAACCCTTATTGAGTTGCTTAGAGTGAGACATAGTGTTCAGACATCAACTATGCCAAGTGTTTTTAGACCAGAAACCTCCATTCTTGTGCAATTGAAAACAGCAACAGCAACAACCCTGTTGTTGAACATAATCACTTGGCAGTTAGAAATCATTATTGTCTTGTCACACATCTATTCCTACCAATCTGTGGGAAAATTCAGAATTCATCTGATTTCAGTACATGGCAGATAAAGCTGGCGGTTTTTCCCCATTATTTAGATTCAGTGTTTATTAGAAAGCCCTGTAATTTCTCACTCTTTCCTGGACATTATACACTGGCAGTTCTTTAGGGTTAGACATTGCATTTTACAGAGCACTGTGTGTTTTACTAGATCACAATAAAAATAAATACACATGATGAAAAGACTATGCAGAGTGTATGTCATTCAATTTGGTCTATTTGTGAGTGACTTTTTGGCACCTATTCTGACTCTAAAAAAATATTTGTCATACCAATTTGGCCCAAAATAGATGAATGTCTTTCCTAAATGTGCACTTTTGATTATGTAGCCACACATCTCAAGGGAAGGTGTGCAAAATTATACCTCAATATCTCAAATATTTCTAAGAAAACTATGCCTTTGAATGAACCCACTCCCTATTCCAAAAAAATATTTGGAAACTTCAAACTATAATACCACCAAAACTCTTGGAGACTCAAGCATGCCTTTGTATGTTTGTCAGGTGCCTCCAACATGGCTTCAATACTGCCGTTTTTTTTTTTTTTTCTTCTTCTTCAGCTTTGTCCACATGATGGTGCTCTTTTCAATCTCACATATTTCTAGAGGGCCTATCGATGTATGTAATTTATGCAGTTAATAAATGGCATTTAATGGTTAATAAAGCAAAATGCCTCCAAGATATTTAGAATACAAATAGATTAGATACATGTCAACATAATAAAAATTGTTTCAACCTTTTTTACTGATGGCGCACAAAGATATGGTCGTCTAATTTCAATTTCAATTTCATATTTGCCAAATGAAACATCCTCTCTATCAGTACTTGAAAATTTTGCAATCTTCAACCAATTATATTTCAAAACAGGACCTCCCAATGTGCTCATATCTTTATGAATGAGCAAGGTTACGTGTTTGCACAAGCAGTGAGAGGCCCCAAAAGAAGGCTCCAAAACTGAAAAGTTGAGTTTTCAATGGCCACCTAATGGCTGTAAGTTGAACTAGTGACCATCATAAAAATATGTTTCAAAACTGTTGGACCCATGCTCTGATTTTGCCAAATGTCAGAGTGCTGTCTTAAAAGCCCACTGAAATATGGACAGGCAAAGTTGTGCATTTTGAAAAGCATCAAATTTCCACCTTTGCCATGTGTCATTTCAAAAGTCCCTAGTTTTTTTAGGAAAGGTCCAAAACATTTAAATTGTTATTTTTAAATATCTATCCCATATATGTATCTATGAGAATTTTTTCATTGAGATCTGAATAGGGTTTGTATCAGCCCCTATGGAAATCCGCATGAGTCTTACAGAAACTGACTCTTAATCTCCTAAAACATTGTTGAAGTTAAATGTATTTTTTTTAATAAGCGCACATCTCAAAGGAGAGTTCATTTTATTCTTTCCAAAAAAAAAAAAAAAACCCCTTTCACTTCAAATTATGAAGAGTCAGTAATCGAGAGATTTCAGTCATTATTTTCATTAATGCAATGCAACTACAATGAGCATAAAATCTACTGTTGACTCTGAAAATGTTGATCAAACACCAAGCACTTTTATTACACGAAATTAAGGTAAAAACATGAATTTGTATGTTCTTCAATGGAGAACAAAAAGGTCAAAACATGACTATAAAGAACTCAACAAGGGAGAGGTGAATCTTTTATCAGATCAATTCACATATTTAGTAAATGGTTGGATACAAATACAGCAGTCTCCAAAACACATGGCTATGTAAACATAGTCATAGGTAAACACACCCCTAGGAATCAAGAGGAAAAAAAAAACAATCGCCCAACCACATATAGCCCATGTTTGAAAATGAATTGTGACGAAATGGGGCAAAACACCTTCCCAATTTTTTTTATATAAGTTTAACAATAATTTTATCTTTCAAAAACAAACAATTGGACCTGATCCATTAACTCAGTGTCTTGGAATATGGCTCTAAAATTGGGTGGACGCACCCCTAGGAATCAAGAGGAAAAAACAATCACCCACCAACATATAGCCCATGTTTGAAAATTAATTGTGACAAAATGGGGCAAAACACCCTCCCAATTTTTTTATATAAGTTAAACAATAATTTGATCTGTCAAAAACAAAAAAATGGACCTGATCCATTAACTCAGTTTTTTTAAATATGGCTCTGAATTTGGGCACAAATGTGTTTTTCCCCGTATTTGAGGCATAATACCTGTGGATCCATTCATCTTAGAGTGACCATGTTTTGTAGAGTGTTTGACCTGTTGCCAGATATACTTCCTGTAAAATATAAGTCTTCTATGTCCAAAACTGGGGCCTTAACAACTCTTCAAAGTTACCATCTCATTTTGCCAAGCCATACTTTGGTAGAAGTTTGAGCGCCTGTATCCTAAGTTATGCTTGAGCTACAATCCTGATATTCCATGTCTGGAGGCTAGAACTACCATATATTGACAGTAGAAAATTTGAAGGCTATAGGTGAGACAGTTTTCCAGATATTGCTGTTTAAAACAGCCTTTAGATTATGATGCCAAAAAATGCCCGAAATGCATTCCAAATGAAATATTTCTTATTAAAAAACTATTGAGGTTATGAACCTAATATTTTGGATTATTACTATTTAAAATGGTATCTTTTTAGTAGAATTTTTTCAGAAAATTCTGAGATGGTCAAGCGGGGAATTTTCCAGAATTTGGGTGAATTGACATGAAATGACCCATAAACGAAAGGTAAGCGTCCATCATGCTGCTTTGAACAACACGATTGGCTCTTTCACTGCGAGGCAGGACTTCCCGTTTCTGAAGTCAGCCATCTTCGCATAACGATTTTTCAATGAGGTAATACAGTGAGTGCTGGGTCTCCTCCTATAATAATGTCTCTGGCTGTACAGTATATCTGTGTGTGAGAGTTTGCGAGGGAAGATGGAGGACTGTAACATGAGGAGTCCATGAATGAAATTGATGTTTCTATGTGTCATTCATTAGATGCAGGAATCCAGAGTCCTGTGATGGTTACCCCCGTTGCAGCTTCAGTCTCAGTGTGTGTAGTGTTGGGTTTGGTCTGTGCTGCTGTCTGGATGAGGTGAGTAGAGATGGAGATTGAGTAAAGATTAGTCCAGATATTTGTACTTTGTTTTTGAAGAAGATAATAAATGCATTTTCTGTTTTGTTTATCAGGTATCACTACAATGGAAGACAGACACAAAAGGAGAGTAGAGATGTAAGCTGTACAAATTCGTGATAATAGTTTAATCTGTGTAAATAAAATTGGGGTTTGAATTACCACAAGGCTTGGTAGTACCTGCCCCCCTTACGGCCGATTCACACACAAACCTGTGCGTGAGCAGCGCGTAAGTGGTGCGGGCACGGTTTTGGGGCGATTTCATTTAGAATACGTGTTAACAGGTTAGGTCATTCGCTGTGTTCATGGATTTTGAATGCAGAGCTCGGGCAGCCGCTTCGTGCAGAACACCGCAGAGACAATTTCTTGTGTGAATGCCCAAGCCCACAGGCACCGCTCACGGACCGCCCCGCTCCCGCACCGCAAACCCGCAGTTTGTGTGTGATTCGGGCCTTAGTTCTTGCCATGGCACAACTCTCTTCACAATCAGAGTCAGGGGAGGGCCCTCTCGAATAATTAATTGAACATGAGACACACGCAAGGGACACACCTCGCATGTCTAACACAACATTTTTGTCTTCTTGATGTTCTCCAATGCATATGCAGCCTAAATCCTGAAATAATTTGGCTCATTAAAGACGCAATGGGCGTTCTTGGTTTCACGGAGCGCACCAAGCTTCCATTTCATGCATCTAGGCTAAATTTAAAGGAGACATGGAATGGAAAACCACTTTTACATTGGCTTTGATGAATTGAGAGAGGTTGTGCAAATAGTTTTCATGAACATGATGCATGGTTCTGCCCTATTTCATATGTCAATCTTCAATATAGAAATAGCCACTAAAACATGGGTGAATTAGAACAAAGCCTACAAGTAATGTCAAATGGCACAAAACCATTATAGTTCAATTGAGGCTATCAGAGTGATAAAATAAAATAAAAGAAACATTTCTGCACACATCTGAAATATGAGGTGTTACTTAGGCTTTTAAAATATCACTTCATCTTATTTTTAACAAAATACAATTGAATATATTGTATGTTAACATCAGTGAAGGAGGTACAATACTCAATAAATTCATACTATGTCCCCTTTAAAAATTTTGCCAATATAGCAAATGCTTAAACTTGTCCAAATATTGTCTATATTGCAGGTAATTTGTGATGCCCACCTGATTTAATCACTTACCTAATTTGTAGTTTGAAAGAGAAAGTGTGTTTACATTCTTCTCCCAATCTCTTTTTAAGACATTAGCAGCCTGTGAAAGGGGTCTTCTTTACACTATTCCAATTAACTGTATAACCAATTTAAACAACGCACATGACATTTCCGCTTTCTCATGTTTATTTACGGCTACTTATTATATGTGTAAGTTTGCAATTTAAGGTATAAAACGTAGTTTCAAAATGCATAACCTTGATTGCATCTAGAAATGTCATGGTGTAAAGGTATTGTATTAGATAAATAGAAAAAAAACCACTGGCTGCCCAGGGGCCGACGGGGTAATTCAAATACAATTATTTTCCAACTCTGCACTATACACTCCCATTCCTTCAGTGAAGAATATTGTGCCACATTGTAATGTTACTATAAATGGACTGAACATTATACTCACAACAACATCATCTCTTTTTTGTTTTAGGATAACGTGGACTATGAAAATGATAGTCAACGAGGAACATCAGGTATGAGTTCACTGTACCAGAGCCTGAACCCCAAGACCACCCAACCTGATGCAGTTTACCAGAGTTTGAACCCCAACACCACCCAAAATGATGCAGTTTACCAGAGCCTGAACCCCAACACCATCCAACCTGATGCAGTTTACCAGAGCCTGAACCCCAACACCATCCAACATGATGCAGTTTACCAGAGCATGAACCTCAGCACCATCCAACATGATGATCTTACTGTAACCAGAACCTGAGACATTAAATGACTATCAATTCCTGAGTATTTCACTAGGTTAATGCAATGTATTTGTAACATCATCTATGTGTTTAAAGTGACATCAAGCAGGACTGCGGTTTTCTATCTCCGGAGCTTCACCTACAGTTGTCAGAATATTAGAAAAAATACAACTACATTGTACATTCTCAACAACTGATGTAAATTCATTTGCAAGCCAAAGAGTACAAACCAGAGATGATCATTTTTGTGTGTTATCTGAAAAGCCTATAATAATGCAATTTCAGTGTAATCTACTTTCAGTTTCTATTTCGTGGACCCAGCATTAACATTAAAACATTAACATTAAAAACGTTGCCTGCGCTGTCCCTTTAACGCATAGGGGATAGGAACATGTTTAAATATATGTTTTTTTTTTTTTTTAATCTTTCTCATGATCAGATCATGGTAAGTTGAGTAATGTGCGATTACGATAAGACACATGTACAGTACAGTCAAAAGGCCTACAAATTTTGTTTTGTTTTATGTGTGTGCGTGTGTGTGGCCTTTATTCAGGAAATTACTGAACTTACTAGTTACGGATACGCTGGCGAGTCACGCTGCTCCGTTAGCACATGTTTATGTTAATGTTTTAATCATTTATTTTTGTTTATGTCCTGTTTTGTCTAAACGTGTTTGTATTTGCCTTGTTGAACATAGTCGCTACGTGGGCATGTTTTTCCGGACTGTTTTTGTCATGTAGTTTTTTATGTTTTGGCGTCTTCATTTTGTCCACTGGATGATGCGTTACCTGCCCTATGCAACAGCAGTGGTTTCAAGACACATCTGAGAGATCGTGGTCATCAATCATCAACTGCTTCAGGTCAGCTGATCTTTTTAATGAACAAGCACTGTGAAGTGCTGCAGGGCCGGTTCTAGCCTTTTTGGTGCCCTAGGCCAGATTTGAGTTTTGCTCCCCTTTTTCTAAAAATACAAGAGAAAAGCTGAAGAAAAAAGTGGAAAATGTATTGTGATGCCCCCCTGATATTTGGTGCCCTAGGCGACCGCCTCTTTTGTCTATGCCTAGAACCGGCCCTGAAGTGCTGAACCAACCTCACACAATCAGCACCTGACATCTGTTCACATCTGTTTAGCCTATATCAACGATGCGTCCACCTTGCCGTTGAAAATTGCAGCTTGGAACTGTGTTTTCCCTGCATGGCCAGATGTGCGATGTTGAGCGGCCGACCTATTCATGGATGCTCCATCTAGAGCTCCATCGTCTGATAGCCTACTGATGCCTCCATCTACAGCAGCTTATACCTCCATCGTCTGATACAGATGAGCAACTTATGTGCACCTTGAAGTAGCCAGTTAGCCTTCCAGATGTTACCGTTGGACTGAGTGACTGTTTTGTCTTTAGTCTGTCTGTGTTTGTTTTCATTTTAAGTGCTTTCAGTGCTTTCAGTAGTGTGGATTTATGATAATGAATGTCTAATCATGGACTCCACCAACTGGCCTTTGCAATTGCTTTGATCTTTACACAATAAAAACTAAGGAATATTGATTGACTTTCGTAACACTCCAACCACTCTAATCTTACTGTCAACATCCAGCCTAGGAGAGTTTATGCAATATATATTTAGTACAATATATTGTGTGCACATAGTCGATCATCACAAAATGCCGAAGTGTGGTAGAACCAGGTGTTCTGTCCTGCCTCTGTAGTAAATGTGGTAACACTTGACAGGTGAATACATAACACATTCATAACAGCTGTCATAAAATGCTCATAAATGATCAGGTGAGAAATATAAATGGCAGCACTGCTTTGAGACCACTGGACCTTTATTTTGATAAGTTATCGCCATTCTATTTTCCACATTTATGAAGGGTTTAGTATGAAGATGGAGGCATGTCTTATGAAACACTCATGAATGCTTTGTGATCTTTTTTTATGACAGGTGCCATGAATGATTCATGTACTCACCCGTCAAGTAAAATGTTAGTGTTAACAGTACACTGTTGGGTGTGACACTAGAACCCACTCAACAGAATCATCTACACTAAGTAGCAGATTAACTGAACAAGAACAGGAATCACACTCACCAACATGTACAACAGATGGACTATGCAGAAATCAATGTCGGGAAAATTATGAATAATAACAATAAAATATATTTTATACATAAAATCTAATTAATATGTAGTCATAATTATAATTTTATAATGTGAAGTGAACATCGAATATAGCTAACATACCAATGGTTTATATTTCAGTGGGAATTCTTAACCTTATGTTATTTTATTATCAATCTTATTCTACCAAATCTTATAGCAGAGTTAGTCAGGAGGGAATTTGCGAAGATCGTGCACTTCTGGACAAGTTTTTGATTTTTGGCAGGGTGTTAGGTATAGGCCTAAGGATTTCAAAAATCAGTGGATACAAGTTGGGATGACCCCCTAGTGGCTGGTATGCATACAATCCAAAATGGCTGGTATGCATAGAAGAAAAGGCTGTATATAGGTTTAAATTGGTGTATTATATCATTTTCTAATTTGTTTGACACAAGGAATCCACTTCTGATATGTTCTTCTCATTTTAGAAAAAAAAAAATATTAAATCTATTATCATCTTTTGTCATCTATTGTCATCTTTAGCTAAAATAAAGTGTCAATATCTGTGAAAAAGACACACAGAATTGGAGGTATCGGATCATTCTGACTCCTTCCGAATGCATGCCAAGTTTTGTGATATTCTGCCCATGGAGGTGCCATACAGTAAATTGATTTATGACATTTTACACCAGCTGGCCAGCAGGTGGCTGGACATTTTTTTGCAAATATCTTAACAGTTTGAATGCCAGGTGTTTTTAACAAGCTTTGGCCCAGAGTGCCAGCAATCCAGGCCACTGTTGCCTATTTTTATAGAGCCACAGCGTATTCTGTGTTATAGCTATGGACACATACTATGGGTCATTTGAAAGGTAAGACTCTGAGCTCTCAGTGGGTGAAAACCGTTTATTTCTACATGCCTCCGTTCCTGAGAAATCCCAAGCTAAACAGTGGGTAGTTTTCATCAAAATCCTTGTTTTTTTCTAGAAAAGGAGATATCGCTTCTTTTATGATTATGATGGAGTGTTCTCTGTCAAGTTTCGAGGAGTGACACAAGCCGAATCATGCCTGTGGTGAGACTGCCACCTAGTGACGAACCCGCGAAAGGACAACATGACATGACGTGCATTATTTGACACGAATGCTGCAATAGTAATCAAATGCTGCCTTGTGATGTGAAAATGTCCAGACAAAATGTGCAGATCGTGAGTTTTTATGAGTTTCCGATCGTAATTTATTTCAGTTCTATTTATCACAGAGTTCCAAAAATCATATATAACCTGTGTGAGGGTTTCTATTTTCGTAAATTAAAAAAAAAGGCAAAAACGTAACATTACGTTTTTGGCACTCAACGCATGACAAGTAATAACGGCATATTACGTTTCTGGCATTCAAAGTGTTAAGAACCGTAGGGCCGAGGAGGACCACATTTTTTATATGCTTGTCTTCAGGGGCCGTGTAAACCTATCCCATGATCACCCAGTCCATGTATAGCGCCACCAAGTTTAAAATGAAAACCCAAAGTAAGGTATTGTAATCGGTGTTAATGGGTATTCTTGTCTGACATGGTCAAAACTGGAGGCCTCCCTCAAATGCCTCAGTTTGCTACTGGTCGATGTCAGAAAAAGCTGTGCTGAAGCTTAAACCACTCTTTCCTCTGACGTATGTGACACGAAGGGAACTGCTTGAGTAACAGGACTGAGTAACGTCACTGCCTAGAATGTCATTGCTTTAAAGGAATAGTCCACCTCTTTAAGGTCCATCTTTGAGCTTTGCGCTGTACCAGTGGCCAAGACTTTAGACAGGCTTAACTGTTGGTATTGGCTCGTTGTTGATGTGGAACCTTTCATTAGCAAGCTGGCCTTTGACAATAGAGATGCGTCGGGATTTGCTGAGTTTGATCACCATCCGTGCCCCTTGAATGTTATTCTGGAGTTTATCCAGTAGGCGTTTGGTGCATGCAGGTGTTGTTGTTATTGTTGTCATGCCATCCATGTAAGTTCGTATTGGAGGAAGACGCAGCGCATTCTTCAACGGCTTTCCTCCAACCACCCATTGTGATGCCCGGCTGATGAGCTCCATCGCCATGGTAAATGCAAGTGGGGAAATGGTGCAGCCCACCATAATGCCAACCTCGAGGTGCTGTCAGGCAGTTGTGCTAGCCTGTGCTGTGACACAAAACTGAAGGTCCTGGAAGTAGGCTTTGACCAGCCTTGTGATGCCCTCTTGGGACTTGGAAGAAGTTGAACACTGTCCACAACATCTCATGCGGCACAGATCCGAAGGCATTGGCGAGATCTAGGAAGACCACATGCAGGTCTTTCTTCTCCATCCTCGTCGTCTGTATCTGGTGCCAGATAACATTTCTGTGTTCCAGACAGCCTGAGAATCCACTTATCCCTGCTTTGTGCACTGAGATGTCAACAAAGTTGTTCTTCTGTAGGAAAGCTGAGAGCCTCTGAGCCACACTACTGAAGAATATCTTTCCTTCCACATTCAGGAGACTGATCTGATGGAATTGGTCAATGGTTGAGGAATTCTTCTCTTTGGGAATCAGGATCCCTCCCGCCTTTCACCATGCCTTGGTATAACTCATTTTTCCCACTCTCATCAGTTTCCAGAGGTACCTCAATACTCCCGGCGTATTCTTATATGGATTCTATATGAAACGCTATTGGGCCCAGGGGCTGATGATGCTCTTGCCCGCTTTACTGTGCTCTGATGTTATCTTTGCTCTATGTAGGGGCCCTTGTTTCCATCTGGTGTTCAGCTGGTTGGATTGGTGGCATGTCACCCGGAATGCTGGCTGGCATGTGCCTCTGGTTATCGGAGAAGGTCTTTGAAGGTAGCTTTGAGGGTCCCAGATTTCTCCTTGACGAAGAGGGCTTTCACAAACTTGTAGGGATCTCTGTAGAAGGCACTCCTCGTTCTCTCCTTCTTGTGTTGCTTTCTCAAGCATTCAGCTCTTCTAAGCGTTGAGGGACGCTGCTTAATGTCACCTTACAGTGCCTCATGTCCTTTCCTCTCCACTTCTGCTGCATTCTTCCACTTTCTCAGGCACCTTCTTTTCTTCACCAGCCTTTCAATCTCTCTTTGCCTTCTGGACTTGGAATGAGCTGGTTCCTTCAGTACCTTACGGCGCTCGCTTTTCACCCCAAATCTCTTTGCCCCATAGCTGTAGATGACTTCTCCAATCTTGTCCAGTTTCTTCTCTACACCACCTTTCAGCCCCTCCAGGAGAAGGACTATGTCTATATTGATGGTTCCCCACTCATTTTTCTGACAAGATTTTGGCCACAAGATTCGACCCTTTTTTTCCTAACTTGATGGATCTTGAGACCCTTCTCTGATGTTATCTTTTTCCAGATACATATGCAGCTTTTTAGCTTGTGTCCTACCAGAGCTGTTGTTTACGTTGCAAGGTCCGTTACCATGTGGGCCGCCTATGAGTCATCTTCCTCCATCACTCCAGGGTTTTTTTTCCTTTCAAACTTTTTGTAGCCATATTGGGTGGGATCGAGTCACTATCTAGTGACCAGTTCCTGCCAACATGCCAACACGAAACTTGCCATGCATTTTGACACGCCTTATTTTGTGTAGTTTTGACCATGTCAGCCAGAGATAGCTGTTAACACTAGCTTTTTCATTTTTAACCAGGTGGCGCTATACATGGAATGGGTGATCATGGGATAGGTTTACATGGCCCCTGAAGACAAGCATATAAAAATGTGGTCCCCCTAGGCCCTATGGTTCTTTAGATATTGCAGAAAAATGTCCGGCCACCTGCTGGCCAGTTGGTATAAAATGTCGTAAATCAATGAGCGGAATATCACAAAACTTGGCATGCAATTGGAAGGTGTTATAATGATCTGTTACCTCCTGCTACCTTTTGTTTGACCTTTTTACAGACATTGACAGTTTATTTTAGCTAAAGATGACGATGATAATAGATTTAATATAAAATTTTATCTAAAATGAGAGGAACATATCCAAATTGAATTCCTTGTGTCAAACAAAGTAGAAATATGACATTATACAACAATTTAAGACTAAAGGAAACCTAGATATAGTCTTTTCTTTTTCCGTTGGGGGCCATTTTGGATTGTATGAATACCAGCCACTAGGGGGTCACCCCAACTTGTTTCCATTGATTTTTGAAAACCTTATACCTTGTATCTAACACCCTGCCAAAAATCAAAAACTTGTCCAGAAGTGCACGATCTTCCTGACTTTGGACGAATTCCCTCCTGACTAAGTTAGTCTGTCTCCTCTGACTTCCCTCTCTGCTGTCAGTATTTGAATGTGCTCTTCTCTGCTAATAGGAAACATGAGTGCCCCAACTAGAAAAATTGAACTGTGTGTTATGTGTGGTTATTGTCTCTAACATGGGGTGCGCTATGCAAGCTATAGTGTGTGAATCACATGATGAACCTAAGAAAGAGTCCATGTATTGTTTCTATTCTTGAAAGATAATGGATCATGTGAATGTGGTGTAATCATGTAATGACTATGTACGAACATGTACATGACTATACATCTGTTTGTACAATGCCCTCATCGTGTTAATCTTTTTGGACTTCCAACACCTACGTTGCCTAAATGCCTGTATTTTGGATTTTTGACCATAGCAACACAACCTTCCCAGGGCACCACTGACATTCTCTGAACTCAGTAGTTTACTGACTGGTCACAGATTCAGACCAGTCCGACTCTGAACTAACACAGCCCTGTCTACCTTTGTATTCCATCAGTTTACTCCATGGAATATTAACCCTCTATAAATGTTGAAACCCTAACAAAAATCCGCTGGCCCCCTGTGGTTTCAGTTCGATCGCTATAGCATGGTGGTGCTGCTATGGTTTGAGTCGAGTCTTGTTGTGTTTAGGGCTTGACCGTCCTCTTTTTCTCATTGGTGAGAGCACTAAGCTGATGATGAAAATAGGAGCCTCTACGTGCTGAACACTATCAGCATAAATAGCTGAGATGGATCTGCATGTGGCTACGTGATGTTAGCCATGCTGTGTAGTTACGTGATGTTAGCCACGCTGTGTAGTTACGTGATGTTAGCCACGCTGTGTAGCTACGTGATGTTAGCCATGCTGTGTAGTTACGTGATGTTAGCCATGCTGTGTAGCTACGTGATGTTATCCACAATGTGTAGCTACGTGATGTTAGCCACACTGTGTAGCCACAGATTCTTTAGAAGCCAGATATTTTGCGATAGTTCATGTCTATGGGAGCAAAGTGGAGTTCATCCAAGCTAGCTGCCACTAGCCTGGCCACGCCCTTCTAGTGAGCTGCCACCCTTATCAGTGGCAGCTGGCGCCCCAATCAGTCAACTTCAGTAGATGCAAAAGGCCCGGTAAAGTTAGATAGCGAAAATTGCATTCGTGTCTGTAATTTATTTTTGTATATTTGTACACCTTGGACATTGATATATGTATTGTATGATTTTGACGATCTATAAAGAAAAAAAAAAAAACTTCAGCACATTAACAGACTATTTTCAATGGAATGGAGAGTCACACATAGTCTTGACCAGGGTGCTATTTGTAGGGGGGGATGGCTCAGAAATCCCCACTTCTGGTTTTGGTAATTTTAGTGTCTAGTGATGACATCACCAACGCAATGCCGTTTCAGAATCATCCCCCCTCTGATTTTTTCAGGAATCGCACCCTGGTCTTGACAATAATATGAAATAGACAGGGGGCTTTGGAGATCACCATACCATGTCCAAAATGTACATCCATTACTGAGAAAAATAAGCCTTTTAAAATTTCGGTGGAATTCTTGGATTCTGTCATAGACTTCAATGTTACATGATGAGCTTCTCCACTGCATGAAGGCTAGCACCGCCCCAAGTTACCATATTTGGCATGTCCCTCATTACACCAGGAAGTGGGTCCTCATGATTTATCTCCAAAATAATGGATCTCTGGTGTAGCTACGTGATGTTAGCCATGCTGTGTAGCTACGTGGTGTTGGCCATGCTGTGTAGCTACGTGATGTTAGCCATGCTGTGTGCTGACCACCATCAGCAAGCACAGTCTATATTTATGGACATCATACCTTCTGCATGCTAACACTCTTCATCAGGCACGCATTCAAACAACAGATGTGTATCTTCTCAACTAGTAAAATTTGTTTTGTCAATTCAATTGAAGCCTTGTAACGAAGAACCATACAAGTCCATGTATCCAAATAATATATAATAATAAATCAGCTCATATCTAATTTGAGCATATTGTACCTTGCTTTCCTGTAAGTCTTTTGTTGTGGACAGAGAGAGAGAGAGAGAGAGAGAGAGAGAGAGAGAGAGAGAGAGAGAGAGAGAGAGAGAGGAGGAGGAGGAGGAGAGCATATTCACTTAGAAGGGAAGTGACTTCATAGAGATAAGTCAGAAACAAGAGAGGAGAGCCAACTTTTCTCAGTAGTGAGAGAGAGAGAAAGTGAGAGAGTAATACAGCTCAGTGTAAAGTTAAGCAGTGTTTAAGAAGCTATAGAATAGTGACACAGGAAACACAGACGTTCCACAGGACGGATGTAAGGCTATAATTCTCACAACTTTTTATGTCTGCAGAACGGTCAGTTGGTTTTAGTTTCTCTTTAATGAATCAAATAGTGGGCTACGCATCACTAAGGGAACTACTGTATACTAAGAACAGAGGTGGAAAAGGTTTGAAATAACTGTAAGGAAGTAAAAGTGTTTTTATTTTGCTTAAATCGTAAAAGTAAAAGTAGGCCTACCGGTTTAAAAATCTGTGTCAGTGAAAGTAAGAAAATACTTAAGTTAAAATTCACTTTGAGTAAAAGTTATACATCAATTTTAGATGTAAAAAAGGAACAGAATTAATACATTTTAGCTTTAAACAACTTTATTTTGAACATAGGTTTAGTCCCAAAATATAGATTATTACTAATTAAATAGGCCTATTGTGCCATTACAGAAAGTAGCCTAAAAGCAAACTGCAGTCATTTTTGTTTTGTCTGTCCTGTAGAGCTGGTGAAATGTCACGTACACCCTCTACATTCTCAGCCCTCGATATTGAAAGTAGCTGTTTTCAGAGACTGAAACCTCATTGTGCATGTAAATGAGAGATGCAACTGCATTAATAGATATGCTACTTTGTATTTATATAACTTACTATGTGTCTCCCCCAGTCTGGGTCAGTCCTAAGTTCCCACAACCCTACGTTCTCACATTGCTTAGAGTCCGGTGTAGGGTTTGGGTTAGGTTTATAATTTTGGTTGGGGTTAGGTTTGCAGGAACGTGTTAGGGTTGAAGTTTAAGTTGGGCTTAAGGTTAGATTTAGAATTTTGGTTAGGGTTAGGGGCTTTGGGAAAATAGACATGCTGCTTTCCAAGTCTGTATCCATTTCATTTCATGCATTTACTAGTTTCTCTTACCTTCATCTCTTACCTTCACAGTGCATCTAATAAATTCTGCCAAAGCCTTGCGCTACTGTTTGTTTCTGTGGCATTAAATGAATAGTTCACTTTTTTTATGAAAATTGACCTCAGTGCTCGCGTTTTCCTAGTATGGCGACCTCAATTTTCCCCATTTTGTAGCTTTAGCTTAGCATAGGCACTGGAATGTGATGTTGCCAGATAACAGCTCATTGGCAACTTTACTTTCAAGCGCCTATGCTAAACTAAAGGTAAAATTGGGGTTGCCAGACTAGGAAAATGCAAGCACTGAGACCAAAATGCTTTTATATGTAACTCCAGGTAAGGGGGTGAATAACCAATTTTCATAAAGAGGTGAACTATTCCTTTAACCAAAATTTGTGTACTTAGTATATCTAAATACAACACCCTATAGTTTGTGTGTTTGTATATATAGGCAATTCAGGTGTTATGGACGTGTCATTTACATGCATTATTGATGAACAAAATGACACTCTACAATCCAGATGTCACGTCCATAACGCCATTTCTCCCAATGAAAACCAACTTTTTTTTAAATTTACATTTAAAATTAAGTCTTTCTCTGTGTTTACTGAGGTCTCCTGTTTGGTATGAATGTAGTAATATTTACATTTCTCTAGAAATTTCACACACTTCACAGCAACAACGTAAAACCTGACAAGTTCAGTTAACTCATTTTAAGTGTCGTAACTCGTTGCCATAATTTATTTAAGTAAACTTACTTAAAAGAGACAGTAATCTGTACTTAAACTTTTTGAGTTTAAAGAACTCAACTAATTAATGTGGCAATAGCTTGTATGAACTGAGTACATTGTACTCAAACATTCAAAGTGTTCAAACTTAATTTAAATATTGTGTCTTTACTCATTCTAGTAAAGCTTTATTTACTCACTCTATCTGAGGCAGGTCATTGCCTGTCCTGGTTTAAGTTCTCTTAACTCAAAAGAAACATTTCACAGGAGACATGGATAAATACAAGCAGCTTTATTCATACAAATCCAAGTACAATCTGTATAAAATGCTGAAACATTTATAAATAATAAATAAATAAATTAATTAATTAATTAATAAAAAAAAATCTGTGGTTCACAATCAATATGTAAGTTAAAAACAGCGGGTTTCAATTGTGACACTGAAGAGCATGGATAGACAGAAAAAGGAATTCCATACTTTAAAAGTAGCATAGGAGGCCCGTGGTTCCATTGTACAGTCTGTTTGGGCCAGTAATCCTGTGTCCGATGACCGTCATGACAGGAGGGGGTGTATGTCTGCAGAAGTTCACAAAATATTCACAATAAGACTATGAGATAACAGAAATGTTCACAAATTTACTAACTTCATAGCAGTGCAATGAACAAATAAAGATTCTGTCCAAGGGTCATTTGGGGATCTAATTACTGCAAATCCACACAGAATGACTTAAAATGCATTTCAAACTGTAAACTTACATGCTCATGCTTGAAGGGAGAGTACTGCAGCAGCAGCATGTCTGGTGTGTCAGCTGCTTCCTTCAGGGGGAAAATATTGTCAGTAGAGCTACACAACAACAGCATCACTCTACTGCAAGTTTCTTACCTTAACAAAAAGTAAATGTAACTTAACAAACCCATAAGCACTAGTTTAACTTACAGCATCAGGAAATGTAAAAAATTTACCTGAGGCTTTCCAAAGATATCTGAAGATGAAGCATCTAGTCAGCTCAGTGTCGCTTAAGGCTGTTTGAGTCTGTGAAGTGCAAAAATAAAAGCTAATCAGCCAGAATGTACACTTCTAGAAGTCCATGTCACTAGAAAAAATATACAGAGAAATAAATTGTATAGATTAGCGAAATTGTATAGTAAAGTTAGATATTATAGCCTACTGCAGCCTACCTAAATGCTGCACAGCCAGGTGTTCCAAAGAGGATGGGGGTGACCGCTGCAAGATGCAGAAATGGGGAGAGAGAAAAGGGTGACTAACCATGTAATCATATTTAGCATTGAAAACAAAAAGCCCATAACTTAGGCTAATTACATGAATTAGTATGGACAGCTATTACGGTACAAAAGAAGAATTTGCTGCCATATAGCCCACAACTAGGCTACAACTGGGATAGACTATTGAAATATGGAAAATTAATTCCTAATAGTAAAATGGGTATTTCAATTCAGCAGTAGCATGATAAACCTCTCATACTGTTAGCCAGTCAAAACGTTAGCCACATGAATGCCACAAAACTTAGCCACATGGCAACAGATAAAAATATATGACACATTAATATAAACACTGCCTGTGTAATGTTATTATTTTAAGCATACATCTATTGTAATTTTGAAGAAGTTTGGTCTGTAAGTTAGCACAAGCTCCTTTGAAAATAACAGAGTTGGCAATAGCAAGCATATCTGCAAAAGCATTAGCAATATTTTGCAAAACCCCTTGACATGTTCTTTTTTTTTTTTTTTTTACAAAGTTCCTGTTTTGTGATTGAAGAGAAACAGGCATTTTTTTTACAATCACTCAGAGTTTTATGTTAATACTCACCATTCAAGCAGCCAGCATATGATGAACACTTCTCTCCTAGGTGCAGTGCAGTCACTTCTGTTAACGGCTCCCTTTCAGTGTTCCTGGTAAAAACGTTTGAAATGCGCTAGCAAGTTGTAGCTAACCTCAGCTACAGACCTCACACTTCAACTAGCAGAGAGAGGCGCTTTGCAAATTACCTCTAACATAGCCTTACCTACAAAAAGTCATCGTTTTCAAACAACATACTATGTTTGTTACCAAATTTTAAAACATGGAGTTAAATTAACCCTATAATAATGAAGAAAAACACAAGTAAAAGACTGTTTGTGGAAAAATGTCCGCCATGTTGAATGATTTGAATGCAGTGATTTGATTGGCTGGTGCCTGTTTGTGATGCTTCAGTACTCAAAACAACCAAGTACGCAGCAAGAGGCTACTCAAAACAACTGAGTTTAACCACTTTTGAGTTCAACTGAATTATTTGATATGAGTCTAACCAACTTTTGACAAGTTTTAAGTAATCTCAGCTCATTTTACTCATTGAACAATACTGTCAGGTTTTACAGTGAACTACTCTCCCATTAAAAGTAAAAGTCACATCCATAACGCAAATTGAAAGGCTCATATTCTTATAATGTAAATCATGATATTAATTTTTTGCGTTTGTCTATATTTAGCCATGGGGTTTGCATAAGAATATGATCAAAATTGTGAGATACTGCTAGGTTTGCGGAGGTTATGGCATTTTGTTCATAATGCTGGAATTGCCCATATACCAATTCCATGAAATGCAATTTATTGTCTGAAGGATTTCATTGCTCTCTCTCGCTCCCTCTCTATCTCTCTCCCCCCACAGATACAGTACAGTACTGTTCCTCTTTAGTTATCAAGGATAGAGTGACACAGGTAAAAAAAAAAAAAAAAAATGAAAGCAATTATGTGTGGAAAACAAAACAAAAAAAAACCTGAAATAATATTATTGATAACTGTATCCTTTACGCTGCAGGACACTTGGCCAGTGATGACTCCAGTTGCATTTCACCCTCCTCTACTCATTCTGGTGCTGAGTATTACAGGTGAGGAGGAGTAGACATGATAATTCCAACACAAACCAGCCCCTTGGCAGTATTGGAAATGTCACCGGTATAACTGGGTTTCACTTGACGTCACTAACGTATTTTTCTAAGCGTCGCTCTGTATTTTTCTAAGCGCGCGAACCTCTGCGACTTACTTGTACAAAATGCCTTAGTTTTTGGATGTTATAAACTGTCTAACCGAGAGAAAGGAAAGGGTTACTATGGAGTACCTAAGGAAATCTCCCATAAAGGTGAGAAATTGAAAAAAAATCTCACAGAACAACGCTGTAGTTGTAATGCCCACAGCATCGATTGTCGGCAAATCTTTCCGCTCTTTAGAAAATTCTGACATTTTCATCAAGTACGGGTCACGTCCAATGTATTTCCCTACTAACTCCTTGTATCTATCCCTACATACCGGCTCTAAACCACTACAGTATGCACTTTTCTCTGTGTCCTCCATTGCTGTTGTTATGCTTGCCTCCACTTCCTGCCCATCAGTTCGAATTGTTTGCGCTCCCGTTATCACGTCACTGAAACCCTGCTATTGTCTGTTCTCTGTTGCAGTTTCTATGGTGACAATGCAAACAGATCCAGGGAAGCCCTGTGTGTTCCCATTCATCTATAAGAGCAAGACCTACACAGACTGCACTTCTGAGAACTTTCGCAAGCCATGGTGTTCCACCAAGAAATATTACCAAGGCAAATGGAGATACTGTGACAGTGAGTGCATATTGCATTACTAGAATAAATAAGATATTAATACAGTACCATGAATTTGTAACTGTGTATTTGCACTGTCATAAAAGCTAGGCTATCTTTTATGATGTCTTAATGGTAAATCAAACTGCTTCCACTTTAGTTGAGGTACTGTCACAAAGGTGTCATGACAGCTAGTCTATCCTTCATGATGTCTTAATGACAATTAAAATCCTACCACTTTACTTGAGGTCCAAGAATGTATTCACTACACTGGGTAACACTTTGTGGTAAGGGTACATGAATTATCATGAATTCATGCATGAAATCATTCATGATAAATTCATGATTCATGCATTACTTCATCTCTGAAAGTCTAATGAGTTATCAGGAATTAACATGAATTCATTGTTTGTCATTAATGACCTCCTGCTGAAATAGCAGATGATCTTAAGTATTAGTTACTCTGGGTACATCATCATGAGTCATGATTAATTAGCATGAAGAGGTGGATTATCCGGATTAACTACTGGTTGTTTATCTGTACTTCACAGGTCTGTAATGAAAATTGTAGATCTGGATCTACATGAGACTGGTGTCTGTTTTGTGTTTCAGGTGAAAGCAGTTGGAGTGTGTCTTACTCTCCGCAGAGTATCTGTACTTTCGAGGGATCTACAGTCGACATGTCCTGCTCTTACACGTATCCCTCTCATCTGACAGTGCAGCAGTGATGTTCACGCAAGTCCCAGACTTGGACTCGAGTCGCACTTAAGTCGCACAAACAAAGACTTGAGACTTGGACTTAGACTTGCCCTCAATGACTCGAGACTTGACTCGGACTTGAGCCTTGTGACTCGTGAACAATGATCATTTCGCTGAAAAAAAAAAATCATCTTTTTGTTTTTCCAATGTGTTCCCTTTCCTTATGGCTGGCAGAATATTTCTCTCCCAGATTACGCGCAACGCATGTGTGCAGTCAGAAATCAACAATGACCATGGCGACGGCAAATTCACCTGTTCCATTTGTTGTTGCATTTGAATATAAAGACTTCTCACACAGGGCGAACAGCCCTTTGCAAAGAGTGTGGTGTCAGGATAAATGATGCTGGCTCAACTACATCCAACTTTATCAGGCACCTCAGAACGACACACAAGCAGGGAAGCGCTTATTGTTATGGGGTGTTTTTGATTATCTTTTCTTTTTGTGTTATTGCCTTATTGGCATGCTGTTATTATGTTCTCTGATGATAAAAGGGTACTGCATGCTTGCGCAGTTGCAATGTATAGGTTGCAAACATAAGTCTGTTTTAATTGATTGTTAACCGTGATTTGGTTGTGACCGACAGTATTTAATGTTACCCAACAGTCGGGGTTCGCCTCTAGAGGATCTAATGATGGTATGCTATGTTATATTGCCTAGTTTGTGCAGACATCCTGATATTGATAATGTCTCCCTGATGCCCGCAAATAGAATAATATCTCCCGGAATCTAGAGCTAGTAAGCCAGGGCATGCAGAACATTTACGTCTACATTGCGCATCTTCATATGCGCGCATGTGAGAGTGAGCGAGAGGGACAGAGAGAGAAGCGGTGCCTGAGGGAACGGTGTGTGTGTGCATGCATGGAGGGTGCGTGCAAGACATAGAGCGTCCTGATTGGCTTACTAATTGGCTGAGTAAACCAATCAGCTTTCAGTTTGGGCGGTCTTTTAACTCAGCTCGGTAATGTCAACAGGATCGGTGTGGCAGAGAAAGAGTCAAAAAAAAAAAGAAGAAGAAAATACTGTATAAGACCCATTTTACCTCTGATTATGCAAAACAATACCCTTGCCTGATACGAATTAAAAAATGATGACAATTTCGACAGATGCACCGTTGGTAACAGTGAATTCAGTATTGCCCATGGTGGCTTGAATGACTGTAAAAAGCATGTTGAGGTGAGTAGTGTAATTATCCATTATATTAGATCTAGGCCTATAACTGGCTGTCATGAAAAGATCAAACTATTTAAAACTTTCTGTAAACCAACAATAATAAGCTGATAAATATAATAGCCTGTACATTTCCTTGAATAATATAGTTTATTGAAATACATGATGAATAATCTTATAGGCCTACTAATAGGCTATAGGGCGAAGAAAAAAAAAACATCCCATAGGCTACATGATTTGTTTCTGTAATACCAAATTTTAGATCCTATGGATTTAAGATAGGAAGTTTCTGTAATATGCTATGAAAATGCAGTTGATCAAAATAGGATTTTAGACCTCAAGAATGGAAATGCATAATATAGCCTATCTGTGGTATTTGTTTTCTAAATATTTAAGTTTAAACAAAATGTTCATGTTTCTTCACAATTTGGAATTTAAATAGCCCTCTTAAGATACAATGCACCATACCATGCCCCCCCGCCAAAAAAAAAAAAAAAGACAAAAAAGGTTAATAGTTAATTTCAGTCATTTGAGACTTGACTTGAGACTTGACTTGGTCTTGGGACGAAAGACTCGAGACTTGACTTGGCATTGCTCCCAAGGACTTGAGACTTGACTTGGACTTGACTACAAAGACTTGGGACTTGACTTGGACTTGGAAAAAATGACTTGTGAACATCACTGCAGTGCAGGAAGCCTACTGGACAACCTCAGATAGTCCTGCAGCCACTGATATCTCTCAGCTGTCTCAGTATAAAGATAGAGTTAGAGTGTACTGTAGAGATAAACAGTGCGCTCTAACATTAAGCTCAGTTACACATTTAGATGAATATTTCTATTGCAGTATTACAGTCAATGTTAACCAAGCGAAATATATAGGGGAAGGTGGAGTTAAATTATCTCTCACAGGTAAAGTCTTTTGTTTCTATTTTATTATTGATATGCAGTTGTTGAACTTTTAGTGGAGGGTTTATTGATCTATTGCAGTACCTCCAATTTGTTTCATCTCATAGACTTGAAGGTGGAGGCTCCCAAAACTGTCACTGAGGGAAATCATGTGACTCTCACCTGCAAGACCACCTGTGATCTCACCGGCAGTCCCTCATTCATCTGGAGTAAAGATGGACGTCCTGTAGAGAAGAAGCAGATCATCAACAACCAGCTGCAGCTCCACCCAGTTAGCAGAAAGGATGATGGCAGCTACACCTGTGCTGTTAGAGGACATGAGAATATCCCAGCTCCACCTGAGAGACTCAGTGTTATGTGTGAGTATAACAAATGATGGGAAATCCTCAGTCCACAGTGTCATACCTAGTGCAAGTTTATTATAAAATTACAATATAGAGTCTTACAATTATACATGAGAGACAATATATTAGGGAAAATGAATAGCTACCAGTACGTACAGATTTCAATACATTGTTAGAAGTTGTTGAGTACGGTCATTTGTCGAAATTTTAAACCAATCTGTGTTGCCTAGGCCGAGATATCATGGTTAGCAGCAAGCCTACCAATGCAGCCAGCGACCTAAATCTATTGGGCAAGTTTCTATCTTTCTAACGTCAACATAAATCACGACTCTGTGAGTCTGAAGAGGCTACAAACAAGTTTTTTTTTTTTTTTTTTTTTTACCTCAGTGCAACATAGCCATGACTGTTACGATCAAAACAATATGCATTGTTAGCCCAGTAGTGGTACAGAAATGTTTACACACAGCGTTTTAGAAGACTGTACCTTACCTCTGTTGATTTGCCCAATAGACTCCGCTATATGGCAGGCTTGCTGCTAACCGTGATATCTCGGCTTAGGCAACACGGATTTGAATGTACTGAATGTACTGAATGACTTCTAAAAATATAATCAAAGCTGTGTGTACTGGTGTTCCCCTTTAAATCCCTGTTGGCATTTAGATCTCCCACAAAACATGCAAATTCAAGTCAGTCCATCTGGTGAAATTAAAGAAGGAATCAGAGTAACTCTGACCTGCATGAGTGAAGCTGACCCACCAGTACACACATACACCTGGATCAAGAAGAGTGGAGCTGTAGAACTGAAGTCAGGAGAGGAGAACACACTCACCTTCAGCAAGATCCGTTCTGAGGACAGTGGAGAGTATTTCTGTCGGGCAGCCAATACAATTGGTCATCAGGATTCTCCTGCAATGATTGTTCCGGTTTCACGTGAGTTACAAATAGCCTCTACACTTGTGTTGTTTTGCTTTATGTTGTTTTCAGTTCTCAGTTGAAGATTATCTGTTCCCTCTTATCTATCAAGATCCCCCAAAGAACACAAGAGTCATTACTAGTCCCTCAGGTGTGATAACTCAGGGCACCACAGTGACTCTGACCTGCAGCAGTGATGCCTACCCACCTGTGGAGATCTACATCTGGTTTAAAAGTGTAGCACAACTCTCCCTTATGGAATCTGGGCAGAATCACAGCATCACTAACATCATATGTGAGGATGGAGGACAGTATTACTGTGAGGCCAGGAATGAATATGGAACTGAGAAATCGACTGCTGCGTTGGTAACAGTGATAGGTATGTACTGTAACTGTAATAGGCCGGCGTCTGAATGGCCATTTTTACATCTTCTGTGGGCTGAAATTAACTGCTCTTCACAAATTGAGTAATGTAAAGACAACCCTAGTAGGAGGCACTGTCTAGTAGCACTTGTAGCAGACACAGTGACATCTGGGACCGTATTCTCGAAGAATCTTATCTTAACTTTAGGAGTACTCCTAAACTGCACTAAAATTTTATAGGAGTTATTTCTTAAAAGTAATTCACAATGCCTCTGAGACCTACTTTTAGTTAGGATAAATGGCAACTCTTGGGCTAAAATAAAACCTCCGTTACAATGATTGACGTCAGTTCTCATGCACGAGCCTGTTTGCATTTACATCGGAGATTGGTTGATGAGTGACAGGTCAACGTCATCTTCATCCATGTTAATGCTCTGGGTGCACAGTGCACACCTAGAGGCAGTATAGCAGAATTATTTGGATGAGGAATATTTGGATTAACAAAAACTAATATAATCACATTAAATCAAATCAATTCCTCTCACAGGCTTGAAGGTGGAGGCTCCTGAAACTGTCACTGAGGGAGATAATGTGAGTCTCACCTGCAAGACCACCTGCCATCTCACTGGCAATCCTTCATTCATCTGGAGTAAAGATGGACGTCATGTAGAGAAGAAACAGATCATCAACAACCAGCTGCAGCTCCACCCAGTCAGTTATGAAGATGAGGGAAGCTACACCTGTGCTGTTAGAGGACGTGAGAATCTCCCATCTCCACCTGAGAGAATTATTGTCATGTGTGAGTATGATTTCATGACGGACAATTAAGATTCCATTGTGTGCGGCCACTGATCATAGTTGAATAATGTGTATTTATTTATGTATTTATTTGTGTTTTAAAACAGCTGTAGTTTACAAAACAGCTATAGTATGCAATTGCGAAATAGCGTAAGTTTGCAAAAGTGCAATTCTGTCACGGAATGAGCAGACCGGACGCAAATGCAGGACTTGACTTTTAATTCAAAAACAAAACTTGCACGAGGGCAATAACTAACACACAGAAGATAAGCCAAAGTTTGAAAAACGTAACCAGTTCAAAAGCAAGCAGCAGACAGAGCAGTCACAAACAGTCCTTCGGCGTCTGAACTAAGGCAACACAAAGAGAGGCAAAACAGGAGGGTTTAAATAGGGGTGTGCTCAGGTGCAGGGGGTTAACTGAAATGAGACACTGAATTAGTAGACAGGGGATAATGATCTGGTGGGTGGAGTCAGGGAATTGCTGGTGGAACGAGGCAGGGCTGTTACAAATACAGAGCATTGCTTATGAGGGCCTATGTATATAAGGACAAATATATAAGTACAATACCATTGCATATGAGGGCCTATGTGTATAAGGAGAAATACTTATGTTTCCACAAACTTTTATTTGGTAATGCAAATTGAATTTCGTCCAACTGGTGCAGTAACTGTATGTTTCTTCCAGATGCTCCAAAGAACACAAGAATTGTGTGTGATCCACCTGGTGAAATAACTGAGGGAAGCAGTGTGACTCTGACCTGCATGAGTGAAGCTGACCCACCAGTACACACATACACCTGGATCAAGAAGAGTGGAGCTGTAGAACTGAAGTCAGGAGAGGAGAACACACTCACCTTCAGCAAGATCCGTTCTGAGGACAGTGGAGAGTATCTCTGTCAAGCAGCCAATAGGATTGGACAACAGGAATCTGCATCAGTGCCTCTTCATGTGCTATGTGAGTATCACAGCAAAATTACCGTTATGTGCTTCAGAAAGTTGATGTCAACACAGCAGTTGCTGACATCCTTAAAATATTTCCCTAGTTCTTAAATGGTTGTACAGTGTTACGTTTCTAGACAAATGCATTATTTATTATTTATTGTATTTATTTGTTCCAGATCCTCCAAAGAATATCACAATCGAGTCTGGCCCATCTGGTGAAATAACTGAGGGAAGCAGAGTAACTCTGACCTGCATGAGTGAAGCTGACCCACCAGTGCACACATACACCTGGATCAGGAAGAGTGGATCTGTAGAATTTAAGTCAGGAGAAGAGAAGACACTCACCTTCAGCAAGATCCGTTCAGAGGACAGTGGAGAGTATCTCTGTCGAGCAGCCAATAAGATTGGTCAACAGGATTCTCCATATGTGCCTCTTCATGTGCTATGTGAGAATCACAGTAAAATTACTGTAATGCGATTGAGAAAAGAGAACAGATGCCAACACTTCTGACTTCCTTAGTCCATCTGCCCAGTTAGTAAATGGTTGTATTACATTTATAGACATATTTATTAATCAAATACTGAATTTGTACAGTTATTCCAGATCCTCCAAAGAACATAAGCATTGTGTCTGATCCACCTGGTGAAATAACTGAGGGCAGTAATGTGACTCTGACCTGCATGAGTGAAGCTGACCCACCAGTACACACATACACCTGGATCAAGAAGAGTGGAGCTGTAGAACTGAAGTCAGGAGAGGAGAACACACTCACCTTCAGCAAGATCCGTTCTGAGGACAGTGGAGAGTATCTCTGTCGAGCAGCCAATAGGATTGGACAACAGGACTCTCCTGCTGTGTCTGTTCAGGTTTCATGTGAGTGTGAAAGTGCAACAGACAATTTGCTATTAATGTTGTCAGATGTGATGTCAGCTGAAGTTTACCCGTTCCTTCTCACCCCATCTGCAGTTGTAGATCCCCCAAAGAACACAAGAGTCTTCCCTAGTCCCTCAGCTGTGATAACCAATGGCAGTTCAGTGACTCTGACCTGCAGCAGTGATGCCAACCCACCTGTGGAGAACTACACCTGGTTTAAGGTGAATGAGTCCACTCCAGTAGGATCAGGACAGCAGTACAGCATCACTAATATCAACTTTGAGGATGGAGGACAGTACTACTGTGAAGCCAGGAATAAATATGGAGTGAAGAACTCCACTGCCGTGCCTTTAACAGTGATGGGTATAAGGACTGCAGCTGTAATGCACAGGCGTGAGTGTGTGTTTAGGTTATTGTATATGTTTGTGTTTGTGTAGTTTGTATATATATTAGAGCCAAACCCAGGCAGTAACCTTGTGTTCTGATTCAAGTATCTCATGTCTTCTAAAAACTCAGTATCCACCAGCGACAGATGATGCAGAAGTCAGCATGACCATATAGGTATTCTGTATTCGGCAAACATACAGGATCACCAAGCATAGGATAGCTAATTGCAGTACCTCTACAATAAACATACCAAGAGCCCAAGAGGACCCAGATTTAAATCTCCATATCCCATGTTATGTCTAAAAAACATTTTGTGTTTTGCCAAAGACTTTGCTTTGTCATGCAAGACTATTCTGTATCCTTTTTGCCGTTAACAATTTCAAATTCATTGGCAAAAACCTTTTTTTGTATTAAATTGATTTCTTTCTTCACAGTTCACCTCAATTATTTAAATTTTTCATACTCATCAGACCCCAGGATCACACATGCATTATCCGATTACAAAAAAGGGCAAATAATACACAGATGGGTGGCCATTTAGAAAATTGGTGGCCATATTGTTTCTTTTGTGTGTGGCTAATGGGTAAAAGCATGTGTGCCAAATTTGATGTTTGTATCATAAAGTGAACGATTCTTTCACTAATCTGATATGGAATTGTACCATAGGCTGTACAGTATATCTGTGTGTGATAGATTGAGAGGGAAGATGGAGGACTGTAACACGAAGAGTCCTTGATTGAAATTCGTGATTCTATGTGTCATCCATTAGATGCAGGAGTCCAGAGTCCTGTGATGGTTATCATGGTTGCAGTTTCTGTTTCAGTCTCAGTGTGTGTAGTGTTTGGTTTGGTTTGTGCTGCTGTCTGGATGAGGTGAGTAGAGATGGAGATTGAGTAAAGATTAGTCCAGATACATGTACTTGCATGCATTTTCAAAAATGCATTTCATTTTCAAAAATGCATTTTCTGTCTGTCTGTCTGTCTGTCTATCAGGTTTCACTGCAACGGAGGACAGACACAAAAGGAGAGTAGAGATGTAAGCTGTGATAATAGACAGTGATAATAGTTTCATCTTTGCAAATAAAATTGAGGTTCGGATTACCACAATGGCACAGCTAGTTCTATTCAAAATGACATTCAGGGGATTATTAACTAATTGAGCATGAGACACACACAAGAGACACGCCTCGCATGTTCAAGCCTCTAACACAACATTTTTTGTCTTTCTGATGTTCTCTAATGCATATGCAGCCTATATCCTGAAATAATTTGGCCCATTAAAGACGCAATGGCAATTCTTGGTATCACAGAGTGCATGCAGTTTCCATTTAATGCTAAATTTAGAAATATAGCCTACAAATAATGAACGCTTAAACTTGTCCAAACATTGTCTATATTGCATTTAATTTGTTGTGTAGCCAAAATGATTTAATCATTTGCTTAATTTTAATTTATTTTAAAGTAAAAGTGTGTTTATGTTCTTCTCCCCATTGTGTTTAAGACATCAGCAGCCTGTGAAAAGGCACTTGTGTTTACCCAAGACCATTCAAATGAACTGTATAACCGATTTACAATATCTCCCTTCAGAACGTGATTCTCTTCTCTGATTGGCTGATAGGTGACCATTATTCTCAGATAACTGGCTACTTTGGAAGTAGTTCCAAAAATAACTAATCTAATAACTGATCACCGTTCCATATGAATGCCTTTTAGAATGGTAACTATAACAACAATAAGCAGCCTTGTAGATCTACTTTCAACTGAAAATAGTACCTAAACTAACAGGTTGGCTTCTTTCAAATTTGATTTGCATGTTTCTTTTACGTTTTATACGCGTCTTCAAATATACGAGAGATAAATAGAAACGGGAAATAAGCGGGATAACGACCTCCGAGGTGACCGGTTCTACAGAAATAATTGGCTTGGCGCGTGTCGCTGGAGTTCTAGATTCCATCTCGCCAATTATTTCTGTAGAACCGGTCACATGAAGATCAACCAGAAATGTCTGTTTCTCATGTTTATTTAAGACTACTTATTACTACTTATTATACGTAGTTTCAAAATGCATAGCCTTGATGGCATTTAGAAACATAATTATGTAATGGTATTGTGTTAGATCAAAAAAAAAAAATAATAAATAAACATGAGCCGCCTAGGGAGTGTCGGGGTAATTCGAACACTGAATACAATTATTTTCCATACATTCCCATTCCTTCAGTAAATAATATTGTGCCAAATTGTAATGTTACTATAAATGGTCTTGTCATTATGCTCACAACAACATCATTTCTTTTTTGTTATAGGATGATGTGGACTATGAAAATAATACTCAACGAGGAACACCAAGAGCCGCAAGGATGAGCTCACTGTACCAGAGCCTGAACCCCAACACCATCCAACCTGATGCAGTTTACCAGAGCCTGAACCCCAACTCCACCCAACCTAACACAGTTTATCAGAGCCTGAACCCCAACACCATCCAACATGATTCAGTTTACCAGAACCTGAAAAAATAAATGACTGTCAATTCCTAAGTATATTATTAGGTTAATACAAAGCATTTGTATCATCATCTATGTGGCTAAAGGGACATCAGGCAGGACTTTGCATGGTTTTCTATCTCCGGAGCTCCTACAGTCGTCAGACTATTAGAAAAAATGCAACTACATTGTACATTCTCAACAATTGATGTAAATTTATTTGCAAACCAAAGATATAAAACCACAGATGATAATTTTTCAGCGTTATGTTTTCTGAAAATCCTGTAATAATGCGATTCCGGTTATAATCCACTTTCAGTTTCTATTTCGTGGACCTGGCACCAAACATTCTGCAAGCGGGATTACCGCAAAACAAACGAGAGAGAGCCATCATTCACCCTGTAATGAACCATTTAATCATCTACGTGTCTTCTAGGCTGGTAAATTAACAGTAAAAACGCTGCCTGCTGTTCCTTTAATGCATAGTGGATACATGTGTAGTTACCTTTTTTTTTTTATCTTTCTCATGATCTGATCATGGTATGTTGAGTTATGCTTAATTACTGTAATACACATGTACAGTTAATACAAGTTTTGTTTTGTTTTGTGTGTGTGAGGCCTTTATTCAGGAAATTACTGAACTTGTAGTGTGGATGTATTATAATGTATTATAATGAATGTATAATCATGGACTCCACCAACTCATCACACCAATTATCGGCAGAATTGGCCTTTGCAATTGCTTAAATCTTAACACAATAAAAACTAAGAAACATTGATCGACTTTTGTAACGCTCTGACAGACTGTCAACATCCAGCCTAGGAGAGTTTATGTCATATACATACATATATACATTTATTATACGGGTCTCAAGAATGTTGAGGGAGGCTCCATTCACTTTCAATGGGCCTCCTCAACGTTTGCAGATCAGTTATTTTTGTAAAATGACCGTTGAAAAATTATAATGACTGCTGTCAATGGCAACAGGTTTTTTGCTTGAGATTCACGTCTCCGTATCATTCCGCACAGAGATCAACAATGGCACATCGTTGAAAGTGAACATCTGCTGCGTTCTATAGAATGTTTCAAGTTGAAGTTTCTTTGCGAACAGTTTCTCTGCAGAAGCCACGAAACATTAAATGTAAAAGACATTTCTGTAAAATATTATGTTGTCGTGTTGGCAAGGACCCGTATAATAAGCGGGATAATGCACGCCAGTCTCCGGTTCTTCCTCTCGGGAAATATTTTTCTATACTGACTGGCGGACAATACATTATCCCTTACATATTTTGTGCACATAGTCGATTATCACGAAGTGACGAAGTATATGCTTGTTAATATCTAGTAGAACCAGGTGTTCTGTCCTGCCTCTGTAGTAAATGTGGTAACACTTTACTTGACGGGTGAGTAGGCTACATAACACATGCATAGCAGCTGTCATAAAATGCTCATAAATAAGCAAATATAAATGGCAGCACTTTTTGTTATTACCATTCTATTTTCCATATTTATGAAGGGTTTAGTATGTGCTGTACCAAATTATTTTGTTCCACTCGCTAACTAGCGCATTTAGCAAGCTCTTTCAACAGGGCTATGCTTGAATTCACTCCGGTACTCTCTTTTAAGCTAAGTAGCAAATTAACTGAACAAGAACAGGAATCATACACCAACATGTACAACAGATGGACTATGCAGAAAGCAATGTCGGGAAAATTATGAATAATAACAATTAAATATATTTGATCCATAATATCTAACTAATATCTATTCATAATGATAAATTTATAATTACAAGTGAACATCTTATATATCTAACATACTAATGGTTTATATGAGTGGGAATTCTTAACCTTATGGTATTTTATTATCAAGCTTATTCTACCAAATCTTATAGCAGAGTTAGTGTGTTTTGTCTGCTCATGCATTGTAGGCATAGCATGATGCTGTTTTTGCTTGGTAGAAATATGTACCAAATATTTTCCTTCCTTGTTTTTGTTGTAAGACAGCTGATGAGAGTTAACAGTTTTAAGCATTCAATATTTTAAGCAAAGCATTTTGAACAGTTTATGGACAAATGCAAGGGTGATGCCAACAGAAGAATGGGCTGGTTATGGACTGTAAAAATGTAGAGTAGGCTAGGATTTAATAGAATAGCTTGAAGACACTGGAATACTGTATAGTGAGCCGACACCTCCCTGAAATGAGTTTCTGTAGGTTGGGATGTCTGCTCTATAAACAAAGATCCTAGTGAGTGACGCTGGCTCCCTATGGTTTCAGTTCACTCGCTATAGCATGGTGGTGCTGCTATGGTTTGAGTCGAGTCTTGTTGTGTTTAGGGCTTGACCGTCCTCTTTTTCTCACTGGTGAGAAAGCACTAAGCTGATGATGAAAATAGGAGCCTCTACGTGCTGAACACTATCAGCATAAATAGCTGAGATGGATCTGCATGTGGCTACGTGATGTTAGCCATGCTGTGTAGTTACGTGATGTTAGCCACGCTGTGTAGCTACGTGATGTTAGCCACGCTGTGTAGCTACGTGATGTTAGCCACGCTGTGTAGTTACGTGATGTTAGACATGCTGTGTAGCTACGTGATGTTAGCCACACTGTGTAGTTACGTGATGTTAGCCATGCTGTGTAGCCACAGATTCTTTTAGAAGCCAGATATTTAGTGTTAATTCATGTCTATGGGTAGCCTGGCGAATGCCAAACTAAAAATCACAAGTGATATTTAGTCTGGAGACCTACCTATTGCATTTCTCATTGTGGAAGCATCGTTTACGATTGTCCAGAGCTGTTTATTGGGCGCTACGAATGTACAGTATCATATTGTCTGTACATAGCTCGGAGCCAATACCAGAGCCACCACATGACATAAAATGCAATCGAGGGCCGTGCAAATTCCTTTTTGTTCTGTGATTGGATACCGAAAGCAGGCGAGAAAATCGGCCATGGTCACCATGCTGCTCTGCAGAGTGAAATGAAATAAGTGTGCAAACGAGCATGGGAACTCCAAGGCTAGTCTATGGGAGCAAAGTGGAGTTCATCCAAGCTAGCTGCCACTAGCCTGGCCACGCCCTTCTAGTGAGCTGCCACCCTTATCAGTGGCAGCTGGCGCCCCAATCAGTCAACTTCAGTAGATGCAAAAGGCCCGGTAAAGTTACATAGCGAAAATTGCACTTGTCTCTGTGATTTATTTTTTGTATATTTGTACACCATGGACATTGATATATGTATTGTATGATTTTGACGATCTAAAAAGGGAAAGAAAAAAAAAAAATCAGCACATTAACAGACTATTTTCAACGGAATGGAGAGTCACACATCTTGACATTAATATGAAATAGGCAGGGGGCTTTGGAGATCACCATGCCATGTTCAAAATGTACATCCATTACTCATAAAAATAAGCCTTTTGAAATGTCGGTGGAATTCTTGGATTCTGTCATAGACTTCAATGTTACAGGATGAGCTTCTCCACTGCATAAAGGCTAGCACCGCCCCAAGCTACCATATTTGTATTTGAAGTGGGTCCTCATGATTTATCTCCGTAATAAAGGATGTCTGGTTTAGCTACGTGAAGTTAGCCATGCTGTGTAGCTATACGTGATGTTAGCCATGCTGTGTGCTGACCACCATCAGCAAGCAAAGCCTGTGGACATCTTCTTTATGCTGACACTCTTCATCAGGCATGCATTCAGACAACAGACATATGTGTATCTACTCAACTAGTAAAATTTGTTGTGTCAATTGAAGCCTTGAGACGAAGAACCATACAAGTCCATGTATCAAAATAATATACAATAATAAATCAGCTCATATCTAATTTGAGCATATTTTACCTTGCTTTCCTGTAAGTCTTTCGTTGTGGACAGAGAGAGAGAGAGAGATAGAGAGAGAGAGAGAGAGAGAGGAGGAGGAGGAGGAGAGCATATTCACTTAGACGGGAAGTGACATCATAGAGATAAGTCAGAAACAAGACAGGAGAGCCAACTTTTCTCACCAGTGAGTAGGCTAGTGAGACAGAGAAAGTGAGAGAGTAAGACAGCTCAGTGTAAAGTTAAGCAGTGTTTAAGAAGCTATAGAATAGTGACACAGGAAACACAGACGTTCCACAGGACAGATGTAAGGCTATAATTCTCACAACTTTTTATGTCTGCAGAACGGTCAGTTGGTTTTAGTTTGTCTGTTACAGTATTAATCAAATAGTGGGCTACGCATCACTAGGGACCTACTGTTTACTAAGAACAGAGTTGGAAAAGATTTGAAATAACTGTAAGGAAGTAAACGTGTTTTTATTTTGCTTAAATCGTAAAAGTAAAAGTAGGCCTACCAGTTTAAAAATCTGTGTCAGTCAAAGTAAGAAAATACTTAAGTTAAAATTCACTTTGAGTAAATGTTTTACATCAATTTTAGATTTGTAGAATTAATACATTTTAGCTTTAAACAACTTTATTTTGAACATAGGTTTAGTCCCAAAATATAGATTATTACTAATTAAATAGGCCTATTGTGCCATTACAGAAAGTAGCCTAAAAGCAAACTGCAGTCATTTTTGTTTTGTCTGTCCTGTAGAGCTGGTGAAATGTCACGTACACCCTCTACATTCTTAGCCCTCGATATTGAAAGTAGCTGTTTTCAGAGACTGAAACCTCATTGTGCATGTAAATGAGAGATGCAACTGCACTAATAGATATGCTACTTTGTATTTATATAACTTACTATGTGTCTCCCCCAGTCTGGGTCAGTCCTAAGTTCCCACAACCCTACGTTCTCACATTGCTTAGAGTCCGGTGTAGGGTTTGGGTTAGGTTTATAATTTTGGTTAGGGTTAGGTTTGCAGGAACGTGTTAGGGTTGAAGTTTAAGTTGGGCTTAAGGTTAGATTTAGAATTTTGGTTAGGGTTAGGGGCTTTGGGAAAATAGACATGCTGCTTTCCAAGTCTGTATCCATTTCATTTCATGCATTTACTAGTTTCTCTTACCTTCATCTCTTACCTTCACAGTGCATCTAATAAATTCTGCCAAAGCCTTGCGCTACTGTTTGTTTCTGTGGCATTAAATGAATAGTTCACTTTTTTTATGAAAATTGACCTCAGTGCTTGCGTTTTCCTAGTATGGCGACCTCAATTTTCCCCATTTTGTAGCTTTAGCTTAGCATAGGCACTGGAATGTAATGTTGCCAGATAACAGCTCATTGGCAACTTTACTTTCAAGCGCCTATGCTAAGCTAAAGGTAAAATTGGGGTTGCCAGACTAGGAAAATGCAAGCACTGAGACCAAAATGCTTTTATATGTAACTCCAGGTAAGGGGGTGAATAACCAATTTTCATAAAGAGGTGAACTATTCCTTTAACCAAAATTTGTGTATTTAGTATATCTAAATACAACACCCTATAGTTTGTGTGTTTGTATATATAGGCAATTCAGGTGTTATGGACGTGTCATTTACATGCATTATTGATGAACAAAATGACACTCTACAATCCAGATGTCACGTCCATAATGCCATTTCTCCCAATGAAAACCAACTTTTTTTAAAATTTACATTTAAAATTAAGTCTTTCTCTGTGTTTACTGAGGTCTCCTGTTTGGAGACTAGACGCATTTTCAGAAAAAGTCCCTCTATAAGGGTTCTAGAAGCATTTTTTAGTAAAAGTTGTGAACAGGTCTATTTCACTAAATTAAAGTATGCTGAATTCATCTAGCCCTGTTCACAAGACGGATTGTGAGTTTTTGACCATCTAATTTGCAAAAACAAAATGGCTGCCGAATTTAGCGATTTTCGCAACTGCATTTTGGCAAGCACTGCTTTTCCATAGAAATAAACACATATGGTTCACATGTTTCCTTATCAAAAATAGTTCCTGAGCAAAATATCAATCAAACAGGGCAGGAAAAGTATTAAATGATGTAGAAATTGCATTTTTAAGCTGCAATATGCTAATAAACCACCGTTCTTTATAAAAAAAATATTTAAGTAAAAAAAAAAAAAAAAAAACCTGCTGTAAAAATCTACAGATATGCAAAGCATTTTTCTTAAGTGTTTAAAGGATTACAATATTTATTATTCAAATTGCTTAGACCCCCCCCCCCCCCCCACACACACACACACCCCTATTTATGGGCAATTCCACGAAAAAGTCAACCTCACCTTGAAAAAAAAAAAGTCTCATCTACACGGACATAAGTTATTTCAGAAAACTTGCAATACAAAAAAGCATTGTCTCGATGTAAATATTGAACTGAACAAGTTTCGAAAGGATATCTGTTTGTTAACATTTTTATCCTATTCAGCCATCATGTAAGTCTATGGAAGGGCTTATAAAGGGCATAAGTGGATGATAACACAAACAAAGCTGCAATGCTATCAGTTATTTTCTATTTTTATAGACATATACTTATAAACATTCTTCAAATATCACCCCAAAAGCTATGTAACATAATCAGACACATTTCAACACACCACTGTAGTGGTTGTGACTACAAATGTCTGACAAAGTGGTTAAAATAGTGTTTTTATGTATTGTTTACAAAAGCGTTTTGTAAACAAACAATGTTTGGCTGCTTGCATATACACACTGTTTTAACACTTTTTCAGCCATTTGTAGTCATACACAATACAGTTCTGTGTTGTAAGGTGTCTGTTTATACTTCATAGTTTTTGTGGTGACATTTGGAGTATGTTAATATGTTCAAAGTTCAAAATTCAGTTCAAAATTCTGCCCCATTGGGCTAGTTGTAAGTGATTATTCTCCGTTCAAGGAAACCTATATAGTGGAGTAAGGTGTCAATGTAATTCTTCTTTTTCATTTCAAGTTGATGCAAAAGTTTTATTTTCACTTTTAAATTGATGTTAAGGGTCTATAGAACAATTCTAGTTCGAGTGTCAAGCAGACTGATGAAATATTTGCACCCTTGTGTTAATCGGGTGTGTTTTTTAAGGCAATATATTACAGGTGAATAGGGTAAAAAAAATGAACTTGCAGGTATTACCATGAAACTTCACCAGTTGATTACTCACACAAATAGGAAAAAAGTATATTGCAAGTTTTATGTAATCTTGTGTTTAAATATGCTAATTAGCTCAAATGTAATTAAATATGTGTAAATTTGCATAGGCCTACATTTTATAGTGAAAGGTCTGGACATTGGAAAAGGTTAGGTTCAAAATTGTTTTTTTTTTTTTTCATTTTGTTAATACATTAAATTAGAAAAAAATGTTTACCGAGGGGATTGTGGATATCTTGCTTTGTTCAGAAAATTTGGCCAACAGCCTTATAAAATGGATTTTCGCCAGGATTAGGAATGTAAATCAACAAATTACTTTGTACAAATCTTCAGAATCTAGTTTGGAATGACACTGGAAAGTTTGGTGTATAGGTGATACAGAAGTCCCCCTTTCCCCCACAAAGACGCATCACCAGGCCCATATACTGTACCTGTATATCAGAGTTGAGTTACTCATTTGCATTCTGAATCTCCACTTCTGTATCACCTACACCAAACTTTCCAGTGTCATACCTAACTATATTTTGAAGACTTTTACTGAGGGATTTGTTTATTTATCTCTCTAATCCTGAATTACATGACATTTTGGTCTTAAAAATAGGGCGGAAATCTGTTTTTTTAAGGCTGTTGGCAGTTACAAAGTAAGATATCCATAATCTCTTCCATATACAGTACAGACCAAAAGTTTGGACACACTTTCCCATTAAATTATTTACTTTATTTTCATGACTGTTGCCTTCAGTGACAATCTACAAAATAAACAAACTTATGAATGGACACGTGGCATTATGTACTTAATAAAAAAAAGTGTGAGAGAACTGAAAACATGTTTTATATT
Organism: Sardinella longiceps; assembly: GCA_027497455.2. Taxonomy (NCBI): domain Eukaryota; kingdom Metazoa; phylum Chordata; class Actinopteri; order Clupeiformes; family Clupeidae; genus Sardinella; species Sardinella longiceps. The sequence continues at coordinate 21,723,966 of JAODXP020000033.1, read as the reverse complement.
CTTGTTTCATCGAAGTATTCTTTTTTTGTTTTGATAACTGCTTTGTCCTCTTTTTATTTTTTGGATGAGCTTCAAGAGGTAGTCACCTGAAATGGTTTTCCAACTGTCTTGAACAGTTATTCATTCCTAGAGATGCTAAGAACTTGTCGGCTCTTTTGCCTTCACTCTGCGGTCCAGCTCACCCCAAACCATCTTGACCGGGTTCAGGTCCAAAAGTTTGTCATAATCTCACACTTTTTTTGTTAAGCACATAATTTCATATGTATTCATTCATAATTGTGATGCCTTTAGTGAGAATCTACAATATAAATTGTCCTGGAAATAAATGAATCGCTTTGAATGAGGGGGTGTGTCCAAACTTTTGGTCTGTACTGTATATTGTCTAATTTAATGTCTCAACAAAATGAAAAGAAGTATTTCGAACCTGACTTTTTCCAATGCCCAGATTTTTTGCACATATTTAATTGGATTTTACCTAATTAGCATATCTAAACATAAATTTACAGAAAACTTGCAATGCACTTTTCCCCCCCTATTTGTGTAAGTAATCAACTGGTAAAGTTTTATGATAATATCTGCAAGTTCATTTTTTTACCCTACTCACCTGTAGTATCTCGCCTTAAAATAAAACAAACGCTTTGAATAAGGGGAAAATATTTCATCGGCTTGCTTGACACTCGAACCAAAATTGTTCTATAGACCCTATTTTTTAATTTGGCAGTGAAAAAAAAAACTTTTGGATCAATTTGAATTGACGGGGTCCTTCGCCGCCCCACTATAGCAGTCATACTCCACAGAGGTTGAAAATGATATGAAAATTGGCAGCCATCTTTCAATTTCACCATACCATAATTTTCTGAACCCTAATATTTGAATAGCTCATTCTCCACACAGTATTGACTTAAAATAACAATGAAAATAAAATAACACCACATGGCAAATGTATGAAAATGAAGACCTTTTTAAAAAAAAATGAATAGGCCTAATTCCGTTTTGGAAAATAGGCCAAAAAACATTTTTTTCTCTATCTGGTTGCTTGACACTCAGACCAAAATTGTTCCATAGACCCTTTTCTTCAATTTGGAAGTGAAAACAAAACTTTTGCATCAATTTGAAATGACTGGGTCCTTCTTGCCCCCACTAATATGGTTGGACCAAAATGTCTTGCATTTTCAGTATTGGCTAATCTCAAGTAGCTTGAGCAATAGAGCTCTTGTTGAAAATGACTGAAGTTGCCCTTTAATTGTTTGTGTTTGCCTATATTCAGCCATGGAGTTTGCATAAGAATATGAACAAAATTGTGAAATACTGCTATATGGGCAATTCCAGCGCTATGGACGTGGCATTTTCATGCATTATTGATGAACAAAAGGCCACAAAACCTCCGCAAACCTAGCAGTATTGTGCTAGCTGAGCTGTGTTCTGGCTGTACCATTGATTGTTTCTGGCATCAGATCCAGTTCAGAAAAAAGGAGGGAACAGATCTTCACATAGTGTTCCTGAATGTCGCAAACACCTTTGGCTCAGTCCCTCACAAACTCCTGTGGACGGCCTTTGACTACTTCAGAGTCCCAACAGCTCTCACAGCCCTTGTCAAGGCCTACGTCCAGGACGTCCAAGTCTGCGTGACAACAGCAGAGTACACAACAGCTTGGAAATACCTGGAAGTGGGAATTATGGCTGGCTGCGCCATCTCCCCGCTGACCTTCACCCTGGCCTCCCCGCTGACCTTCAGGCCTCTAGAATGGACGGTAGGCGGACAGCTAATAAAACCTAAGCTGAGGCTGCCACCAGTCAGAGCCTACATGGATGACCTCACAAGTCTCACCACAACCAAGGTTTGTACT
>JAODXP020000033.1:21628924-21722019 GCA_027497455.2 Sardinella longiceps | reverse complement strand
ACTAGACGCATTTTCAGAAAAAGTCCCTCTATAAGGGTTCTAGAAGCATTTTTTAGTAAAAGTTGTGAACAGGTCTATTTCACTAAATTAAAGTATGCTGAATTCATCTAGCCCTGTTCACAAGACGGATTGTGAGTTTTTGACCATCTAATTTGCAAAAACAAAATGGCTGCCGAATTTAGCGATTTTCGCAACTGCATTTTGGCAAGCACTGCTTTTCCATAGAAATAAACACATATGGTTCACATGTTTCCTTATCAAAAATAGTTCCTGAGCAAAATATCAATCAAACAGGGCAGGAAAAGTATTAAATGATGTAGAAATTGCATTTTTAAGCTGCAATATGCTAATAAACCACCGTTCTTTATAAAAAAAAATATTTAAGTAAAAAAAAAAAAAAAAAAACTGCTGTAAAAATCTACAGATATGCAAAGCATTTTTCTTAAGTGTTTAAAGGATTACAATATTTATTATTCAAATTGCTTAGACCCCCCCCCCCCACACACACCCCTATTTATGGGCAATTCCACGAAAAAGTCAACCTCACCTTGAAAAAAAAAAAAGTCTCATCTACACGGACATAAGTTATTTCAGAAAACTTGCAATACAAAAAAGCATTGTCTCGATGTAAATATTGAACTGAACAAGTTTCGAAAGGATATCTGTTTGTTAACATTTTTATCCTATTCAGCCATCATGTAAGTCTATGGAAGGGCTTATAAAGGGCATAAGTGGATGATAACACAAACAAAGCTGCAATGCTATCAGTTATTTTCTATTTTTATAGACATATACTTATAAACATTCTTCAAATATCACCCCAAAAGCTATGTAACATAATCAGACACATTTCAACACACCACTGTAGTGGTTGTGACTACAAATGTCTGACAAAGTGGTTAAAATAGTGTTTTTATGCATTGTTTACAAAAGCGTTTTGTAAACAAACAATGTTTGGCTGCTTGCATATACACACTGTTTTAACACTTTTTCAGCCATTTGTAGTCATACACAATACAGTTCTGTGTTGTAAGGTGTCTGTTTATACTTCATAGTTTTTGTGGTGACATTTGGAGTATGTTAATATGTTCAAAGTTCAAAATTCAGTTCAAAATTCTGCCCCATTGGGCTAGTTGTAAGTGATTATTCTCCGTTCAAGGAAACCTATATGGTTGGACCAAAATGTCTTGCATTTTCAGTATTGGCTAATCTCAAGTAGCTTGAGCAATAGAGCTCTTGTTGAAAATGACTGAAGTTGCCCTTTAATTGTTTGTGTTTGCCTATATTCAGCCATGGAGTTTGCATAAGAATATGAACAAAATTGTGAAATACTGCTATATGGGCAATTCCAGCGCTATGGACGTGGCATTTTCATGCATTATTGATGAACAAAAGGCCACAAAACCTCCGCAAACCTAGCAGTATTGTGCTAGCTGAGCTGTGTTCTGGCTGTACCATTGATTGTTTCTGGCATCAGATCCAGTTCAGAAAAAGGAGGGAACAGATCTTCACATAGTGTTCCTGAATGTCGCAAACGCCTTTAGCTCAGTCCCTCACAAACTCCTGTGGACGGCCTTTGACTACTTCAGAGTCCCAACAGCTCTCACAGCCCTTGTCAAGGCCTACTTACAGGACGTCAATCTGGTGACACAGCAGAGTACACAACAGCGGAATACCTGGAAGTGGGAATTATGGCTGGCTGCCCATCTCCCCGCTGACCACTGGCCTGGATCTTCAGGCCTCTAGAATGGACGGTAGGCGGACAGCTAATAAAACCTAAGCTGAGGCTGCCACCAGTCAGAGCCTACATGGATGACCTCACAAGTCTCACCACAACCAAGGTTTGTACTGTACAGCTTTTAAAAAAGCTCCAGGAAAACATTGAGCGGGCTTGCATGAAGATCAACCCAAGCAAGTCCAGAAGCATCTCCATTATCAAGTAGAAGCTGGCAGACCGCCGCTTCCACATTGGCGAGGAACCCATCCCAAATGTCTCCGTGACAAGCCTAGGTCGTTGGTATGATGCCTCCCTGAAGGACAAAGAGCAAGTAGAGCAGCTCAGGAAAGAAGTAGCCCATGGCCTGGAGAACATCTATAGAACCTAAATTCTTGGCAAGTGAAAGCTCTGGTGCATGCAGTATGGACTACTTCCACGTCTGCTATCGCCACGTACCCACTATGAATTGCCGCTGACAAAGTTGGAGAAACTGGAGAGGTTGGTCAGCTCATATAAGGGAGTGGGGTGGCCTTCATAGCTTAGCAGTATTGGACTTTATGGCAAAGGGATGTCACAACTGCCCATTTCCAGTCTGACAGAGGAGTACAAGTGTGCCAAAGTCAGGCTGGACATGATGCTACTGGATTCGAGTGATCCAGTTGTAGCCCAAACTGCCCCCATCCTGGCGTCTGGGAGGAAGTGGACCCCATCAGCTGCAACTGAGCAGGCAAAGGCAGCACTCAGACACAAGGACATCCTGGGCCGAGTGCAGGAGGGGAGGAGTGGCCTTGGACTTGGGGCCAGCATACCAGTGTGGAGCAAGGTCTCTTCATTCCAGAGCCGCAAGCTGGTGGTCCAGGAGGTACGTCAGGATGAGAAAGCGGGAAGATGCGCCAAAGCTGTGGAGCAGGCAATGCAGGAGCAGTGGATGCCATAGGAAGGAGTGGAGAAAAGGAAGATCTCCTGGAAAGAGCTGTGGGAGATGTAGGCGTTCAGGCCAGTGGCAGCTAACACCATTCGTTCAGGAGGGTGAAGGCCAAGCCAATCGCATCACTATAACATCAGACAATGGTCAACTAGACAGAGCACGATACTGGAAGCTGCTGGTAGACTTGGACAAGAAACTCTGGTTTCCACCGCAAATCACAGCCACCAACCTGTGACCAGACCTTGTTCTGTGGTCAGCTGCTACCAAGCTTGTCTACATCATCAAGCTCACCACTCCCTGGGAGAGCGCAGTGGAGGAGGCATATGAGCATAAAAGACTGAGGTATGCTGAACTGGCAGGCAATGCACAACAACAAGGCTGGAATGAGAAGGTATGCCCAGTGGATTTAGGCTGCAGAGGATTTGTAGCCACCTCAACATCCAGGTTACTCAGGGAATTGCGAGGGAAGGCCCATCGGCAGGCAGTCAAAGACCTCTCTATGGCTGCTGAAAAGGGAATGGAGTGGCTGTGGATAAAGAGAAAAGACTCAGTCTGGGCCTTCAAGTGATGTGATGGCGCCTAGGGATTGAAATTGGGGCGCTGGGACTCACTGCTGAATCCTCTGGAGGTGTTGTGGGCTCATCACCGAAACACTCAGGAAGGAGGGCGCCCACTTGACAACCAGAAAGGTGCCATCACTCAATTGACCATCCCACAGAGTCTCAGCAGTGCCTCAAGTTTGAATCAACGGATAACAATTATCAAGTCCTATACAACGAATCTAAGACTTGTCTAAATATTTAAAGTTACAGAAAACCTTTTTCAATGACTGTTAGCATTATTAGCATAATAATAATGCTAATAATATAATAATATTTGCATTTTTTTAAATATTAGCTACCATCTTTGATCTAGGCTATTGCTCAAAGACATTTATAAGAAACTTTCATGTAAATAATGTCCATTTATTTCCATGGAATAATTCCATGGTAAAATATAGAGCGGAAAATATGAAATTTTGTTAGCGAATATAGCTGTATTAGGCTATGCCTGGTAAATCAGTAATTGAAAAAAAACAACAAAACAAAGTACGTACCAAGTAGGCTTACTGTTAATGATATCATCTTAATACAGAGTACTCCTAAATCATTTTAATAACTTCTCTTGAGCATTTAAACATAGGTTCTAGTATCTTAATAGAAAATATTAAATAACGATTAGCATAATTAGCATAATGCTAGCTTTTTGGATTTTATTTTGTAAATATCATCTTGTACCTTTGATGTAATACTTAAGAAACACAGAGAGAAACAAACATGTCATAAATGTGCATTTGTTAGCATGGAATAACAGTGCTTGCTAAAACACAGTGCTTAAAATCGGTAAATTCAGCAGCCATTTTGTTTCTGCAAATTAGATAGTCAAAACCTCAAAATTCAGCTTGTGAACAGGGCTAGTTGAATTCAGCACACCTTAATTATGTTAAAAAGACCTGTTCACAACTTTTACTAAAAAATGCTTCTAGGAGGCACATTTATCAAAAATGCCTCTAGACTATATGAATGTAGTAATATTTACATTTCTCTAGAAATTGCACACACTTCACAGCAACAACTACTCTCCCATTAAAAGTAAAAGTCACATCCATAACGCAAATTGAAAGGCTCATATTCTTATAATGTAAATCATGATATTAATTTTTTGTGTTTGTCTATATTTAGCCATGGGGTTTGCATAAGAATATGATCAAAATTGTGAGATACTGCTAGGTTTGCGGAGGTTATGGCATTTTGTTCATAATGCTGGAATTGCCCATATACCAATTCCATGAAATGCAATTTATTGTCTGAAGGATTTCATTGCTCTCTCTCGCTCCCTCTCTATCTCTCTCCCCCCACAGATACAGTACAGTACTGATCCTCTTTAGTTATCAAGGATAGAGTGACACAGGTAAAAAAAAAAAAAAATGAAAGCAATTATGTGTGGAAAACAAAACAAAAAAAAACTGTAATAATATTATTGATAACTGTATCCTTTACGCTGCAGGACACTTGGCCAGTGATGACTCCAGTTGCATTTCACCCTCCTCTACTCATTCTGGTGCTGAGTATTACAGGTGAGGAGGAGTAGACATGATAATTCCAACACAAACCAGCCCCTTGGCAGTATTGGAAATGTCACCGGTATAACTGGGTTTCACTTGTCGTCACTAACGTATTTTTCTAAGCGTCGCTCTGTATTTTTCTAAGCGCGCGAACCTCAGCTGATGGGCCACGTGGAGCTAGAGCCATTGAAAGTCCTGTGTTTTGTCTGCGACTTACTTGTACAAAATGCCTTAGTTTTTGGATGTTATAAACTGTCTAACCGAGAGAAAGTAAAGGGTTACTATGGAGTACCTAAGGAAATCTCCCGTAAAGGTGAGAAATGGAAAAAAAATCTCACAGAACAACGCTGTAGTTGTAATGCCCACAGCATCGATTGTCGGCAAATCTTTCCGCTCTTTAGAAAATTCTGACATTTTCATCAAGTACGGGTCACGTCCAATGTATTTCCCTACTAACTCCTTGTATCTATCCCTACATACCGGCTCTAAACCACTACAGTATGCACTTTTCTCTGTGTCCTCCATTGCTGTTGTTATGCTTGCCTCCACTTCCTGCCCATCAGTTCGAATTGTTTGCGCTCCCGTTATCACGTCACTGAAACCCTGCTATTGTCTGTTCTCTGTTGCAGTTTCTATGGTGACAATGCAAACAGATCCAGGGAAGCCCTGTGTGTTCCCATTCATCTATAAGAGCAAGACCTACACAGACTGCACTTCTGAGGACGTTGGCAAGCCATGGTGTTCCACAAAGAAATATTACCAAGGCAAATGGAGATACTGTGAGAGTGAGTGCATATTGCATTACTAGAATAAATAAGATATTAATACAGTACCATGAATTTGTAACTGTGTATTTGCACTGTCATAACAGCTAGGCTATCTTTTATGATGTCTTAATGGTAAATCAAACTGCTTCCACTTTAGTTGAGGTACTGTCACAAAGGTGTCATGACAGCTAGTCTATCCTTCATGATGTCTTAATGACAATTAAAATCCTACCACTTTACTTGAGGTCCAAGAATGTATTCACTACACTGGGTAACACTTTGCGGTAAGGGTACATGAATTATCATGAATTCATGCATGAAATCATTCATGATAAATTCATGATTCATGCATTACTTCATCTCTGAAAGTCTAATGAGTTATCAGGAATTAACATGAATTCATTGTTTGTCATTAATGACCTCCTGCTGAAATAGCAGATGATCTTAAGTATTAGTTACTCCGGGTACATCATCATGAGTCATGATTAATTAGCATGAAGAGGTGGATTATCCGGATTAACTACTGGTTGTTTATCTGTACTTCACAGGTCTGTAATGAAAATTGTAGATCTGGATCTACATGAGACTGGTGTCTGTTTTGTGTTTCAGGTGAAAGCAGTTGGAGTGTGTCTTACTCTCCGCAGAGTATCTGTACTTTCGAGGGATCTACAGTCGACATGTCCTGCTCTTACACGTATCCCTCTCATCTGACAGTGCAGGAAGCCTACTGGACAACCTCAGATAGTCCTGCAGCCACTGATATCTCTCAGCTGTCTCAGTATAAAGATAGAGTTAGGGTGAACTGTAGAGATAAACAGTGCGCTCTAAAATTAAGCTCAGTTACACATTTAGATGAATATTTCTATTGCAGTATTACAGTCAATGTTAACCAAGCGAAATATATAGGGAAAGGTGGAGTTAAATTATCTCTCACAGGTAAAGTCTTTTGTTTCTATTTTATTATTGATATGCAGTTGTTGAACTTTTAGTGGAGGGTTTATTGATCTATTGCAGTACCTCCAATTTGTTTCATCTCATAGACTTGAAGGTGGAGGCTCCCAAAACTGTCACTGAGGGAAATCATGTGACTCTCACCTGCAAGACCACCTGTGATCTCACCGGCAGTCCCTCATTCATCTGGAGTAAAGATGGACGTCCTGTAGAGAAGAAGCAGATCATCAACAACCAGCTGCAGCTCCACCCAGTTAGCAGAAAGGATGATGGCAGCTACACCTGTGCTGTTAGAGGACATGAGAATCTCCCAGCTCCACCTGAGAGACTCAGTGTTATGTGTGAGTATAACAAATGATGGGAAATCCTCAGTCCACAGTGTCATACCTAGTGCAAGTTTATTATAAAATTACAATATAGAGTCTTACAATTATACATGAGAGACAATATATTAGGGAAAATGAATAGCTACCAGTACGTACAGATTTCAATACATTGTTAGAAGTTGTTGAGTACGGTCATTTGTCAAAATTTTCAACAAATCTGTGTTGCCTAAGCCAAGATATCACGGTTAGCAGCTAGCCTATGCAGCCAGCAAGCTAAATCTATTGGGCAAGTTTCTAACTTTCTGACGTCAACACAAATCATGACCCTGTGAGTCTGAAGAGGCTACAAACCTTTTCTTTTTTTTTTTTACCTCAGTGCAACATAGCCACAAGTGTTGTAATCAAAACGATATGCATTGTTAGCCCAGTAGTGGTACAGAAATGTTTACACACAGCGTTTTAGAAGACTGTACCTTACCTCTGTTGATTTGCCCAATAGACTCCGCTATATGGCAGGCTCGCTGCTAACCGTGATATCTCGGCTTAGGCAACACGGATTTGTTTCATGTTTTGACAACTGAATGTACTGAACGACTTCTAAAAATATAATCAAAGCTGTGTGTACTGGTGCTCCCCTTTAAATCCCTGTTGGCATTTAGATCTCCCACAAAACATGCAAATTCAAGTCAGTCCATCTGGTGAAATTAAAGAAGGAATCAGAGTAACTCTGACCTGCATGAGTGAAGCTGACCCACCAGTACACACATACACCTGGATCAAGAAGAGAGGAGCTGTAGAACTGAAGTCAGGAGAGGAGAACACACTCACCTTCAGCAAGATCCGTTCTGAGGACAGTGGAGAGTATTTCTGTCGGGCAGCCAATACAATTGGTCATCAGGATTCTCCTGCGATGACTGTTCAAGTTTCATGTGAGTTTCAAAGAGCCTCCACACTTGTGTTGTTTTGCTTCATCTTGTTTTCAGTTCTCAGTTGAAGATTATCTGTTCCCTCTTATCTATCTAGATCCCCCAAAGAACTCAAGAGTCATCACTAGTCCTTCAGGTGTGATAATCAAGGGCAGTTCGGTGACTCTTACCTGCAGCAGTGATGCCTACCCACCTGTGAAGAACTTCATCTGGTTTAAGAGTGGAGCACAAATCTCCCTTATGGAATCTGGGCAGAATCACAGCATCACTAACATCATATGTGAGGATGGAGGAAAGTATTACTGTGAGGCTGGGAATGAATATGGAGCTGATAAATCTACTGCTGTGTTGATAACAGTGATAGGTATGTACTGTAACTGTAATAGGCTGGCGTGTGTGTGTGTGTCGGTGTGGCCATTTCTACATTATCCTCCGAGGGCTGAACTTAACTGTTCTTCACAATTTGAGTAATGGGTCATTCCGTGCCAAATCAACAAATCTGAGACAAAAATTCCGCCTGACCATCTTGGATTTGCTTCAAACTTTATGTGAATAATGGTACCATACCCAGGACCTATTATGTGAAATATTACCATTGTATCTTGTATAGTTGTTGAGATACGGGGTCTTAAAAAAGGGGTCGTGTGTCAAGAAAGTGGAGCTCTGAGAAAATATCCATGTTCCACAAAGCGTTACTCTTGGGAGTTTTCATGCTACATTTATGAATCTTTCAGGACATATTCGAAAGTAGTATGTGTCTTTACACTGTGAAGTACACCTTTCACGGTAGCACATTTGCTGAGTAATGCTTTGCTGAAAATGGGAAAAAAAATACATGTTCATTTTTTCCTATCTATTTCACAGTACTATATCTTGTACACGAATGACATCAGATCTTTAGTATTTCTATGTAGTTCACACAAGTTATTGTACATTATCTTCAAGTAAGAAAATATTTGATATTAATAACAGCTTTTGAGTTTTGAGACATTAAAGATGATAGAAATGAATTAAGACCTATAGTTTAAGCATATTTTCCAAATTACTGGTTGAGTGTACCTTGAAATCAAAGTTACCACCACAAAGCCCATGTTTTATTTTGCAAATGCTCAAGATTTTGAAATGGTACCTTTAGCCAAACCACATAAATTACTATATCAAAGATGGCTTTCACAGTCTTGGTGATTGGTTTTTCTGCCTTCGTTGCTAGGTGTGTTTGTTTATTTGGTCCCTTGGTTGCTATGGACTACTTTGCCCACATAGCCATGTGCTTCTGGGCCTAGGTTCTGCCCCTCCCTTTATTCATCAGTTAGGCTTTTCATTGGATGTTTGGTGTCTGCCTATTCCTTGTATGTTTAGCCAATGAGGTTTCTTATTTTAAAGGCTTCTTTTTATTATTAATGAGCATTTTGCCTGCTATTGTTGATCATGATTATTGTGGGTTTCCTGGTCATCACGCCGTCATGGAGGATTATCACAAATTGCTTTTTGTGAAAAGCTTTTTGTCTAAAGATAGGCTACTTCAAATACCACATTACCATACATTGAATGTATAGCTGTAACTTTAATATGCTCAAAGGAAATGCAGTCTGTGATCCTGAGAGTTAATATGAGATGGCTTATAATTGTAAGAAACTAAAACTTCTTATGACTGATCACTAAAATGGAGCATAAATCGGCAGGTGACAGAAAATTCAGATTTATTGTCACGGGCCTAAAAGGACCAGCATTGCAATCTCTTCAAATATTTGCAAATTGATTGATAGATAGTTTAATTGATAGATGATTCATAAATTATAGATATTTTATCAAAGTAAAATTTTGCAATTTTGTCTAGCATTAAAGCCTTTGTATTTTTAGGTTAGTGAATTGATTTATCAGCATTGTTCATAATGTTAATGATTACATCTGTTCAAATCTAAATAAGTGTTATAACCACAATTGTAAGCAGACGTGACACCTGTTCAAATTATCTCTAAAATTGATCACTTTAGATAAAGAATAGTCCAATGCCTATTGAGTTCTTATTATTTTAGGTAATAGGAATGAATCTATTTGAATAATATTGTCTACAAAGCACAAACCAACATACATGATGATACCCTTGACTTAATCAGGGTAACTAAGTTCAAAATACATGCATTGTGATATACATTCTCACTGTACCCACATTCTAGCGACTAAATAATATACCTTGGCTTAAACATTAAAATTGTAGCACATGATTTAACAATGGAAATTAAAGAAAAGAAAGTCTCATCAGGCGCTAGGGCTCATGGGTAATGCCTTTTTTTCAAAGGGCACTAGTTGGTTGTGGGCGGGGCCCTTAAATTACTGCCACCATTGGGTTCAGAAGGCTAGTATCTCAGCCACCATGATAGAGAAGTATATCGAAATTAACTAGTCATTTTCTTAACAATATGTAGACCATATTGTGTGATAGCACTGCTGTCAGTACAAAGCAACTAAAAATTCTATGAATGAATTAAATATCTAAACCTGAAAATCATGCAGAGAGTGCCGAATTCTTCCAAGGCAATGGGGTCAGAGATATAATTGAAATTCTAGTTTGTATACTGGAGTATGGTACAATTGCCACCTAAACTGAATCAGTTCTTGATTGTCCCAGCACTGTCATCCAAATCTTGTCTTGTACACAGACATACACACGCTGGCAAAAAACAACCTTCTTGGCGGTTGTGAACACTCTAGGCCTATTGCATCTGTTTGACTAACTCATTGATAAAATGCTTTCCATATAAAGCAAAGCAAGTGGGCTCACAAACTTTTAGGTTTTCCGCATCTGTATCCCACTCATCATATGTTTATTGAGGAAATAAAATTAGTTGATGAAAATAAATTCTAAAGAAACTGCTTTAGATGACTAAATACACTTATTATTCCACTTTTCCCTGGGGTACTAGAAGAGGTTATTATTATTATTAGTATTATTGTTGTTGTTGTTGTTGTTGTTGTTGTTGTTGTTGTTGTTGTTATTATTATTATTATTATTATTATTATTATTATTATTATTATTATTATTATAAGTAGTAGTAGTATATAAAAATAATGTTGTTCTTGTTGTTAGAGTCGATAGTTGATGTCAGTACTGCTAAAATTGGGTAAAGGGTGGAGACTCAGTTCTGTGAGGGGGAGGGACTGTGGCAAAGGTACCAAAAGCACATGGCTACATAAACAAAACAGAACATGGTAAGAAAAGCAGAAAAAATCTATCACCCCATGCCTTGACAGCTGTCTTTGACAGACTATTTTATGTACTTTTCTTTCGGGTACCACTTTGGAATTTGGTGTATTCAGAGTCTAGAAACTTTTCTTTAAGTTGATGTTTTTGTTTTTATGGTTGACTCTACCAGTAAAATTGCAAATGCACTTAAAAGTTGGATCCGATATTATTTTTGTCAATTTTGAAGTGCCATAAATCAAAAAGTTTGAATTATTTCCGAAGTATTCCTCCAGTTCAATAAAACATGATTACTGAATTGATATATTTTTAATTATCGAAGATCTCATATGCTTGAGTGTGGAAATATTGTCATCAAAAGTGGCCATAATTTTGTGTTTATACAATTTCCAGGAATCCATAACTTGGCAATTGTCTTACTCTATGCTAAAATATTTGACAGTTCAGAACGTCTACATGTATGCAACACCGCCTGAAATTTTCAATTTTCTAACATGAAGTATGTGTAAGTAATGGCCAACAGAACTTAACAAAGTTAAAAAACTGCATTTTTCCATGATCAAGACCCTGTTTTTTAAGGCCTAATATCTCAGAAAGTAAAGTAGATACAAGGTTAATATTTTGCATAACTGCTGATGGGTACGATGGCATTAGGCACCTAAAGTTTGAAGAAAATCCAAGAGGGTCAGGCGGAATGCATTTGTTGATTTCACACGGAATGGCCCTAATGTAAAGACAACTCTAGTATATGAGGCACTGTCTAGTAGCACTAGTAGCACAAACAGCGGAGTACTCCTAAACTGCACTCCAATTTTTTATATAGGAGTAATCCTCTGAGACCCTCTTTTAGTTAGGATCAATGGCAACTCTTGGGCTAAAATAAAACCTCCGTTACAATGATTGATGTCAGTTCTCATGCACAAGCCTGCTTGCATTTACATTGGAGATTGATTGATGAGTGACAGGTCGGCATCATCTTCACTTTTTTTTTAATACTGTTGTTTCACAGTAGTATGAAGTAAACATAGGAGCAAGCACATTCATTTTTCCTGGCTTTTGAATAAGGAGTCTGGCTGACTGTAATAGGCCAATGTGTGTATGTGTGTGTGTGTGTGTGTGTGTGTGTGTGGGGCCATTTTTACATAATCTTCTGTGGGCTGAAATTACAATTTTCTTGTCTTCACAATTTGAGAGTAACACTTTATTTGAAAGTACCATGATAAGACTGACATGACACTGTCATTAACTATGACATGACGTTGTCAAGAATTTGTCATAAACTTTACAAACCTGTCATGACTTCTGACATACCCTAACCTTAACCCTAACCATGACAAATACCGGGTGACTCTTAATGACATAAGTCATGACAAGTGTATAAAGTTTATGACAGATTCATGATGTCATGTCATTGTTAATGACAGTGTCATGTCACTCTTATGATGGTACTTTCAAATAAAGTGTAACCGTTAATTGTCTTATTTCTTGCATTAATAATATGTTGCAAGAATATTTTTGTGCATCTATGTTATTTGTTGTAATGTGCTATGTGAGTCCCATTGGCCAATGACCCGATTTGTCTTCTTGAATGTCACTTGTGTGAGTTAATTTATGATTGGATATGGTTCTGTAACTTTGATAGCTGTATTTACAACAAATCTTTACGCTGTGGTAGCCTTCATGTAATATAAATTATGCCGACATGCCTTAATCGCCACTTACAATAGTCTTCTCTGTTGTTCCATTTCTATCTTTTTCTTAATATTTTCACTTCATTTTACTGCTGCTTATACTAATATGAAGTAAACGAAGGAGCAAGCACATTTATTTTCCTGGCTATGGAATAAGGAGTTTGGCTGACTGTTTTATGAATGTTAATGCTCTGGGTGCACACCTAGAGAGCAGTACAACAAAATTATTTAAATGAAGAATATTTGGATGAACAAAGAGTAATATCACATTAAATCAAATGAATTCCTCTCACAGGCTTGAAGGTGGAGGCTCTTAAAACTGTCACTGAGGGAGATCATGTGACTCTCACCTGCAAAACCACCTGTCATCTTACTGGCAGTCCTTCATTCATCTGGAGTAAAGATGGACGTCCTGTAGAGAAGAAGCAGATCATCAACAACCAGCTGCAGCTCCACCCAGTCAGCAGAGAGGATGGGGGCAACTACACCTGTGCTGTTGGAGAACATGAGAATCTCCCATCTCCACCTGAGAGACTTATTGTCATGTGTGAGTATGATTTCACGACAGACAATCAAGATTCCATAGTATGCACCCACTGATCATAGCTGAATAATGTGTATTATTTATTTATATATTTATTTATTTATTTATTTTAAACAGCTGTACAAGATAGCTAGGCTTACAGTATGCAATTTCAAAATAGAGTAAGTTTACAAAAGTGCAATACAGAGGTTCACCTTTGCATATGAGGGACTATGTGTACTGTATAAGGACAAATACTTAAGCTTTTATTTGGTAAGGCAAATTTAATTCCGTCCATCTGGTTCAGTAACTGTATGTTTCTTCCAGATGCTCCAAAGAACACAAGAGTTGTGTCTGATCCATCTGGTGAAATAACTGAGGGAAGCAGAGTAACTCTGACCTGCATGAGTGAAGCTGACCCACCAGTACACACATACACCTGGATCAAGAAGAATAGAGCTGTAGAACTGAAGTCAGGAGAAGAGAACACACTCACTCTCAACAACATCCATTCTGAGGACAATGGAGAGTATCTCTGTCAAGTAGCCAATAGGATTGGACAACAGAAATCTGCATCAGTGTCTCTTCATGTGCTATGTGAGCATCACAGCAAAATTACCGTAATGTGATTCAGAGAGCAGATGTCAACACAGCAGTTGCTGACATCCTTAAAATATTTCCCTAGTTATTAAATGGTTGTACAGTGTTACGTTTCTAGACAAATTAATTATTTATCATTATTGTATTTGTATATTTGTTCCAGATCCTCCAAAGAACATAAAAATTGAACCTGGCCCATCTGGTGAAATAACTGAGGAAATCAGAGTAACTCTGACTTGCACGAGTGAAGCTGACCCTCCAGTGCACACCTACACCTGGATCAAGAAGAGTGGAGCTGTAGAGCTGAAGTCAGGAGAGGAGAACACACTCACCTTCAGCAAGATCCGTTCTGAGGACAGTGGAGAGTATCTCTGTAGAGCAACCAATAAGATTGGACATCAGGATTCTCCATATGTGCCTCTTCATGTGCTATGTGAGTATCACAGTAAAATTTACAGTAATGTGATTGAGAAAAGAGAACAGATGCCAACACTGCTGACTTCCTTAATCCATCTGCCCAGTTAGTAAATGGTTGTATTATGTTTATAGACAAATGTATTAATTATTTACTACATTTGTATATTTGTTCCAGATCCTCCAAAGAACATAAATATTGTGTCTGATCCACCTGGTGAAATAACAGAGGGAAGTAATGTGACTCTGACCTGCATGAGTGAAGCTGACCCACCAGTACACACATACACCTGGATCAAGAAGAGTGGAGCTGTAGAACTGAAGCTCTGGAGAAGAGACAACACACTCACCTTCAGCAAGATCCGTTATGAGGACAGTGGAGAGTATCTCTGTCAAGCAGCCAATAATATTGGACAACTAAATTCTCCTGCTGTGTTTGTCCAAGTTTTATGTGAGTCTGAAAGTGCAAAAGACAATTTAGTGTTAATGTTGTCAGATGTGATGTCAGCTGAAGTTTACATGTTCTTTCTCACCCCATCTAGATCCCCCAAAGAACACAAGAGTCTTCCCTAGTCCCTCAGCTGTGATAACTAATGGTAGTTCAGTGACTCTGACCTGCAGCAGTGATGCCAACCCTCCTGTGGAGAACTACACCTGGTATAAGGTGAATGAGTCCACTCCAGTAGGATCAGGACAGCAGTACATCATCACTAACATCAGATTTGAGGATGAAGGAAAGTACTATTGTGAGGCCAGGAATAAATATGGAGCTGAAAAGTCTACTGTTGCGTCCATCACAGTCACTGTGTCCATCTCAGAAATGGGTATGTATACCAATAGGTGGGTTTGCATCAAACTTGCAATGCACTTTTAAAGATGCTTTTGGCAGGTCTACATAATTCTGAGATTTAAGCAAAAAAAAAAATCTAAATCACACAACTCTCTGGTCCCTCCCTCCCCCAGTCTCTACTACGCTTCTCAATGGCCTCTCAAACCCCTCCCTCTCTGTAGCATGTTGTCAGCAGCTTGTTCACAAGCTATGATCGACAGGCAGCTATCCCTCCCTCCGAAGATTAGTAGTGGAACATTACAGGGTGCACTGGATTTTTGCAAACATAATTACAGGCTATAGATGGAGCTAGAGAATTTGTGATTTTTCCTAAATAACAATACCTATTTCAAGCATATCATGACAGTTTCATTTAATTTCACTAAAACAGAGTTGCCAAATTCAGATTTAAGCAACAAGCAAGACCTGCCAAGGATATACTGTACCTTTAAATTCACCTGTTCCACCTATTTGAATAAATGATGAAAACAGTTTAATTTGCATATTCACATGTCCTGCATTTTCGCTCATACATGAATTTGTCTTGACATCACTTTGTCGTCACACATCACTTGATTAGTGCAACGTTCCTTTTTAATTGTATTACACAGTTCATGGAAATGCAGATGTGAATATTCTTGAACGTACTTTTTACTAATGCGAAAATGAAATGCAGGTAAGTTAGATGGAAACCCGGTAATGCTGGAATATCAAACTTTAATTAATGCAGGCGTTAAAGATGTTAATTAACTATGATTTATTATTGAGGAATTTGGTTTTGATGATCATACGTTAATTCATGAATTAGTTTACAGAAACTTTTGAGGGCAACAGAGCAGTGCCTACTAGGATTATGGATTTGGTCACCGTTGATGCAGCTCTTTGACTCCTGCATTAATAAAGGCTCATATTCCAGCATTATTTCATAGTAAATCATATAGGACCCATATGAGTCAAACATTAATGCATAACAAACTTTATAATGACTCATGTGTACACTTATTGTTAACTTATCATTATTAATACAGTAATTAAAGCATTATTGAATGTATATTTATGTACCCTTATTGTAAAGTGTTACCGGAAACCCAGCTATTGAAGGGGGAACGAATAGTCATGGTTAGAGTTCACTGCTGTGTAAGTGACGTGAAAGTATCACTGCAGTTCCATCTCTTTTCAGCGACTAATTTGGCTTCCTCTTCAAGTTATTCTTGTTTTATTTATGTTTCTTAACTGCAGGAGCTCAGAGTCCTGTGATGGTGACCATGGTTGCAGTTTCAGTCTCAGTGTGTGTAGTGTTGGGTTTGGTCTGCGTTGCAGTCTGGATGAGGTGAGTAGAGACAAAGATGGAGTAAAGACTAGTCCAGATACATGTACTTTGGTTTTGAAGAAGAAAAATACATTTTCTGTCTGTCTGTTTATCAGGTATAACTGCAACGGAGGACAGACTCAAAAGGAGAGTAGAGATGTAAGTTGTGTAAGATGGTGATAATAGTTTCATCTTTGTAAATAAAATTGGGGTTCAAATTACCACAAGGCTTAGTACCTGGCCCCCTTAGTTCTGGCCATGGCACAACTAGTTATATTCAAAATCACAGTCAGGGGAAGGCCCTCTCAATTACTTATTTATTTCAATTATTGAGCATGAAACACACGCAAGAGACATATACGTTTTTGTCTTCTTGATGTTCTCCAATGCATATGTAGCCTATATCATGATATAATTTCGACTAAAGACCACGGAGCGCATGCAGGTTCCATTTAATGCATGTGCGTAGGCTAAATTTAAAAATATAGCCTACGTATAGCGAACACTTAAACTTGTCCAAATATTGTCTATATTGCTGGTCATTTTGTGTTGTAGCCTAACTTATTTAATCACTTGCTTAATTTGTTGTCTATAGTTTGAAAAGCGAAAATGTGTTTACGTTCTTCTCCTCATCTCTGTGTAAGACATCAGCAACCTGTGATGTTTTTACCCAAAACCATTCAAATTAACTGTATAACCGATTTAAACAAATTACAGCTGTTTATCATGTTTATTTACAGCTACTTACTATATGTCAAAGTTTGTAATTTATAAAACGTAGTTTCAAAATGCATAATCTTGATTGCGTGTAGAAACGTCTTGATGTAAAGATATTGTGTTAGATAATAAAAAAAAAACATTTGCTGCCTCGGGGCCGACAGGGTAAATGAAACACTAAACATTCCCATTCCTTCAGTAAAGATGATTGTGTCACATTGTAATGTTACTGTAAATGGCCTGCACATTATGCTCACAACAATATCATCTCTTTTTTGTTCTAGGATAATGTTGACTATGAAAATGATTCTCAACAAGGAACACCAGGTGCCGTCAGGATGAGCTCACTGTACCAGAATGTGAACCCCAACACCACCCAACCTGATGCAGTTTACCAGAGCCTGAACCCCAACACCATCAAACATGATGCAGTTTACCAGAGCCTGAACCCCAACACCACCCAACCTGATGCATTTTACCAGAGCCTGAACCCCAACACCACCCAACCTGATGCAGTTTACCAGAGCCTGAACCCCAACACCATCCAACCTGATGCAGTTTATCAGAGCCTGAACCTCAGCACCATCCAACATGATGATCTTACTGTAACCAGAACTTGAAACATTAAATGACTGTCAATTCCTGATTATTTTACTAGGTTAATACAATGCTATTGTAACGTCATCTAAGTGGTTACAGTGACATCAGGCAGGACTGTGGTTTTCTATCTCCGGAGCTACAACTACATTGTACATTCTCAATGTAAATTCATTTGCAAACCAAAAAGTACAAACCAGAGATGATCATTTTTGTGCGTTTCGTTGCCTATAATTCGATTTCGGTTATAATCTACTTTCAGTTTCTATTTCCTGGACCCGGTACCAAACATTCTGCAAGCGGGATTACAGCAAAACAAACGCTATAGGCTGACGAGATAGCCATTGTTCACCCTGTAATGAACCATTTAATCATCCAAGTCTCTTCGAGGCTGGTACATTAGCAGTAAAAACGTTAGGCAGGACTGTGGTTTTCTAACTCCGGAGCTCCACCTTCAGTCGCTGAAATATTAGAAAAAATACAACTACATCATACATTCTCAACAACCAATGTAAATTTATTTGCAAACCAAAGAGTACGACCAAGACCAAACCAAGAGATAATTTCCGTGCATTAGGTTATCTGACAAGCCGATAATTAATGCAATTTCAGTTATATCTACTTTCAGTTTCTATTTCATGGACATTCTGCAGGCGGGATTACCGCAAAACAAATGCTAGAGACTGACTGAGAGAGCTATCGGTCAAGCTGTAATGAACCATTTAATTATGAAAGTGACTTTGAGGCTGGTAAATTAACAGTAAAAACGTTGCCTGGTGTTCCTTTAACGCACAGGGTACAGGAACATGTGTAAATATGAATGAATGAATGAATGAATGAATGAACGAATGAATGGTGAATTTATTCGTGTAACGAAACGAACATGCAACAAATAACATGCATAATGTTCGATGCCACACAAAACAATATATAGTAAAAAGCAACAATCGCAACATGCACTAATGCAATAACAGGAGCCACCTAAGTGACTCCTGCACTGATCGGCCGCCTGGGCACTCAACAAGAGAAAAAAATTATAATTCACTACATATTTGAAACGGGGTAGCCTGGCGAATGCCAAACTAAAAATCACAAGTGACATTTAGTCTGGAGACCTACCTTTTGCATTCCTTGTAGCGGAAGAATTGTTTACGATTGTCCAGAGCCGTTTATTGGGTGCTACGAATGTCTATCAAACCGTCTGTACATAGCTCGGAGCCAATCCCAGAGCCACCACGTGACGTAAAATGCAATCGAGGGCCGTGCAAATCCCTTTTTGTTCTTTGATTGGATACCGAAAGCAGGGAGAAAATCGGAAATTGCAAAGTAAAGAACGAACGTAGCCTACAGTGGAATTACCTAAATACCCCAAAACTACTTGTAACTACATCCTAATATTGGATGTGTGGGCTGTAAAATGAAGTGAATCAACGCATGCATTTCCTGTAGGCTATACCCATTTTGTAATTATGGCACTATTACACATAAAGTTCTATTTTGTTACATTGTTCTTACCTGTTCTTACCTGTACTTACCCAGTACATCACGGGCTGTAAAATAAAGCGTGAACGTGTGTTATTCCAGCAAACTTACACTGTAAGTACTCAGTTATTTATCCCTTGATACTTTTTTGTTACACCATTCTTACCTAATACTTACCCAGTACTTCACGGGCTGTAAATTGAAGCGTTACCCTTCTCTTAAACTGATTCAAGCTTGTACATTGCTTGATCTCCACATTAAGACTGTTCCACCGTTTAACCCCACAAATTGAAATACAGAAACCCTTCTGGTTGTTCGATTACTGAACCTGTCAAAATTCAGTTTGCCCCTCAAATTATAACAGAGCTGTCTTGCATTAAATAGTTTTTGAATATTTTTTGTGTTTTATGTTTTATTTTATCTTTCTCATGATCTGATCCAGGTATGTTGAGTAATGTTTAATTACTGTAATACACATGTACAGTTAATACAAGTTTTGTTTTCTTTTGTTTTGTGTGTGTGTGTGGTTATGAGTTATGGGTACGCTAGCGAGTCACACTGCCCCGTTAGTGCCTGTTTAAGTTAATGTTTTTATAATTTATTTTTGTTTATGTCCTTTTTTGTGTTCTCCCTGCATGGCCAGATGTGCAATGTTGAGCGGTTGACCTATCCATGGATGGTCGAAAGTATGCCTCCATCGCCTGATAGCCTACAGATGCCTCCATCTTCAGTAGCTTATCCATCCTCCATCGTCTGATACAGATGAGCAACTTGTGTGCACCTTGAAGTAGCCAGTGAGCCTTCCTAACGTTACCGATGGACTGAGTGACTGTTTTGTGTTTTGTCTGACTGTGTTTGTTTTCTTTTTAAGCGCTTTCAGTGGCCTTGGTGCCGAAAAATGTGCTTTATAAATAAAATTTACTTAGGCCTACTTACTTACTTGTAGTGTGGATTTATGATAATGAATGTCTAATCATGGACTCCACCAACTCACACCAATTATCTGCAGAATTGGCCTTTGCAATTGCTTAGATCTTTACACAATAAAAACTAAGGAACATTGATTGACTTTCGTAACACTCCAACCACTCTAATCTGACTGTCAACATCCAGCCGAGGAGAGTTTATGCAATATATATATATATATATATATATATATATATATATATATATATATATATAGTACAATATAGGCCTATTGTGTGCACAAGGTCGATAGTATCTCGTTCATATCTGGTATACCAGGTGTTCTGTCCTGCCTCTGTAGTAAATGTGGTAACACTTGACAGGTGAGTAGGCTACATAACACATTCATAGCAGCTGTCGTAACATGCTCATAAATTATCAAGTGACAAATATAAATGGCAGCACTGCTTTGAGACCACTGGACCTTTATTTTGATAAGTTATCACCATTGTATTTTCCACATTTATGTAGGGTTTAGTATGAAGATGGAGGCAGTCATGAATTCTTTGAGATTTTTTTATGACAGGTGCCATGAATGTGCCATGTACTCACCCGTCAAATAAAGTGTTACCATAAATGCAATTAGTGTTAACACGGACACTGTTCAGTGTGACACTAGAACCCACTAAACAGAATCATTAAGCTAAGTAGCAAATTAACTGAACAAGAACAGGAATCATACACCAACATGTACAACAGATAGACTGCAGAAAGCAATGTCGGGAAAATTATGAATGATAACAATAAAATATATTTTATCCATAACTCAGTAGTTTACTGACAGGTCACAGATTCAGACAGGGGCGATTCTAGGTTCTGAACTTTAGGGGGGCTCAGCCCCCAGAGTTGATAGTGGCTCCTGGTTTGAACATCATGCTTTCCAATGCTTAGATTTACGCATTTTTAATCATAACAACCAGCTACGAAATCGATCCAACCACAAGCACTGACATGCAGCCCCCGTAATGTTGTCACTTCATAAGACCTAAATAATGTTTGTAAAAACTTGTATGAAGAGGTGCCATCACATGTTTATCACAAGTATTTTTGGCAAATTGGCCTAAAATGTGTTAGACGTAGGCCTACAGTAGGCTCATTATAAATGCTGGTCATACTGGTGGAGGTGGAATTGGGTTTTTCATAGACATCATATTGCTAATGTCACAGAATAGGTCTACCCATGCAGTTGTGAATCAAAGATGGTATATTTATTTGTTAAAGTAGGGTAGACTTACTGGGGGGTCTGGGGGTACTCCCCAGAAAATTTGGGAATACTTAGATGTTTTTTCCTGCATTTTGGTACATTTTAACAGGTTATTATATAAAGGCTATATTTTTAAATTATCCTATTACTTTAGCACTTCATGTGAGATTTGAAGTTTGATGTTGCACTAAAAGTAGTATTGTCAGGGCAATACTGGAAATACTTAGGATGACAGTCCTGCTTGAATGATATGTTCAGCTCCATGGTAATAGTAAGTAAGGATAATACAAGGTCTACTGTATGAGAAAAGATTGTTTATTTTGGAGTGATAATGCTCTGGTGAAATGTGAATGATAAGGGAAAACTTTACTCTAGGAGCATTTGGCTCTTTGCTACTGTAGTTGTCATTGGCTCTCTGTAAATCAAACATAGGCTTCATTCTTGAAATGGAATTATAGAAAAATCCATCTAGATTCTTTCCAGTGTATCAGTTCACTATCCATGCCTTAGGCTGCGTTTACACTGGCAGTTCAAATCCGATTTTTTGCTCCCATGTGGCACAATTCCGATGTGTTTGACGACAGTGTAAACAGAAAAAAGTCACATGGAATCTGATTTGTCCAGATCAGATCCAGGCCTCTGTCATATGTGGTCATAAATCAGATACGTATCAGATATGTGTTGATGTGATGGCAGTCTAAACAGACAGATCGGACCAATACGTCTCATACGTCATTAATTGGGAGTTTTTCCTGCACAAACACCAGTGACCTAGGCTAACTCTCCATAGCCTGCACACCACAGGGGAAACGAGGGGAAACAAGGACGAATTTCAGTAAAATTAACGAATCAATTTAGGAAGATATCTACTCCGCGATTAACAACCACATAACCATTCATCTTCTCCGTTTTGACAGTGATGTTTCAGAGTGCCCCTCTCATACATGCAATGAAGCCGACATGCTTTCACTTTCACCAATGCTCGGACTTTATTTTTCCCCCTTCACTTTCTCAAGCGGTTCATTTCATTTGCTGGTTGATAGCAGGACTTTCATTTCACTGACAAAGTCATTTGATGATGACGAGAGAGACGGGCCGTTTGTTCAAATAGCCTAGTTCTAGATCTGTAAACTGCTCGGGAACTCTCTCTCCGTTGCACCTCTGTCTCTGTCGCTACCTCTCACTTGTAGCCTACAACGCGCTACACTTTATTTCTCTCCATTCACAGGAGATTTTTACAACACTCGCGGGAGTTCATGAGCCACTTTAGAAAGACGATTGTTCGGGGGTTGTGAAGTTTGTTAAGGATTAGCTTTCTACTTAGTCGTCATCATTGGAAATAAGCATAGAAATTATTTAATGGCAGCAATAACATTCAGGTTCTGGCCACCTCTATTTCGAATGTCCCTTTGGTCAGGGCGGACGTGCCTTCTACGCATGCGGGTTGTTTCAAGTGTCTGGCAAGTGTAAACATGCACATCTGATTTGGGCACTTTTGAAAGTAGATGTAAACACGCAATCAAAAAAATCAGATGTGAGCAGAAAATCGGAATTGGGCACATCTGATCTGCAGTGTAAACGTAGCCTTAGATTCTTGAGCAAGGTAGGCTCTTTGCCTTTCATACTTTTAAGCTGTAGTTTCAGTTATTACCTGTGCCACCTATAGGCCTATGACTAGGCCTGGGCGATATGGCTGAAATCTCTATCACGATATAGGCTCAGTATATTGGTCGATATCGATAATTATTGAATTTTTTTAATGCCGTGTGCAAAACACCTTAAAAAATGTTTAAGGTTTATATTTTATTTTTAATATAGAGCTATTACATTAAATGGCAGCACTGTCATGTATAAATATAAAGTCAAAAATAGTGTTTGAGCAGGGTTGAATTCTGCTTTAAAGTGGCCTATTATTTTAGGGTTCTTTTAAACTCCTGAAGTAGCCCATTCTCTCCCTTAAATAAAACTAGTAGTCAAAAAATAATAATTTAAGAGGAGAAGTCTAATGTCTCTCCACAATAAAATATAAGCTGAATAAATAGGCCTACCAATACATAAAGGAAATTAATATTTTAACTAAAATATGTTATGTTATTCTTCTATTAAATAGGCCAATCAGAGAGGGGCTTTGTATGGTTTACATTGTTGCCTATGTGGCAACTGTTCTGAAGCAGGGTCCGTCCCCCAAAAGCATAGTTGCTAACTAAGGTAGCTTGTTAGTTAGTTTGGAATATGTTTCTGTTCCCCAAAGCCATCGGCCAGACTAACGAGCTTCCTTTGTTGACAATATAACTAACTATGGTGATAACGTCGTTAGTCAAAGCATAGTTAGTTCATCACTGGTGTCCCCCAAAAGCATAGTCCAGACTAAGCATAGTATCTTGTTAGTAAAACTTGTTAGTTCAAGCTGACACTCCAAGGTGCAAGTTAAAGCCAAAGAAGCTTAGTTATATGGCCACGTGATGTCTTCTTTGGCTGTTTTGGGGTGAAATACTGCTGACGCGACACCACTTGATGCATTACTCCCACCTACAGCGTGAATTAATTATCACAGTTTGATTGACCTCAGTTTGACTCTTACAAATGAGTTTAACCGACAGGAGGATACACGTTGTAAAATGCATGTTGTCAAAACAATTGGTCTTCTTGACTGGCAGAAACTTCAAATCACAACTTTGATGCAATTAAATCATTACATTACGATTCCTAATTTAAAATCAAGCCGTCATTACAGCATTCCCGGCTGGATTCGAACTTGAACTTACAAAACAAGTAACATGCCAACCTATTCGTGACAGCCTTAGCAAGGTATGCCACTGACTAATTGAAATGGTGCACATCAAAAATTGTTCAAATCAGACATATAAATATACGTTTTTAGAATTTATTAATAATAATGGTGTGTAGTTGCTCATTAAATACTACTATTATGGCCAAATAGCCCATGCTTAACTTTCTAAAATTGTGAAGCTTGCATTGGCATTATTGGCAAATAGCACGTCCTCCCCGAAGCCCATGCTTTATTTCTGAACATATTCCAACACAAACTCATTGAAATTCCTCCTTTTCTAAAACTCGATGCAAATAGGAAAGACAGCGAACATTATCCACAACTGTAAATGACAACACCGTAGTTTTACATTTGGTAACATTGGCGATATCCCATGATCCTAATCGCAACGAATGCCTACGAACTCTCCGGACACTTCCGAAAACATCTGCAAAGGACATAGTTTGGACTAGCGTCTTCCCTACTAACCAACTTCTTACTATGGAGGTACTTACTTAGTTATCTCGTTTTGGGACACGCGGGAATAAGTTCAGTCGCTAGCTTGAACTAATATAGTAAGATCTTCGTTAAATGCTACGTTCGTTAGTTTTTTGGGAAACGCACTCCAGACTCGTTAGCATAACGTGACTTCAAAACGAAGTTTGTTTTGGTGCACTGGCATGCTTTTCACTTCACACAAAGCTGCTTGATAACATGGATTACTTCAATGAGTTTGATTAAGGTAAAATTACAAAATCATTCAGCTTTAATGTGTTCAGTAGGTTGCTGATCATACTAGCTAGTTCGAGCTTTGTCTGTTGTATGTTTACCTTGCTAGCGATGTGCGCTAACATCGTCAAATCTGTCTCTGCAGCCAGTAACGTCATGTGCACCGTTAGCTGTCAGCTGTCATACTTTACAAGTTCATATGTGAACAGTGTTGTTCATCAGGCCTTTCCGACTTTTCAAACAATCTACTCACAGTTATTAATTACGATTGCCCTGCATTACTAAATCAAAACATGAATCAGCTGAAAGTATCTCTGACTAGTTTCAGGCTACATGAAAAGCAAGCCTGAGTTGCAGCAGCTAACTAGTAAACAATCAGTCAGTGCGTGCCCTTTCTGGTAGAGCACAGTCAATGAGCGCAGCGCGCCTCTTGAAAATGCGGACAGAGCGGAGCTAGAATCCGCCCGGGGGAAAAATTCTATCGAAAATTCTATCGAGCGCATTTTCTATTGCTATCGAGTATGTGTCTATCGCGATTCATATCGCTATCGTTTTATCGCCCAGCCCTACCTATGACTTCCAATAGCTTTAGAATCAAAAGAAAAAAAAGTTGAAAGCATGTACTTTAATATTTTATTCCTAGTTTATTGCGCAAAGAAGAATGAAGGTGCAATAAGGCTGCATCATATTCCTTTCTATCAGGGGTAGTCCTAACCTCTATGATGTCCTGGGTGAACAGGCACCTTATCTGTCACCCCTCCTATTGCACAGGCATGGCCCTTGGTAATAGAATATTTGGGTAATAGAAAATTCATCTGTTAAAATTGTAGGTCTATCATAAAGTCCAGTATTTTTTTTGTTTTGTTTTGTTTTATTTCTTGAGCTCTTGGTTACTAGATGGAACCCAGCAGCCAATTAAGCCACCAGATACAGT
Source organism: Sardinella longiceps (assembly GCA_027497455.2). Taxonomy (NCBI): domain Eukaryota; kingdom Metazoa; phylum Chordata; class Actinopteri; order Clupeiformes; family Clupeidae; genus Sardinella; species Sardinella longiceps. The sequence goes on along the minus strand of JAODXP020000033.1, from coordinate 21,696,333 downwards.
AAAGATAGTTCCCTGTAAAAATATGGGCGATCTTTAAACTGAAATTGAACCCTCTATTGTCGAGCAAGTACATCACAAGTGGCACCAGTGAATTCATCTGGTTGTCTAGTTTAATTTGATACCAAATACCAAATACATTGTAGGATCAGATATACCCATACCAAAGCTTCCAAAAGACAATGAAGCAAACCTGTGTCACCCGCGATTAATTTTTTTGGCGCTCACGTGCGCAAAAAAAAAAAAAAAAAAAAAAAAACGGTCCGTGATTTTTAGGGGGCTGAGCTAAATTTTAGGGGAGCTTGAGCCCCCTAAAAATGGCCTAAAATCGCCACTGGATTCAGACCAGCCCGACTCAGAACGAACAGAGCCCTGTCTATCTTTGCACTTGATTCCGTCAGTTTACTCCATGGACTATTAACCCTCTATAAAACCCTCTATAAACGGTGAAACATATAAACTCTATAAACAAAGATCCTAGTGAGTGACGCTGGCTCCCTATGGTTTCAGTTTGCTCGCTATAACATGGTGGTGGTGCTGCTATGGTTTGAGTCAATTCTTGTTGTGTTTAGGGTTTGACCATCCTCTTTTTCTCACTGGTGAGAAAGCACTAAGCTGATGATGAAAATAGGAGCCTCTACGTGCTGAACACTATCAGCATAAATAGCTGAGATGGATCTGCATGTGGCTACGTGATGTTAGCCATGCTGTGTAGCTACGTGCTGTTAGCCATGCTGTGTAGCTATGTGATGTTAGCCACACTGTGTAGCTACGTGATGTTAGCCATGCGGTGTAGCTACGTGATGTTAGCCATGCTGTGTAGCTACGTGATGTTAGCCACGCTGTGTAGCCACAGATTCTTTAGAAGCCAGATATTTTGTGTTAGTTCATGTCTATGGGAGCAAAGTGGAGTGCTAGCTCCCACCCCAATCAGTGGCAGCTGGTGCCCCAATCAGTCAACTTCAGTAGATGCAAAAGGCCTGAAAAATTGCATTCCTCTTTGTAATTAATTTTTTTGAATAGTTGTACACCATGGACATTGATATATGTATTGTATGATTTTGACGATCTAAAAAGAAAAAAAAAACAACTTCAACTGGGGTTGGGCGATATGGACTTAAAAATGTATCACAATATTTTCTGTTTTTTATCACGATATTGATAACTGACAATAAAAAAGTATATTAAGTCTACAGTTTAACACAGGGTTCATACAGGTGCCTGAAAATGCTTGGGTTTTAAATGTTGCGTTTTCAAGGTTTAGAAAGATATCTCTTGAAAATTTTGTAAAGGTAGGCCTAATCAATTGTAAATTAATTGTTGACAATAAATATTCACCTGACAGAGTTGTTTGTGTAGTCTATTCGGTGGAAATATAAATGCTAACAAAACATTTTCTGACTATCGTATTTCCCGATATGACAAATATTCCTATAGTGGGAATTTTTTTTGACGATATACGGTAACGATATCGCACAACCCTAACTTCAACACATTGACAGACTATTTTCAACGGAATGGAGAGTCACACATCTTGACATTAATATGAAATAGGCAGGGGGCTTTGGAGATCACCATGCCATGTCCAAAATGTACATCCATTACTCAGAAAAATGTAAGCCTTTTAAAATGTCGGTGGAATTCTTGGATTCTGTCATAGACTTCAATGTTACAGGATGAGCTTCTCCACTGCATAAAGGCTAGCACCGCCCCAAGCTACCATATTTGGCATGTTCCTCATGACTCCAGGAAGTGGATCCTCATGATTTATCTCCGTAATAAAGGATGTCTGGTTTAGCTACGTGAAGTTAGCCATGCTGTGTAGCTATACGTGATGTTAGCCATGCTGTGTGCTGACCACCATGAGCAAGCAAAGCCTATATTTATGGACATCATATCTTCTGCAAGCTGACACTCTTCATCAGGCATGCATTCAAACAACAGATATGTGTATCTACTCAACTAGTCAATTGAAACCTTGAGACGAAGAACCATACAAGTCCATGTATCCAAATAATATATAATAATAAATCAGCTCATATCTGATTTTAGCATATTGTACCTTGCTTTCCTGTAAGTCTTTCGTTGTGGACAGAGAGAGAGAGAGAGATAGAGAGAGAGAGAGAGAGAGAGGAGGAGGAGGAGGAGAGCATATTCACTTAGACGGGAAGTGACATCATAGAGATAAGTCAGAAACAAGAGAGGAGAGCCAACTTTTCCCACCAGTGAGTAGTGGGAGAGAGAGAGAGAGAGAAGAGAGAGAGAGAGAGAGAGAGAGAGAGAGAGAGAGAGAAAGTGAGAGAGTAATACAGCTCAGTGTAAAAGTTAAGCAGTGTTTAAGAAGCTATAGAATAGTGACAAAGGAAACACAGACGTTCCACAGGAGGAATGTGGCTAAAATTCTCACAACTTTTTATGTCTGCAGAACGGTCAGTTGGTTTTAGTTTGTCTTTTATTAATCAAATATACTGTATAGGACTACTAAGAACAGAGGTGGAAAAGGTTTGAAGTGTTTTTATTTTGGTTAAATTGTAAAAGTAATAGTAGGCCTACCAGTTTAAAAATCTGTGTGAGTGAAACTAAGAAAAAAATTAACTTAAAATTCACCTTGAGTAAAAGTTATACATCAATTTACATCAATGATGTAAAAAAGGAACAGAATTAATACATTTTAGCTTTATTAAACAACTTTACTTTGAACATAGGTTTAGTCCCAAAATATAGATTATTACAAATTAAATAGGCCTATTGTGCCATCCATCTGTGTAGGCTACAGAAATCAGTATAGAAAGTAGCCTAAAAGCAAACTGTAGTCATTTTTGTTTTGTCTCTCGCTGGTGAAAGATCACGTACACCCTCTACATTCTCAGCCTCGATATTGAAAGTAGCTGTTTTCAGAGACTGAAACTTCATTGTGTATGTAAATGAGAGATGCAACTGCATTAATAGATATGTTACCTTATATTTATAACTTACTACGTGTAAACGGTCTGAGACCAATGTCTCCCCCAGTCTGGGTCAGTCCTAAGTTCCCACAACGCACTCACATTGCTTAGGGTCAGGTGTAGGGTTTGGGTTATGTTTAGAATTTTGGTTAGGGTTAGGTTTGCAGGAACGTGACTGTGTTAGGGTTAGAGTTTTATTTGTGCTTAAGGTTAGATTTAGGATTTTGGTTAGGGTTAGGACTGTGGGAAAATAGACATGCTGCCTTCCAGTATCCATTTCACTATCGCATTTGGTTATTTCTTTTACCTTCCCCCGCACAGTGCATTTAATTTATTCTGCCAAAGCCTCATGCTACTGTTTGTTTCTGTGGCATTAACCAAAAGTTTTATATTCAGTATAATATGCCACCCTATAGTTTGTGTATTTGTGTGTATGTGTGTGTGTGTGTATGTGTGTGTGTGTGTGTGTGTGTAGCAATTCCAGTGTTACGGACGTGACATTTGCATGCATTATTGTTTCACAAAATGCCACATAACCTCTACAAGAAAGCAGTGTTTCGGATTCTTTGAAAAAGGGGGGCTTGTTTTCAAAGTTATGTGGGGGACTGTAATATTTTATTCATAGCTGTAACCTTTACGCTGCAGGACACTTGGCCAGTGATGACTACAGCTGCATTTCACACTTCCCTACTCATTCTAGTGCTGATTGAAGGTGAGGGAGAGTAGACATAATACTTCCAACACAAACCAGCCCTTGGCAGTATTGGCAATGATACCTGTGTTATCTGTTCTCTGTTTCAGTTTCTATGGTGACTATGGAAACAGATCCAGGGAAGCCCTGTGTGTTCCCATTCATCTACAACGACAAGGAGTACACAGACTGCACTTCTGTGTTATTTGGCAAGCCATGGTGTTCCACTAAGAAATATTATGCAGGCAAATGGAGATACTGTGACAGTGAGTTTATGTTTTATTATTGGAATGATTAAGATATTGATACACTACCATCCCCCCACTTCTCTCCCCTGACTGCATTGCAATCATACCACAGCAGTACCTGTCCCCCCACTTCAGCCCATACCCCCACTTCACTAGCCTGACACGCAGACTATAACATGAATGTATAGTCTGGAGACGAGTTATAGACCCCGGGTAAAACTGCTAAAACTTTTCAGCGCGACTAACAATTAACAAGCGATTTAAACAATGCTAAGCCCGCCCAAGAACTCCCTGTCCAGATATAACGTTGTGCTTAGCTAAACACCACGATGTCTGAACAGAACCAAGAGCGTAAACAGCTCAGAAACAGCTCAGGCGCAATCAACGTCTAAGCTATGGCTGGTGCCTAGACTCACTCACTGAGCAAATTGAATTTGCTACCACTAGAGTGCGTCTAGAGTTCTAGGCTACCACTTCACCCCTCTTGACTCTAAATGGCAAGCATATGCATGCATTTCCAGTGATAACCAACTGGTGGTGATAGACCCTGCAAAGTGGACAGACTTTATCAGGACAGGGTCCTGAGTCCACATGCCAAGTTTGGTTATCATGCGTCAAACCGTTGTCGAGATATAATGTTTGACTACCAGGAGGGCTGGAGAGTTTAACATTTTTTTTTCTACGTGGGCAGGGCCGGGTCCTCAGTTCAAATTTTGTTGCACTATGTGAGAGCGTTGAGATATAATGATTGACCACCAGGACTGCAACAGAGTGTAATGTTATTTTTTTTTAGCGTGGTCAGGACCAGATGAGGAGTTCATGTACCAAGTTTGGTTGCGATACGTCAAAGCATGGCTGAGATATGAGGTCACTTCCTGTGTGGCGGCTTTGCTGTCAAATTTCATTGGCCGTAGAAGGAGAACGCTTTAGCATTCGAACAAACAACGGATATATTTTGTCAGGCATGGTTCAAAGATGGTGTGTACCAAGTATTGTGTGAATCAGACAAAGTATGAGACAGCCAAAATGTTAGTTTCAGTTTTGATAAAATCCCTACCAGATGGTGTTCTGGATCACTGTTCGCCACCACAGTTGAATCAGTTCTTACTTGTCCCAATACAGACGTGGTCCAAAAATGTAATCCAAATTCGTCTAGTACTTTTTGAGTTATGTTGTACACAGACAGACACACACACACACACACACGCAGACGAAAATATAACCTCCTTGGCGGAGGTGATAATTACAATCATATTACAAAATATATAGTACCATTAACTACTGGTTATTATTCTACTATTCAACTGGCAAAATTGTAGTCCTGGATCTAGGAGATTGATCTCTGTTTTATGTTTCAGGTGCAAGCAGCTGGAATGTATCTTATTCTCCACAACATATCTGTACTTTCGAGGGATCTACAGTGTACATGTCCTGCTCTTACAAGTATCCCTCTCATCTGACAGTGCAGGAAGTCTACTGGACAAACTCCTACAGTCGAGCAGCCCCTAATATCTCTCAGCTGTCTCAGTATAGAGATCGAGTTGTGGTGAACTGTAGAGATAAACAGTGCTCTCTACAAATAAGATCAGTTACACATTCAGATAAATATTTCTACTGCAGTATTACAGTCAATGTTAACAAGAACAAATATATAGGGAAAGACAGAGTTGAATTATCTCTAACAGGTAAAGTCTTTTTGTTTCTATTTTATTATTTATATGCAGTTGTTGAACTTTTAGTGTAGGTTTTATTGATCTGTTGCAGTACATCCAGTTTGATTTCCCTCAGACTTTAAGGTGGAGGCTCCTAAAACTGCCACTGAGGGAGATAATGTGACACTCACCTGCAAGACCACCTGTAATCTCACCGACAGTCCTTCATTCATCTGGAGTAAAGATGGAAGTCCTGTAGAGAAGAAGCAGATCATCAACAACCAGCTGAAACTCCATCCAGTCAGTAGAGAAGATGAGGGCAGCTACACCTGTGCTGTTAAAGGACGTGAGGATCTCCAATCTCCACCTGAGAAAATTACTGTTATGTGTGAGTATCACAAACGAGGGAAAATCCTTAGTACTTAGTGTCATACCTAGTGTATGACAAAAGTGCAATACAGAAGCTTACAATTACATACAAGGGACAATATGTTTAATCTAATACCAAATACCTCCATTGTATACGCATGTAAAGCTTCAAAAAGATGCAGCAAAACCGCGTCACCTGCAATACCTTTTTCTGGTGGTGTGCCTGTGATTGATTCATTTTTGAGCCGAAAAAATGACCTAGGTCCAGATTTCGGTGACCTCTATTGATTCAATAATCTATGCATAGATAAAGCTAACATGAATTCTGATAATTTTGCTGACTCTTCTGTAGCTGCAAAGTGTACTGGAGCAAATACATTAATTTGCCTGGCTCTGACATAAGGAGTTTGACGGACACTTTTATCCATTTTAATGCAACAGAATTATTTAGATGAAGACGACATATGGATTTGGATTAACAAAGAAAACTAATATCATCAAATTAAACCAAATCAAATCCAATTTATCCCTCTCATAGGTTTGAAAGTAGAGGCTCCTATGAGTGTGAAGGAGGGAGATTCTTTGACTCTGACCTGCAACACCACCTGCACTCTAACCAGCAGCCCTTCATTCATCTGGAGTAAAGATGGACGTCCTGTAGAGAAGAAGCAGATCATCAACAACCAGCTGCAGCTCCACCCAGTCAGCAGAGAGGATGAGGGCAGCTACACCTGTGCTGTTAGAGGACATGAGGATCTCCCATCTCCACCTGAGAGACTCAGTGTCATGCGTGAGTATGATTTCATGAAGGAAAATCAATAGTCCATTGTGTACACCCAAGCAGATGTTTGGTAAATGTGTTACCATGTTCAGATACCCCAAGGATCACAGAAATTCAAATTCATCCATCATTTGGTGACATAATTGAAGGAAGCAATGTGACTCTGACCTGCATCAGCGAAGCTTATCCGCCAGTACACACATACACCTGGATCAAGAAGAGTGGAGCTGTAGAATTGAAGTCAGGAAAGGAGAACACACTCACCTTCAGCAAGATCCGTTCTGAGGACAGTGGAGAGTATTTCTGTCGAGTAGCCAATGAGATTGGACAACAGAAGTCATCTGCTTTGTCTGTCCATGCGTTATGTGCGTATGACTGTAAAATAAATGTGATTGACAGAAAATCCAGCTATTTTTTTATTAAATGGTTATGTCTTGTGTTACCCATGTATCACAGTTGTATCTGTTTTAGATCCTCCAAAGAACATAAGCATTGTGTCTGATCCATCTGGTGAAATAACTGAGGGAAGCAGAGTGACTCTGACCTGCATGAGTGAAGCTGACCCACCAGTACACACATACACCTGGATCAAGAAGAGTGGAGCTGTAGAACTGAAGTCAGGAGAGGAGAACACACTCACCTTCAGCAAGATCCGTTCTGAGGACAGTGGAGAGTATTTCTGTCGAGCAGCCAATAGGATTGGACACCAGGATTCTCCATCTGTGACTGTCCACATTTCATGTGAGTTATTTATTTTTTTGTGAGCCACTTTTCATTGACACCATTTATGCCATTCAAATGCTTCATGCAAGTTTTAAAGATCTTCTACACATATGCCCTGAATATTTGTATTATTATTATTATTATTAATAAAGTAGGTATATAAGTTTATGACATAAGTGCAATTGCAGAGGCCATTACCTATGAGGGACTATTTGAATGAAGGACAATGCTTCTATTTCTAAAAGCTGTTTGGTAAATGTGTTCCTATTTGAATTTAGACTCACCACAGAGAATGCAAATTCAAATCAGTCCATCTGGTGAAATAACTGAGGGAAGCAGAGTGACTCTGACCTGCACGAGTGAAGCTGACCCACCAGTACACACATACACCTGGATCAAGAAGAGTGGAGCTGTAGAACTGAAGTCAGGAGAGGAGAACACATTCACCTTCAGCAAGATCCATTCCAAGGACAGTGGAGAGTATTTGTGTCGAGCAGCCAATAAGATTAGCCAACAGGAGTCCTCTGCTGTCTCTGTTCAGGTTTTATGTGAGTTTCAAAGAGCCTCTGCATAGTGTTGTTTTGTTTCATTTTATTTTCCTCAGTTGAAGATTTCCTATCCCTACCTATCTAGATCCCCCCAAAAATACAACAGTCTCCACTAGCCCCTCAGGTGTGATAATCAAGGGCACTACAGTGACTCTGACCTGCAGCACAGAACCCAACCCACCTGTGGAGAGCTACACCTGGTTTAAGGTGAATGAGTCCACTCTAGTAGCATCAGGACAGCAGTACAACATCACTAATATCAACTTTGAGGATGGAAGACAGTATTACTGTGAGGCCAGAAACAAACATGGAGCTGGGAACTCAACTGCCATGTTGATCAGAGTGACGGGTATGTACTGCCACTGTAATACACCAGCATGTGTGAGTGTCTCTGTGTGTGTGTGTGTGTATCTATTAAGCCCTATTTACATATTTTGCGGTGAATGAAATTAACTGTTCCTCACAAGTTGGGTGATCTAGTGTGCGTACAATATAGTTATGCAATATAATATAGTTATGCATTAAATTAGTTACTAGGCAACTCATATATATTGATGGGATTTCAATGTAATTTCTGGCCGTCCACATATCCCTTTTAACGTTGGCCCAACAGCATTGGGACTCGATGCATTTTCCATTCAGTTGACCAACACCAACATTTCATTCATTCAAAAGCAAGAGAGCAACAATTTTCATAACATCAAATTTGGCCATCCTATCCAAAGAAAACATCTTAATGGAGTTGTGTGATTATGGAGTTTTGCATTTCAAGTGCAGACAAGCAAGTGGGCTGCTTTCCCTAGTCATTGCCAAGCATTACGTAATTATATTTTCAAAATTGACGGTGTTGAAATGGTTAACACCATTATTAAAGCCTCCACTTGCAAGATTTAGTTAAAATTTTGACGTTTCCTATTCATTGTACCAACATTGCTGGATGATGCCACCAGACTTGTATATGATCTCTAACACGTTAAACTGACACTACTACTACTTGTAACATAATGAAAGTGAACATTCTGTATTCATTTTCAATGAGGTGACTGAAGCAAATCCTTGCACAAGTTGCATGGCATCAAAGTACTTAATCTTGATCAGAATCTTGAACCTTGCATTCAGTGATCAGTCATCACCACAACTCAACATCCTGGGTTGATTTTTTTACACTAGACCCTGCTTGCAAATATGATCAGGACTAAGTTTAAGAAAAGTCATTCAGATGGCCGAGTGGGAGGTTCAAGGTTCAGAGGAAAAATGTCTCTAATGAAATTGAGCTATTTAACTTGAGTTTCATTTTATTTGTTTCAGGAGATCAGAGTCCCGTAATGGTTACCATGGTTGCAGTATCAGTTTTAGTCTGCATAGTGTTGGGTTTGGTCTGTGCTGCTGTCTGGACAAGGTGAGTAGTGGCAGTTTTCTATGTGTTTTCTATCTATCACAGATGGTGACATATGAATGCTCCTTGAAGTTTTTAATTGTTGTCTGTTTGCAAATACATTGATTTCTCCTAGATATCATAGGCAGACAGCGAAGCCCCACTGGCCAGATAATGACGTAAGTTCCCGACGATGATTAGAAAATATATGTTTTACTGCTTCCTAATTTCTATTCTCACAATCATATATACCCTCAGGTCCAGTACTCCAGCATCAACATCAAAAGGTCTGCTGGTCGCAGTAGAACTCCTGGCCCTCCCAGTGGAATTGAAGATGATGTCCATTACTCCAGCATAAACTTCCAGAGGTCTGGTGGTCCCCACAGTGCTGAGACTATAGAAGCACGTGTCCAGTATAAACACAGAAGAAAGACTCCAAGAGCTCATGGGGATGATGTCCTGTATGCCAGTGTCCAGCTCAAGTCTTTAAGGAAGACAGGCGCAGCTCAGGGGGATGACGGCCAATATGCCACTGTCCAGCCCAAGTCTTTAAGGGAGACAGGAGCAGCTCAGGGGGATGACGGCCAGTATGCCACTGTCCAGCCCAAGTCTTTAAGGGAGACAGGAGCAGCTCAGGTGGATGATGCCCAGTATTCCAGTGTCCAGTTCAAGAAGAAGAAGAAGGGTGGCGTTCCGTCTCACAGGGCTGCTGATGCACACAGGTTAGAGGCTTTTCATTTCATTGAATTTTACCCCCTAAATCGCTACATTCAAAAGAAAACAACATAGAATGAAACCACTTCGACTCAAAAGAAAACAGCATATAATAGAATAACTAGCAGCCTTTTGGTAACATTAAATCACTGAAGACATTGGCAGCACTCTAAAATATAGTGCTCAATCTGATGACTGTTATGTTGTGCAAAATGTGTCAGCTTGGGCGAACTTTGTCTTATGTTGCAGTTCCACTCTTCAGCCACAGGAGGAGCCCTCAGTGACCTACGCCAGTGTGCACCTGAAAACAGCAATACCATTGTCTGAGTTCTAGGTGGAAAAAATCTATAGTCTGACCTAACATCAAAATAAGGGCTGGGATTTACTTGACATGAGACCAAACATAAGTGTATTTGTGTGTGAATCGTGGGGTTTTGTATTTTGACTTGTTGCAGCATTACACGGTCAAAACGCACAATCATGTTGGTCTCCACTTGGGGCAGACCACAGTAATACCACATCCAAAAATCAAAGCGTCTTGCAAATCACAGTTTTTTCGCATGATCGCCCCCGCTTTTTTGTCAGTGTAAGAGCCATATGAAGAAATTTATTTTTGTTTTAATTATTATTTGTTAAAATATTATTAAGTTGATAAATATGTAAATTAATGAAGGAAGTAATAGTACATAATTGGGGAAATGTGTGTGTAGGGTGAATGCGCTTGATGTATAGTTTCATATAAGTCACATGACAAGTCATTAGAAGGTCGGGTGAAGGTGATATAGTTTTCTGACCAACCTGCTGGCCTGCTTAGCTAACAGGCTAATTAGACTTTGACTATTGTGGAAATGTAGAACCTAGAAGTGATGTTTTATTTTTGTATTTGATTTCATTCACCAGTAAACATTTTTAAATTCAGATTTTTTGAGTTGAAGAATTTTGTTGTGTCAGACTGCTTGCTATTCACCCACCTCATTTGTGGCATGCAAAGCTAGAAGGAGCTGCCACTACAGTCAGTATTGTATCTTGTGGATGCGTCCTGTGTGCTTGCGACGACATTCAGAACTGACGCATGACACGGATGCAAAATATACGTGCACATATGTGTTGCCTGTCCCAGCCTTTACAACCCTCAAGAACATTTAGGTCCTTAGAATATCAAAGTGATCATTTACAACATAAAGCCTATCAACAAAAAAGAGGAAAAAAAAACTCACTTTAGCTTGAATAGTCTGCTGTGCCTTAAAAGCTGAATATTGTATTTAGTGGCAATGCTATGCTTTCTAAAATATATTTGAATAAATTGTGATATTTTATTTATTTATTTTATTTTTCACTCTCTTTGTCTTACTCTTGTTGTTTATTGGGGCGGCAAGAGAAATTGAAAGAATATCGACCTCCAAATCTTTTTATACCTTAATGTCACTAAATGCTCCTATATTCCTCTGGCAGTTTCTTAAGAACTCTTAAAGCATTTTAGTGTTGTCTCCTTTTAATCTGAGAGAGACAAAATGCAAGGGGTGGGGTCAGCGTGGGGGAAAACAGAGGCCAACTTATCATGGAGGTGAACGGACAAGGTAGAGAAAGTTACTTAACAATAATGGATTGCTTAACAAAAATGAATAAAGTCCATATTAGATGTTTTGTCTGATCATGACCTGTCTGGGATTATAGTATAATACATTTTCCATAATTGTTTATTCCAGGAACACTGTCAGAAATATGAGATGTCTACGCTCCTGTCATAAGTGAAGCAACTTTCAATCACAAGTCTGATTAGCTCAGTTTGGCAAGCTAAAGTTTGCTACCTTTACTGTGGTGATCAATGAGGTTGGTTTGTTAGCAAGGTTATAAGGCTAACAAGCATCAACTAAAATTGGCTCATGTCCAAGGCCATACTGGGACCAGGCATCAGTGGCGATTTTAGGCCATTTTTAGGGGGGCTCAAGCCCTCCTAAAATTTAGCTCAGCCCCCCTAAAAATCACGGACCGTTTTTTTTTTTTTTTCTGCGCACGCGAGCGCCAAAAAAAAAATAATCGTGGGTGACACAGGTTTGCTTCATTGTCTTTTGGAAGCTTTGGTATGGGTATATCTGATCCTACAATGGAGTATTTGGTATCAAATTAAACTAGACAACCAGATGAATTCACTGGTACTACTTGTGATGTACTTGCTTGACAATATATTTTTACAGGGAACTATCTTTATCTGGTGGCTTAATTGGCTGCTGGGTTCCATCTAGTAACCAAGAGCTCAACAAATAAAACAAAACAAACAAAAAAAAAATACTGGACTTTATAATAGACCTACAATTTCAACAGTTAAATTTTCTATTACCCAAATATTCTATTACCAAGGGCCATGCCTGTGCAATAGGTTGCCTGTTCACCCAGGACATCATAGAGGTTAGGACTACCCCTGATAGAAAGGAATATGATGCAGCCTTATTGCACCTTCATTCTTCTTTGCGCAATAAACTAGGAATAAAATATTAAAGTACATGCTTTCAACTTTATTTTTTTTTTCTTTTGATTCTAAAGCTATTGGAAGTCATGGGCCTATAGGTGGCACAGGTAATAACTGAAACTACAGCTTAAAAGTATGATAAAAGTATGATAATTACCTTGCTCAAGAATCTAAGGCATGGATAGTGAACTGATACACTGGAAAGAATCTAGATGGATGTTTCTATAATTCCACTTCAAGAATGAAGCCAATGCCAACTACAGTAGCAAAGAGTCTAATGCTCTTAGAGTGGAGTTTTCCCTTATCATTCACATTTCACCAGAGCATTATCACTCCAAAATAAACAATCTTTTCTCATACGGTGGGCCTTTTATCATCCTTACTTACTATTACCATAGAGCTGAACATATCATTCAAGCAGGGCTGTCATCCTCAGTATTGCCAGTATTGCCCCGGCAATACTTTTTAGTGCAACATCAAACTTCAAATCTCACATGAAGTGCTAAAGTAATAGGATAATTTAAAAATATAGCCTATATATAATAACCTGTTAAAATGTACCAAAATGCAGCAAAAAACATCTAACTATTCCAAAATTTTCTGGGGGAGTACCCCCAGACCCCACAGTAAGTCTACCCTACTTTAACAAATAAATATACCATCTTTGATTCAGAACTGCTGGGTAGACCTATTCTGTGACATTAGCAATATGATGTCCACGAAAAACCCAATTCCTCCTCAACCAGTATGACCAGCATTTATAATGAGCCTACTGTAGGCCTACATCTAACACATTTTAGGCTAATCACCATGAAAATGTGCCAATAATACTTGTGATAAACATGTGATGGCACCTCTGCATACAAGTTTTTACAAACATTATCTAGGTCTTATGAAGTGACAACATCGATTTCGTAGCTGGTTGTTATGATTAAAAATGCATAAATCTAAGCATTGGAAAGCATGATGTTCAAACCAGGAGCCACTATCAACTCTGGGGGCTGAGCCCTCCTAAAGTTCAGAACCTAGAATCGCCCCTGCCAGGCATTTTTGGCCATGATTTCATTCTTAACATCATGACACAAATGGCTAAAATAAAACTGTTAGTTGGACACATTGCATGGACTTTAGAGATTTAATTGGACTAGTCCAATATCCCTCAAGAAAATTATGAACAAATTATAACAGCCCTATAGCCCAAAAATGGCAGTCTGCCTACCGGGCATTGCTCTGTATGCCCTATGGCCAGTCCATGCCTGCTCATGTCTTTATTAAAAAGACGGATGGTTGGGCTATTCTATAGGCAATTCTAGCCATTGCAGCCTGATTTTAATAATTTTTATAAATAAAATAGGCACATTCTTCTTAATAAAATGTTATCAGGAAGAATGTGCCTACTCCTCATGTCCCTGTACTACAAGGCACGAATGTCTGTGCATGCCTTGATCAACTTTAAAATTATTGCTAGGCAAAAACATTTTATTATCATCTTCCCAAAGTTGGAGAAAGCTGATTTCCACAGGATTATTTATGAAAATCATTTAAAAAGTTTGTAATGCGTGTTAATACATCAATCATAAAGTTCAGAGCAAGCAATGTATTCTACAGCCTATGACTTGCGTGTGTTATGCGCTTGCGAGGAGTGGCATAGAGAAGTGTTGTCGTGCTAAACGATGTGAGAGAGACAACACGTAGGCATAAAAACGTAAGCACAAGTTCTTCATCATTTTAATAATAGCCTATATAAGCCAACTTAGAGATGAAAGGTTAGCGTGAGGAAAGCCCTGTGTTTTGCGTGTGATAAGATACCTGTCCATTCCGTGCGCCTCCTAAATGATTTTCAAGCACAGCACGCCTCAAAAAGGAGGACAAATACGCGTCCGGCTTGATGTTCGGCTGGAAGCCAGGCAGGGCATGGAAAAGCCGGACTGCCCCGCCTTAAGCCGGACATGGCCACCCTACGAAGTGCTGTCCCGTTTAGTAGGGGAAGATCTGCACTTCTCACTACACAATCGATGGGTGTCTCATTTTGGAGGGCACTCGAAAACAAATTCTAGTGTTAGGGAAGAGAAATTAGACGGGGCCTAGTCATGACCCTTACTATTCAATGTGGTTGATGCGAATGAGGTCAATGGCCAGAATGGCACCCCTGATTTTGCTCCAAGACACTCAATTTAAAAGTAAAAAATCAGTATGAGAGTCGAGAGTTGAGAGTCACTGTTAGCACACTGCATGTTGTGTTACATCTATGGCTGCACTCCCAGTCCATGCTATTGGGTCACTGTTTTGAGCCTGTGGGTTTGACCGACCGTTTTCTTGTTGGTGGGAAAGCACTAGGCCCACTGGTGATGAAAATAGCAGCCCCTACGTGCTGAAGTCTATCAGCAGAAATAGCGGAGAGCTGCAGCTGCATGTTACTACGTGATGTTAGCCACACCATGTGCTGACCAGGCCACCTTTAGAAATATGTTTGCTTTCCGTAACATCAGAATCAGAAAAAAAAATTAGGACGGTAGGTCGGTAGATATTTTTTTTAGTAAACAGTCGTAATATATATGTATATATGCCGCCCTCCATAATTATTGCCACCCCTGGTAAATTTGACCTAAAACACACATAAGGTTATATTATGTATTTGTCATTTTCCTGAACCACATAGTGAAATCATTTAGGAAAAATACAACTTTGAAGGTAATTACATTTATTTTGATAAGAAGCAATGCATTTTAAATAAGTTAAAGGAATAGTCCACCTCTTTATGAAAATTGGTTATTCACAGTCTTACCTTGAGTTACATATGTGGGTAAGAGCATTTTGGTCTCATAGCATGCTTTGTCCTAGTCTGGCAACCCCATTTCTACCTTTAGCTTAGCATAGGCACTGGAAAGTAAAGTTGCCAAAGAGTTGCTATCTGGCAACTTTGCATTCCAGCGCCTATGCTAAGCTAAAGCTAAACAATGGGGGTAATTGGTGATGCTATACTAGGAAAACGCATGCACTGAGACCAAAATGCTTTTACCCACACATGTAACTCAGAGTAAGTAGGTGAATAACCAATTTTCATAAAGGGGTGGAATATTCCTTTAATATTTTTGTACCAAATGCATGTGCTACAATTACTGGTAATCTTATACATTGAAAAGTTCCCGTTATCCAATACTGCACATTTTATTAATCTCCTTTGACATCCAACAAAGTTGGAGAACACAAGAACCTGAATCCTCTTCCCAGAATCTATCAAGATTATCTATATTCCTTGGTCCTCTCTGGTGCATACAGTACTCCTCTAAGGATGAACTCATTGGTTTATAATACTGTTGAGATCAGGGGACTAAGATAACCATAGTTGAGGCTTTATTTTGTGATCAGTAAACTATGTTTCTGTGTATGAACTTGTGTTTTGGTTTAATGAACCGTTGCATGAGCCAGCATGACCCACATTTATTGATTTGACAGTGACAGGCAGATTTTAAAATGGTTAAGTATTTCATGGAGTTCATGATGGCCTTCACCAAAATGATATTCCTAGAATTTTTGGAATTAAAACATCCCCCCAAAAAACAAGAACCTTAACTACCAAAAGGAAGGGGGCTACTTTCACAATTCTTCTAGACGCCTGATTCACCATGGGTCAAAAATACTGATATTTAATCTAATCTGACCATAAAATATAATTTAAAGTCAAGTCCCAATAAGACCAGTCTTTTAAATCTGTCATCAAATGTCAAAAAAGTTTAACTGGTCTGCATTTTGAATAGATCTAATAGCAGTGGGGTCACATCTGATTTTCTTTGAAGACTTGGTGATCTGAAGATGCTCCTTTTTCAGCAATGTCTCCAACAGTTGTCCTTAGGGAATCATTTAGACCCTATTACCACCCTACTCACTCTGTGGGCAAAATAAGAATGGGTCGATAAACAGACAAGTTTGTAATAGTTTCAATAGCCTAGATGTTTCTAATTATTGGTTTACATGCAAACGGCATTTTCAAGCATATATCATTTTATAAACCAATTCTCTGTCTTACGGAAGTGAACACTCTTTCTGTAAAGCATTAATATGTATTCTCTTGTCTTTCTCATGTTGAAAAGCATCTAAGACATTTGGCCTATGTTTCATTTACATTTTTATAGGCTACTATTAAGAACCATGATGTCATGGAATATTGAAAGTCCACATACTCCTTGGTTAACTTTAAGAAGTGAAGTATCTGTTGAAAATTATGTATTTACATAACTATTTGACATATTTTGTAGGGGGTGGCAATAACTGTAGCACATGTTTTTTTTGTTTTGTTTAATATTTATTTCTTTTTGATGCATTGTGTTTTCTCCAGATAAATTTCTTTATGTTGAAGATGCGATAACCATTGCATTACCAACAACAACTCACTTCATGTAAGCTAAGTGATGAGAATCGGCAGGCACAGTGGAAAGGGCAGGCTGTTCAAAAATGGAGGAGTGAACACCAGCCCCATTGCCACCTTAGATCTGCAAACAAGGACTTGCTATTTGTGCCGAGAACACGCCTGAAAACAAAAGGTGATAGGGCATTCTCTGTAGCAGCTCCTTGTCTATGGAATCAGTTACCATCTAATGTCAAATCTGCCCCCTCTATCTCAGTCTTCAAATCTCAACTCAAAACTCACCTTTATACCCTAGCTTTCACCTAATTTTAACCCCCCCCCCTCCCCCTTTTATTTATCTTTTCTCGCTGCTAATCTTTCACAAAAGACTGTGTACGTATTTGTGGTATTGTTTACTCTGTGTCTTATCCCCTTTCTGTGATTATTATTCTTTTTTGTTTTATGCACTCTGTACAGCACTTTGGTCAGCCTAATCACTGTTTTTAAATGTGCTTTATAGATAAATATTACTTACTTACTTACTTTACTTACAAAGTAACTTTTGCTAACAGTGAAGTAATGAAGTAGTATACAGTAGTATGCTAAGTTTAGACTACTGATCTTGATTAGGGTTGCCCACTTTCCGAAATCAAAATAAGCAGTTATTGGCAGATATGAATGAAATGCGTCTTAGTGCTTAATTTTGTGCTCAATCTAGCCTACTTTAAAAGTACAAATTTAAACTGTATAAGTCAGTATTTATTTTTGTGTTATGAAGACTGCAGGTGTCATGCTTGCTCATTGTGTGGAATTATTTCTTATTTTTAACAGTTGAGAGTTACTGTTGGCACACTGCATGCTGTGTTACATCTAAAACTAAAGAAAACAGAGAGTAATGCTGATTTGCTATGGATTTAGCTCACTCACAATAGCATGCTGCACTCGCAGTCCGTGCCGTTGGGTCACTGTTTTGACCCTGTGGGTTTGACCGACCGTTTTCTTGTTGGTGGGAAAGCACTAGGCCCACTGGTGATGAAAATAGCAGCCCCTACGTGCTGAAGTCTATCAGCAGAAATAGCGGAGAGCTGCAGCTGCATGTTACTACGTGATGTTAGCCACACCATGTGCTGACCAGGCCACCTTTAGAAATATGTTTGCTTTCCGTAACATCAGAATCAGAAAAAAAATTAGGACGGTAGGTCGGTAGATATTTTTTTTAGTAAACAGTCGTAATATATATGTATATGTGGCGCCCTCCATAATTATTGCCACCCCTGGTAAATTTGACCTAAAACACACATAAGGTTATATTATGTATTTGTCATTTTCCTGAACCACATAGTGAAATCATTTAGGAAAAATACAACTTTGAAGGTAATTACATTTATTTTGATGAGAAGCAATGCATTTTAAAGAAGTTAATATTTTTGTACCAAATGCATGTGCTACAATTACTGGTAACCCTATATTTTATACATTGAAAAGTTCCCGTTTCCCAATACTGCACATTTTATTAATCTCCTTTGACATCCAACAAAGTTGGAGAGCACAAGAAACTGTATCCTCTTCCCAGAATCTATGAAGATTATCTATATTCCTTGGTCCTCTCTGGTGCATACAGTACTCCTCTAAGGATGAACTCATTGGTTTATAATACTGTTGAGATCAGGGGACTAAGATAACCATAGTTGAGGCTTTATTTTGTGAGCAGTAAACTATGTTTTTGTTTATGTGAACTTATGTTTTAGTTTAATGAACCATTGCATGAGCCAGCATGACCCACATTTATTGATTTGACAGTGACAGGCAGATTTTGATTTAAAATGGTTAAGTATTTCATGGAGTTCATGATGGCCTTCACCAAAATTATATTCCTAGAATTTTTGGAATTAACCCCCCCCCCCCCAAAAAAAAAAAAAAAAAAAAAAACAAGAACCTTAACTACCAAGAGGAAGGGGGCTACTTTCACAATTCTTCTAGACGCCTGATTCACCATGGGTCAAAAATACTGATATTTCATCTAATCTGACCATAAAATATAATTTAAAGTCAAGTCCCAATAAGACCAGTCTTTTAAATCTGTCATCAAATGTCAAAAAAGTTTAACTGGTCTGCATTTTGAATAGATCTACTATCAATGTGGTCACATCTGATTTTCTTTGAAGACTTGGTGATCTGAAGATGCTCCTTTTTCAGCAATGTCTCCAACAGTTGTCCTTAGGGAATCATTTAGACCCTATTACCACCCTACTCACTCTGTGGGCAAAATAAGAATGGGTCGATAAACAGACAAGTTTGTAATAGTTTCAATAGCCTAGATGTTTCTAATTATTGGTTTACATGCAAACGGCATTTTCAAGCATATATCATTTTATAAACCAATTCTCTGTCTTACGGAAGTGAACACTCTTTCTGTAAAGCATTAATATGTATTCTCTTGTCTTTCTCATGTTGAAAAGCATCTAAGACATTTGGCCTATGTTTCATTTACATTTTTATAGGCTACTATTAAGAACCATGATGTCATGGAATATTGAAAGTCCACATACTCCTTGGTTAACTTTAAGAAGTGAAGTATCTGTTGAAAATTATGTATTTACATAACTATTTGACATATTTTGTAAGGGGTGGCAATAATTGTGGCACATGTGTTTTTTGTTTTGTTTAATATTTATTTCTTTTTGATGCATTGTGTTTTCTCCAGATAAATTTCTTTATGTTGAAGATGCGATAACCATTGCATTACCAACAACAACTCACTTCATGTAAGCTAAGTGATGAGAATCGGCAGGCACAGTGGAAAGGGCAGGCTGTTCAAAAATGGAGGAGTGAACACCAGCCCCATTGCCACCTTAGATCTGCAAACAAGGACTTGCTATTTGTGCCGAGAACACGCCTGAAAACAAAAGGTGATAGGGCATTCTCTGTAGCAGCTCCTTGTCTATGGAATCAGTTACCATCTAATGTCAAATCTGCCCCCTCTATCTCAGTCTTCAAATCTCAACTCAAAACTCACCTTTATACCCTAGCTTTCACCTAATTTTAACCCCCCCCCCCTCCCCCTTTTATTTATCTTTTCTCTCTGCTAATCTTTCACAAAATACTGTGTACGTACAAGTATTTGTGGTATTGTTTACTCTGTGTCTTATCCCCTTTTGTGATTATTATTCTTTTTTGTTTTATGCACTCTGTACAACACTTTGGTCAGCCTAATCACTGTTTTTAAATGTGCTTTATAGATAAATATTACTTACTTACTTACTTTACTTACAAAGTAACTTTTGCTAACAGTGAAGTAATGAAGTAGTATACAGTAGTATGCTAAGTTTAGACTACTGATCTTGATTAGGGTTGCCCACTTTCCGAAATCAAAATAAGCAGTTATTGGCAGATATGAATGAAATGCGTCTTAGTGCTTAATTTTGTGCTCAATCTAGCCTACTTTAAAAGTACAAATTTAAACTGTATAAGTCAGTATTTATTTTTGTGTTATGAAGACTGCAGGTGTCATGCTTGCTCATTGTGTGGAATTATTTCTTATTTTTAACAGTTGAGAGTTACTGTTGGCACACTGCATGCTGTGTTACATCTAAAACTAAAGAAAACAGAGAGTAATGCTGATTTGCTATGGATTTAGCTCACTCACAATAGCATGCTGCACTCGCAGTCCGTGCCGTTGGGTCACTGTTTTGACCCTGTGGGTTTGACCGACCGTTTTCTTGTTGGTGGGAAAGCACTAGGCCCACTGGTGATGAAAATAGCAGCCCCTACGTGCTGAAGTCTATCAGCAGAAATAGCGGAGAGCTGCAGCTGCATGTTACTACGTGATGTTAGCCACACCATGTGCTGACCAGGCCACCTTTAGAAATATGTTTGCTTTCCGTAACATCAGAATCAGAAAAAAAAATTAGGACGGTAGGTCGGTAGATATTTTTTTTAGTAAACAGTCGTAATATATATGTATATGTGGCGCCCTCCATAATTATTGCCACCCCTGGTAAATTTGACCTAAAACACACATAAGGTTATATTATGTATTTGTCATTTTCCTGAACCACATAGTGAAATCATTTAGGAAAAATACAACTTTGAAGGTAATTACATTTATTTTGATGAGAAGCAATGCATTTTAAAGAAGTTAATATTTTTGTACCAAATGCATGTGCTACAATTACTGGTAACCCTATATTTTATACATTGAAAAGTTCCCGTTTCCCAATACTGCACATTTTATTAATCTCCTTTGACATCCAACAAAGTTGGAGAGCACAAGAAACTGAATCCTCTTCCCAGAATCTATGAAGATTATCTATATTCCTTGGTCCTCTCTGGTGCATACAGTACTCCTCTAAGGATGAACTCATTGGTTTATAATACTGTTGAGATCAGGGGACTAAGATAACCATAGTTGAGGCTTTATTTTGTGAGCAGTAAACTATGTTTTTGTTTATGTGAACTTATGTTTTAGTTTAATGAACCATTGCATGAGCCAGCATGACCCACATTTATTGATTTGACAGTGACAGGCAGATTTTGATTTAAAATGGTTAAGTATTTCATGGAGTTCATGATGGCCTTCACCAAAATGATATTCCTAGAATTTTTGGAATTAACCCCCTCCCCCCCCCCCCCCCCCAAAAAAAAAAAAAAAAAAAAAACAAGAACCTTAACTACCAAGAGGAAGGGGGCTACTTTCACAATTCTTCTAGACGCCTGATTCACCATGGGTCAAAAATACTGATATTTCATCTAATCTGACCATAAAATATAATTTAAAGTCAAGTCCCAATAAGACCAGTCTTTTAAATCTGTCATCAAATGTCAAAAAAGTTTAACTGGTCTGCATTTTGAATAGATCTAATAGCAGTGGGGTCACATCTGATTTTCTTTGAAGACTTGGTGATCTGAAGATGCTCCTTTTTCAGCAATGTCTCCAACAGTTGTCCTTAGGGAATCATTTAGACCCTATTACCACCCTACTCACTCTGGGGCAAAATAAGAATGGGTCGATAAACAGACAAGTTTGTAATAGTTTCAATAGCCTAGATGTTTCTAATTATTGGTTTACATGCAAACGGCATTTTCAAGCATATATCATTTTATAAACCAATTCTCTGTCTTACGGAAGTGAACACTCTTTCTGTAAAGCATTAATATGTATTCTCTTGTCTTTCTCATGTTGAAAAGCATCTAAGACATTTGGCCTATGTTTCATACATTTTTATAGGCTACTATTAAGAACCATGATGTCATGGAATATTGAAAGTCCACATACACCTTGGTTAACTTTAAGAAGCTGAGTATCTGTTGAAAATTATGTATTTACATAACTATTTGACATATTTTGTAGGGGGTGGCAATAACTGTAGCATATGTTTTTTTTTTTGTTTGTTTAATATTTATTTCTTTTTGATGCATTGTGTTTTCTCCAGATAAATTTCTTTATGTTGAAAATGCGATAACCATTGCATTACCAACAACAACTCACTTCATGTAAGCTAAGTGAGGAGAATCGGCAGGCGCAGTGGAAAGGGCAGGCTGCTCAAAAATGCAGGAGTGAACACCAGCCCCATTGCCACCTCACAAAGTAACTTTTGCTAAATCCTTATCCTTTTATTATACAGTGTGTCCTCAAAATTAACTCAGGCCATGTTAAATTGACATTCAATTAAATAATGAAGTAGTATACAGTAGTATGCTAAGTTTAGACTACTGATCTTGATTAGGGTTGCCCACTTTCCGAAATCAAAATAAGCAGTTATTGGCAGATATGAATGAAATGTGTCTTAGTGCTTAATTTTGTGCTCAATCTAGCCTACTTTAAAAGTACAAATTTAAACTGTATAAGTCAGTATTTATTTTTGTGTTATGAAGACTGCAGGTGTCATGCTTGCTCATTGTGTGGAATTATTTCTTATTTTTAACAGTTGAGAGTTACTGTTGGCACACTGCATGCTGTGTTACATCTAAAACTAAAGAAAACAGAGAGTAATGCTGATTTGCTATGGATTTAGCTCACTCACAATAGCATGCTGCACTCGCAGTCCGTGCCGTTGGGTCACTGTTTTGACCCTGTGGGTTTGACCGACCGTTTTCTTGTTGGTGGGAAAGCACTAGGCCCACTGGTGATGAAAATAGCAGCCCCTACGTGCTGAAGTCTATCAGCAGAAATAGCGGAGAGCTGCAGCTGCATGTTACTACGTGATGTTAGCCACACCATGTGCTGACCAGGCCACCTTTAGAAATATGTTTGCTTTCCGTAACATCAGAATCAGAAAAAAAAATTAGGACGGTAGGTCGGTAAATATTTTTTTTAGTAAACAGTCGTAATATATATGTATATGTGGCGCCCTCCATAATTATTGCCACCCCTGGTAAATTTGACCTAAAACACACATAAGGTTATATTATGTATTTGTCATTTTCCTGAACCACATAGTGAAATCATTTAGGAAAAATACAACTTTGAAGGTAATTACATTTATTTTGATGAGAAGCAATGCATTTTAAAGAAGTTAATATTTTTGTACCAAATGCATGTGCTACAATTACTGGTAACCCTATATTTTATACATTGAAAAGTTCCCGTTTCCCAATACTGCACATTTTATTAATCTCCTTTGACATCCAACAAAGTTGGAGAGCACAAGAAACTGAATCCTCTTCCCAGAATCTATGAAGATTATCTATATTCCTTGGTCCTCTCTGGTGCATACAGTACTCCTCTAAGGATGAACTCATTGGTTTATAATACTGTTGAGATCAGGGGACTAAGATAACCATAGTTGAGGCTTTATTTTGTGAGCAGTAAACTATGTTTTTGTTTATGTGAACTTATGTTTTAGTTTAATGAACCGTTGCATGAGCCAGCATGACCCACATTTATTGATTTGACAGTGACAGGCAGATTTTGATTTAAAATGGTTAAGTATTTCATGGAGTTCATGATGGCCTTCACCAAAATTATATTCCTAGAATTTTTGGAATTAACCCCCCCCCCCCCCCCCCCAAAAAAAAAAAAACAAAAAAAAAAAAAACAAGAACCTTAACTACCAAGAGGAAGGGGCTACTTTCACAATTCTTCTAGACGCCTGATTCACCATGGGTCAAAAATACTGATATTTAATCTAATCTGACCATAAAATATAATTTAAAGTCAAGTCCCAATAAGACCAGTCTTTTAAATCTGTCATCAAATGTCAAAAAAGTTTAACTGGTCTGCATTTTGAATAGATCTACTATCAATGTGGTCACATCTGATTTTCTTTGAAGACTTGGTGATCTGAAGATGCTCCTTTTTCAGCAATGTCTCCAACAGTTGTCCTTAGGGAATCATTTAGACCCTATTACCACCCTACTCACTCTGGGGCAAAATAAGAATGGGTCGATAAACAGACAAGTTTGTAATAGTTTCAATAGCCTAGATGTTTCTAATTATTGGTTTACATGCAAACGGCATTTTCAAGCATATATCATTTTATAAACCAATTCTCTGTCTTACGGAAGTGAACACTCTTTCTGTAAAGCATTAATATGTATTCTCTTGTCTTTCTCATGTTGAAAAGCATCTAAGACATTTGGCCTATGTTTCATTTACATTTTTATAGGCTACTATTAAGAACCATGATGTCATGGAATATTGAAAGTCCACATACACCTTGGTTAACTTTAAGAAGTGAAGTATCTGTTGAAAATTATGTATTTACATAACTATTTGACATATTTTGTAGGGGGTGGCAATAACTGTAGCATATGTTTTTTTTTTTTTGTTTGTTTAATATTTATTTCTTTTTGATGCATTGTGTTTTCTCCAGATAAATTTCTTTATGTTGAAGATGCGATAACCATTGCATTACCAACAACAACTCACTTCATGTAAGCTAAGTGAGGAGAATCGGCAGGCGCAGTGGAAAGGGCAGGCTGCTCAAAAATGGAGGAGTGAACACCAGCCCCATTGCCACCTCACAAAGTAACTTTTGCTAAATCCTTATCCTTTTATTATACAGTGTGTCCTCAAAATTAACTCAGGCCATGTTAAATTGACATTCAATTAAATAATGAAGTAGTATACAGTAGTATGCTAAGTTTAGACTACTGATCTTGATTAGGGTTGCCCACTTTCCGAAATCAAAATAAGCAGTTATTGGCAGATATGAATGAAATGCGTCTTAGTGCTTAATTTTGTGCTCAATCTAGCCTACTTTGAAAGTACAAATTTAGGTAACACTTTGCGGTAAGGGTACATGAATTATCATGAATTCATGCATGAAATCATTCATGATAAATTCATGATTCATGCATTACTTCATCTCTGAAAGTCTAATGAGTTATCAGGAATTAACATGAATTCGTTGTTTGTCATTAATGACCTCCTGCTGAAATAGCACATGATCTTAAGTATTAGTTACTCTGGGTACATCATCATGAGTCATGATTAATTAGCATGAGTCATGATTATTAGCATGATCATGATGAATTCATCATGTTTGTGCCCCCTCAACTAAAGTGTTGACATGGTTAAATTGGTAAAATGTAGTTGACGTATGGCGTATGACTAGGCCAAAGTAGGATAAATAAGTACTTTTATTATATCAAATTATATCAAATTCTTTTGAACAAAAACATCATGATCATGTGTAATTAGTCATGACTCATGATGATGTACCCAGAGTAATTAATGCTTAAGATCATCTGCTATTTCAGCAGGAGGTCATTAATGATAAACAATGAATTCATGCTAATACCTGATGAGTCATTAGATATTCAGAGATGAAGTAATGCATGAATCACGAATGAATCATGAATGAAATCATGCATGAATTCATGATAATTCATGTACCCTTACCGCAAAGTGTTACCCAAATTTAAACTGTATAAGTCAGTATTTATTTTTGTGTTATGAAGACTGCAGGTGTCATGCTTGCTCATTGTGTGGAATTATTTCTTATTTTTAACAGTTGAGAGTTACTGTTGGCACACTGCATGCTGTGTTACATCTAAAACTAAAGAAGAAAGAGAGTAATGCTGATTTGCTATGGATTTAGCTCACTCACAATAGCATGCTGCACTCGCAGTCCGTGCCGTTAGGTCACTGTTTTGACCCTGTGGGTTTGACCGACCGTTTTCTTGTTGGTGGGAAAGCACTAGGCCCACTGGTGATGAAAATAGCAGCCCCTACGTGCTGAAGTCTATCAGCAGAAATAGCGGAGAGCTGTAGCTGCATGTTACTACGTGATGTTAGCCACACCATGTGCTGACCAGGCCACCTTTAGAAATATGTTTGCTTTCCGTAACATCAGAATCAGAAAAAAAAATTAGGACGGTAGGTCGGTAGATATTTTTTTAGTAAACAGTCGTAATATATATGTATATATGCCGCCCTCCATAATTATTGCCACCCCTGGTAAATTTGACCTAAAACACACATAAGGTTATATTATGTATTTGTCATTTTCCAGAATCACATAATGACAGCATTTAGGAAAAATACAACTTTGAAAGGAATCAAATTTATTTTGATAACAAGCAATACATTTTAAAGAAGTTAATATTTTTGTACCAAATGCATGTGCTACAATTACTGGTAATCTTATACATTGAAAAGTTCCCGTTATTCAATACTGCACATTTTATTAATCTCCTTTGACATCCAACAAAGTTGGAGAACACAAGAACCTGAATCCTCTTCCCAGAATCTATCCAGATTATCTATATCCCTTGGTCCTCTCTGGTGCATACAGTACTCCTCTAAGGATGAACTCATTGGTTTATAATACTGTTGAGATCAGGGGACTAAGATAACCATAGTTGAGGCTTTATTTTGTGATCAGTAAACTATGTTTTTGTTTATGTGAACTTATGTTATAGTTCAATGAACCGTTGCATGAGCCAGCATGACCCACATTTATTGATTTGACAGTGACAGGCAGATTTTGATTTAAAATTGTTAAGTATTTCATGGAGTTCATGATGGCCTTCACCAAAATGATATTCCTAGAATTTTTGGAATTAAAACAACCCCCCAAAAACAAGAACCTTAACTACCAAAAGGAAGGGGGCTACTTTCACAATTCTTCTAGACGCCTGATTCACCATGGGTCAAAAATACTGATATTTAATCTAATCTGACCATAAAATATAATTTAAAGTAAAGTCTCAATGAGACCAGTCTTTTAAATCTGTCATCAAATGTCAAAAAATTTAACTGGTCTGCATTTTGAATAGATCTACTATCAATGTGGTCACTTCTGATTTTCTTTAAAGACTTGGTGATCCAAAGATGTTAGATGTGTTTTTAGTCAACAAACATGGGCAATTCCACAAAAAAGTAAACCTCACCTTAAAACTTCAAGTCTCATATACATGGACATACAATTTCTTTCAGAAAACTTTTAATACAAAAAAGTATCGTCTCAATGTAAATATTCAACTGAGCAAGTTTCGAAAGGATATATCTGTTTGTTAATTTTTTTTACCCTATTCAGCTATAATGTAAGTCTATGGAGGGGCTTATAATGGGCATAAGTGGGTGATAACACACACAAAGCTGCAATGCTATCAGTTATTTTTTATTGTTATATTACTATTTCTGTTGTTACAGGTTAAAATCCACCATTCACAATTGTTTTGTATCGTTTTGGAAGGTTTTTTCCAGGCGTCACGTCCATAACGTCACATCCATAAAGCAATTTCTCCCAATGAAAACCTACTTTTTTACATTTACATATGAAATTAAGTCTTTCTCTGTCTTTACTGAGGTGTGCTGTTTGGTATGAATGTAGTGATATTTACATTTCTCTAGAAATTTCACACACTTCACAGCAAAAACTACTTTCTCTCAAGAATGTCCGTTTTTGTAAATTCAAAGGCGCATATTCTTATAATGTAAATCATGATATTAATTTTTGTGTTTGCCTATATTCAGCCATGGAGTTTGCATAAGAATATGAACAAAATTGTGAAATACTGCTAGGTTTGCGGAGGTTATGTGGCATTTTGTTCATCAATAATGCACGAAAATGTCACGTCCATAACGCTGGAATTGCCCATATATATATATGGCCAATTCCACAAAAAAGTAAACCTCACCTTAAAACTTCAAGTCTCATCTACATGGACATACAAATTATTTCAGAAAACTTGCAATACAAAAAAGTATTGTCTCGATGTAAATAATCATCTGAGCAAGTTTCGAAAGGATATCTATTTGTTAAAACTGCAAGGCTTGCAGAGGTTATGTGGCATTTTGTTCATCAATAATGCATGAAAATGCCACGTCCATAACGCTGGAATTGCCCATATATATATGTATTTATGTATATAGTAGCGCCCTCCATAATCGTTGGCAGTTGGCACCCCAGGTAAATTAGGCTTATAAAGGCTGTTTTAAAAATCATCTATTAGTCATTTTCCTGAATAACATGATAGTTATATAAAACACCTTAGTGGTGCAGCTTGGACACATCCTCAGTGATGAACCCAGGGTCACAGGGTGTTTTGGGTCTTGGATCATCAGACACCCTCACCTGGGCGACCCAGCCAGGGATGATCAGACCCAGACTTGTGTCCAAGCCGCGCACTAAGCCATGTGTCGCCCCTTTTAATCCACAGCCACCTGGAGGCTTTCTCCGCTGCCTCACGGATGTTTCTGGTGGCTTTCCTTTCCTGAGCACCTCTGACTCCAAGCAGCCTGAGTGATCGTTGCAGGCTCTGTCCTGGGAATCCTCTGCAGCCAACCTAAATTGGCTCACAGCGGGCCCTCCACCCCTTCCACCTGCAGTCCTCTACCAGTTCCAGGTACTTTGCCTTTTTCCGCTCAAAGGCCTCCTCAATCCGGTCTTCCCAGGGGACTGTGAGTTCCAGTAGCATCACTTATTTTGAGCTTTCTGATGTTAGGACCATGTCTGGCCTGAGTGTTGTGCTGGTGATGTGTTCTGGAAAGT
This sequence comes from Sardinella longiceps, assembly GCA_027497455.2. NCBI lineage: Eukaryota > Metazoa > Chordata > Actinopteri > Clupeiformes > Clupeidae > Sardinella > Sardinella longiceps. Next base: position 21,667,536 of record JAODXP020000033.1, on the reverse strand, counting down.
TCAGTTGCCTCCCCAGGTCCACCTTCAGCTGCAAGTCACCTGCTGTGGATAGCAGACCCGCTGGGACCTTTGGCTGTGAGTGAGGTTTCTCCCCGGCCCTGACAAAAGCAATGTGTGGCCTTGCTAGGGGCTGGTGCTTGCTTTGCTGGATTCCGGCACAGATGGTGTCAGCTACTACCGTCAGCACCTGGTCATGGCGCCATCGGTACATCCCCTCTCCCAGTGCTTCCGGGCAGCAGCTTAAGATGTGCTCCAGCGACCCTCTTGCAGGGCACAGAGCACATTTTATTAATCTCCTTTGACATCCAACAAAGCTGGAGAATACAAGAAACTCATTTGATTTAATTTTTTATTCCAATTTATTCATCTTTACTAGGGGTAGGCTACCAATAATTATGGAGGGCGTTGTATATTATTTTGGGAGGTCGGTAAGTACTCCGGTGAGTGCTCCTATCCTATACTCACTCCCACATGACATTCTGGTCTATTTTCATGCATCTCTAACTTGTACAACACACAACAACATTAGCTTCTGTTATGAAAATCTACCGGAATAGGCCTGCATGGTTTGAGGTGAGGTGAGTGCTTTTAAATGACCATGTATTCACATAATTTAGATGTATGAGCACGTTGAGGTCCTTAACTTTGGCTGCCATTTCAGCAAGTTTTGAGCCTATACTCGTTTTGTCTGTGAAATATAGCCTAGCCAACTAGCCTCTCAATATGTTGAAATGGTCCTGTTTTCTTGACATTGCAATAGACCACTCTTTGATCTTCCGCTAATACAGTGGTTCTCAAACTTTTTCTGTCATTCCCCACTTGGGAAGGCAGAGAATTTTCACGCCCCACCTGAGATATTTCACCGAGATGAATGGGTAGACCTAAAGATGGACACACGTAAACTAATAGGATTCTATGTAAAATCAAAGCTGAATTTCTCCCAAACCGCTCTTCACAGCAACTAGCCAATAACACCATTGGAAAGCTCAATTTACTGTCATATGTGCATATCTGACAAAGCTCCACGAGTAATTTGAAAGAGAAAAGGGCCATGGTGCACCCGTCACTCGATCACAAAGAGATGTCTCGCGCCCCACCTGTCATGTGTCTGCGCCCACTACTGGGGCCCGTCCCACAGTTTGAGAAGCACTGCGCTAATACAAGATCCTACCACTCTGCATGACAGCCTTCTGCATCGCTGTCCGCCTATCTAAAATTCAACGTTGCTGGTTATCTGAAACTTTTTTTTTTTCATTAAATTTTCATCAAATTAACTTTAGTTTAAAGTTATGTATTTAAAAATATTTACTATTGGCTACTGATATTACAATATTACGGCCGAATTATGGCTGAAAAGGCCATGATTTTTTTTTTTTTTTTTCGGGTTGGGCCCAATTTCACTGAGTCGGTCGGTTTATGGCAAACAAGAACAATTGTAACGATGGCCCAATCAGCAATATTTATGGACATCATATCGTCTGCATACTGCCACAGAGCCTTAATCAGGCATGCATTCAGTCAACATATATACTACATCTGCTCAACCAGTAGTTTGTGAAATATTTGTTGTGTCAATTATTTGCTATACATTTTTAGTCATTCAAACGTTGGTCCTTTAAAATCTGGTTAGAATACTTCTTGTTGCAAGGAAAATACTTAACAATCCAATGTTGCAATTTAAATGGTGGACAGGCTTTGGGTTATCCTGGATAAACATAACCTTGACTTGGTTTCATGGAAGAAATTTCATATAAATTATTTTATTTATACTAGCCTGCTTCCATTTAACTACATACTTCATTGGGTAGTTAGTTCTGAATATGTTATAAATATGGCATAGGCCAGATTAACGGAGTTCCTTTGTTTACCACAAATACTGATAACATAGTCCAGGCAAAATAGCCCATTTTGGGGCCAAAAACAGGAGTAAAATATTTTTTTTTCAGCTTAGATAATTTCTTTGAGGGCTCCAGAACAACATGCTGGCACAAGTCCTAAGAAATCCTACTTGAGGAAATATGTTAAGTTCTTGTCAATCCGATATGTGTACCAATATAGGCCAGAATAGGTCTGAATGGGGCTATTTTTTTCCTTGAGTCTCATCAAAATAAAACTTTATACAATAAAAGTACCCATGAAAAGTTTAATTTTTTGTATTACAGGTTTTATTGAAAAAAAATATGCAAATGAGCCATACACTAATCAAATTAGCCCCAAATACACCCAATTACATGGACAGTGAAGAGATGAAGAGGGTGGGACCTGTACATTTATTTTATATGACACCCTTTGGGTATATGCTTTCAGAAAAGGCATAGCATAAGGTGTAGATTAGTTTTCTCTTAATGCCTCTGATTCAAAAGCATAGGTCAAAGTCAAAGTCAATTTATTTATATAGCACATTTAAAAACAACAGAAGTTGAAACCAAAGTGTAAAGCTTAAGATTTTTGCCCGAACCCGAAGGGACCCAACTTTTAAGGCCCGATTAAAGCTCTACCAAAAGTGCTTCACAAGGTTAGAAGACAGGCACGTATGTGCTTCCAATAAATAAATAGTTTAACACAGGAATGTATAAAAGTTCAAAACAGCTGTGACTTTCACCCCTGCGCCACACATGAAACCCCACCCCCTTACAACAACAAAGAAAAATAGGAAAACAGGGTCTAATTGTCAAACAAATCTTAGTAATGTGGGACTATGGGAACATAGGACCTAATTTTCAGAATTTTCTGTGAAAAAAAAAACAAAAACTAAGAAACGTGGGCTGTGGAACATAGGGCTGTGGGAACATAGGCTTGACCTAGTCACATCAACTTATTCTTGCTTGACATTCATGAAACATTTTGAGCTATGTATATATATATATATATATATATATATATATATATATATATATATATATGGGCAATTCCAGCGTTATGGACGTGACATTTTCGTGCATTATTGATGAACAAAAGGCCAGATAACCTCCGCAAACCTAGCAGTATTTCACAATTTTTTTTTTCATATTCTTCTGCAAACTCCATGGCTGAATACAGGCAAACAGAAAAAATTAATATCATGATTTGCATCATAACAATATGAGCCTTTCAATTTGCGTTATGGACGTGACGAAAAACGGACAAACTTTTGAGAGAGCGTAGTTTTTGCTGTGAAGTGTGTGAAATTTCTAGAGAAATGTAAATATTACTACATTCATACCAAACAGGACACCTCAGTAAAGACAGAGAAAGACTTAATTTCAAATGTAAATGTAAAAAAAGTTGGTTTTCATTGGGAGACATGGCGTTATGGATGTGACGTTATGGACGTGACGTCTGGAAAAACCCTCCAAAACGATACAAAACAATTGTGAACGGTGGATTTTAACCTGTAACAAGAGAAATAGTAATATAACAATGAAAAATAACTGATAGCATTGCAGCTTTGTGTGTGTTATCACCCACTTATGCCCATTATAAGCCCCTCCATAGACTTACATTATAGCTGAATAGGGTAAAAATTTTAACAAACAGATATCCTTTCGAAACTTGCTCAGTTGAATATTTACATCGAGACAATACTTTTTTGTATTGGAAGTTTTCTGAAAGAATTTGTATGTCCATGTAGGTGAGACTTAAAGTTTTAAGGTGAGGTTTACTTTTTCGTGGAATTGCCCTATATATATATATATATATATATATATATATATATATATATATTACAATACCTGTTCTCAGCATTTAACCCTTTTGGGGGTGTTCACACACAGACACAAGTCATTTGGAGTTGGGAGCTCCTTTTCGCACCGACCAAGAATTGAACCTGTCACCCTCAGGTCCACAGCCCAACTCCCTGACTGGTCTGTGTTTAGTGCTATTGTGTCCTGATTGGGAAGGAACTGATGTTATAGTTGCTTAAGTTTACATCAATGAGTAGCCTATGCTATTAGGCCTACGACCACAATGGCATTGTTGCGAAGGAGGGATAACTTCTAAAAGTTAAATCTCTTATTCAAGCCTGCAAGGCAATAAGCCTAATGTTTTGAATTAATTTGAACGTTATCTCAGTTAAGATTACCTTTCCAAAAGACACACAAGCTTAAATAGGCCTAATCTTCTCATATAATGTGTAGCAGGTGTTTTGTTGAAATGGGTAAATTATTTTTCCCCCTATGGACATGAAACGGAGAACAGATCTTTCCCCATTTTTACACAATAAAACATATTGTTTTTTGTTTATGGATTTTTGTTTTAGAGTTGAAAATGCAATGAACGGAAGGCCTGTTTTCCATACTTATCTTGGAACTAATTACTCTGGTTTTGTGAAATACAGTGTCCTGTTTTTTGCACTTGTGTGAGAAGTGTGTGTGAGTCTCCTTGAGAGTTTTTGGTCTGGGGAGAGGGAGAGGTGGAGATCATATTCACTCAGAAGGGAAGTGAAATTACAAAGATAAGTGAGAAACAAGACAAGAGAGCAGCTTTACTCACCGGTGAGCAAGAGCAACACAGATCAGTTGAACAGTGTTTAAGAAGCAATGGAACAGTGACACAGCAAACACAGAGGTTCCACAGGACGGATATAAGAATCCTCGTACAGAGAACACTTTGTATGTCTTCTGAACGGTCAGTTTTTTTTTTATGTTCAATAGCAAATAAAACAGTGGCATATGCATTAATAGGGGCTTATACTATAAACAGAGGTGGAAAAAGTACTGGAAACTAACTGTAAAAGCTGTAAACTAGCCCTACTCATTTAAAAATCTAGTAGTGTAAATCTAAAACATACTTTCAAATGTTGATGCTAAAAAAGGACACACACACACACACACACACACACACACACACACACACACATATATATATATATATATGGGCAATTCCACGAAAAAGTAAACCTCACCTTAAAACTTTAAGTCTCACCTACATGGACATACAAATTCTTTCAGAAAACTTCCAATACAAAAAAGTATTGTCTCGATGTAAATATTCAACTGAGCAAGTTTCGAAAGGATATCTGTTTGTTAAAATTTTTACCCTATTCAGCTATAATGTAAGTCTATGGAGGGGCTTATAATGGGCATAAGTGGGTGATAACACACACAAAGCTGCAATACTATCAGTTATTTTTCATTGTTATATTACTATTTATCTTGTTACAGGTTAAAATCCACTGTTCACAATTGTTTTGTATCGTTTTGGAGGGTTTTTCCAGACGTCACGTGGATAACGTCACATCCATAACGCCATGTCTCCCAATGAAAACCAACTTTTTTTACATTTACATTTGAAATTAAGTCTTTCTCTGTCTTTACTGAGGTGTCCTGTTTGGTATGAATGTAGTAATATTTACATTTCTCTAGAAATTTCACACACTTCACAGCAAAAACTACGCTCTCTCAAAAGTTTGTCCGTTTTTCGTCACGTCCATAACGCAAATTGAAAGGCTCATATTCTTATGATGCAAATCATGATATTATTTTTTTCTGTTTGCCTGTATTCAGCCATGGAGTTTGCAGAAGAATATGAAAAAAAATTGTGAAATACTGCTAGGTTTGCAGAGGTTATCTGGCCTTTTGTTCATCAATAATGCATGAAAATGTCACGTCCATAACGCTGGAATTGCCCATATATATATTTCTAGCATATGTTAGTTCTGGTAAAAAAATATCGCTTTAACTCAAGTTATTAATCCAAAAAATGTACTCTGATTAATCCTGATGGATATGGTGTTGTTTCCATGGCATGTACTGTACAGTGTATGTTCAGTTTCAGATAGAAAATGGAAAGGATTTTTAGTCAAACTAGACAAAGGTTATGGCCTTGCTCCTGAATGTCCAACAACACCAGAGTATTGATGTTTGAGGAATCTGTGGGGTTAGTGGATATGTGTTAATTGCACCATTTGAGAAGTACTAAGCCAAGTGTATTTAGCACCTGGGTCTTATCATGGCAAAACAAGGGTCCAACAAAGCCTACCATCCAAATTCTTACTGGGAGAAAAGATGTGATTAAAAGCGATTAATCATGGGAATTTTTTGGGGATTAATCTGATTTTTTTTTAATTGTTTAACAGTACTAATATATATATATATATATATATATATATATATATACAACCGAATTCCAAAAACGTTGGGACACTGCATAAATTGTTAATAAAAATGGAATCCAATAATTTACACATCTCATAAACCTATATATTGTTCACAATAGAATATAGATAACATGACAAATGTTGAAAGTGAGACTTTTTGAAATGTTATGCCGAATATTGGCTCATTTTGAATTTTATGAGAGCTACACATCCCAAAATAGTTGGGACGGGTAGCAATAAGAGGCCAGAAAAGTCAAATTTTTAGATAAGGGACAGCTTGAGGACCCATTTGCAACTTATTTGGTCAATTGGCAATATGATTTGGTATGAAAAGAGCCTCTGAGAGTGGCATTGACTCTCAGAAGTCAAGATGGGCAGAGGGTCACCAGTTCCCCAAATGCTGTGGCAAAAAGTAGTGGTCCGAGATCACAAAGGAGTTTCTCAGATAAAAATTGCAAAGAGTGCATACAGTGCATATCATCATCCAAAGATTCAGAGAATCTGGAACAATCTCTGTGCATAAGGGTCAAGGCCGGAAAACTATTCTGGATGCCCATGATCATTGGGTCCTTAGATGGCACTGCATCACATACAGGAATGCTAATGTAATGCATATCACAAACTGGCCTTACGACTACTTCCAGAAAACATTGTCAGTGAACACAATCCACTTTGTCATTCGCTATAGCTAGCTAAAACTGTATAGGTCAAAAAAGAAGCCATTCCTAAACATGATCCAGAAGAACAGGCGTTTTCTCTGGGCCAAGGCTCATTTAAAATGGACTGTGACAAACTGGAAAACAAACTGACAAACTATGTCATCGATGTTGTATATATATGGGCAATTCCAGCGCTATGGACGTGACATTTTCATGCATTATTGATGAACAAAATTGCTCATAACCTCCGCAAACCTTGCGGTATTTCACACTTTTGTTCATATTCTTATGCAAACTCCATGGCTGAATATAGGCAAAGACGAAAAATGTATATCATGATTTACATTATAAGAATATGAGCCTTTTGCTGTGAAGTGTGTGAAATTTCTAGAGAAATGTAAATTTTACTACATTCATACCAAACAGGTAAATGTAAAACCTTCTGAAACGATACAAAACAATTGTGAATGGTGGATTTTAACCTGTAACAACAGAAATAGTAATATAACAATAACAAAATAACTGAATACTATACACTTGAATTTTTAAGGTGAGGTTTACTCATCTACATGGACATACAAATGCTTTCAGAAAACTTCCAATACAAAAAAGCATTGTCTCGATGTAAACAATCATCTGAGCAATATTTGAAAGGATATCTATTTGGGATCTATTTGTTAAAATTTTTACCCTATTCAGCTATAATGTAAGTCTATGGAGGGGCTTATAATAGGCATAAGTGGGTGATAACACACAAAAAGCTGCAATGCTATCAGTCATTATTGTTATTATATTATTATTATTGTCAACCGTGACATTATAAAGATAAGTGATAATTTCTTTCTAGCACTCCTGTGTAGCTTGATTGTTAATCCTCTTGTGTAAGTCGCTTTGGATAAAAGCGTCTGCTAAATGCATAAATGTAATAAGTGGGAAACAAGAGAGCAGCTTTGCAAAGTTAAGCTATGTTTAAAAGAAGCAATAGAACAGTGACACAGCAAAAACAGATGTTACACAGGACGGATGTTACAAAGGACTATTCTCATACAGTGATCACAAACATTTTATGTTTGTTGAACCGTCAGTTGTTTCTGTATTCTCAATGGCAAAAAACAGTGGGATACACATGAATACTGGCATATATTATGAACAGAGGTGGAAAAAGTACTAGAAAATAACTGTAAAAGTCTTTACTTAAATTCTAACAGTTACACTCGCCCTACCCATCCAAAAATCTAGTAGTGTAAAAGTATAATCTATTTTGTTTAGGCTCTCTTATAAAGCTGGTGAAATATCACGTACACATTCTAGGTTCTCAGCCCTTGAGATAGGAGAGATATATTTATAATCGAAAGTAGACGTTTTGGTGGCTGAAACCTCATAATATGTGACTTTACAGATATTGTGCTAAGTATAAATGGGGTGAGAACATGTTCTCCCTCACATTCACAATTTGCTCATTTCCTTTCCCTTAGTCTGCTGATATTCCAGGCTTTCATAAAAGGTATGGTAGCCACTGCCACTTTTTGGTAACCACCAACCCCTCTGGCTCAAGGATGAAAGTTCATTCTGAATATTTTCAGATGTCATTGTAATCCACAGTGTCACTGAATTCACCTTGAACCATTTACTTGAACCTTATATACTGCTTATTATTGTCTCACTGCATTCCTTTACCATAAAAACATATGGGTAGACATCACGATTTCTTTATTACCATGTCTGGTCCTCGAGTTATGAAGAAAAATGTATTAATACCATTATGGCGGAGAGCTGAGATGGTAACCATGGCAACACAAAGGCATTTACAATATCATGTTTGGTGTCATTGAAATCCTTGACCATGAAAACATAGGGGTAGCAATCATCATTTCTGCATTTCCTTGTTCCGTTCAAGATATATGCTTAAAAGTACTGTTTTCGGTAATGGCGGGAAGAAAAATGGCCGCCACGGCCGCCACGAACGATTTTTGCGATGGCTCCATTTCTGAAATTGTTCAGGGTACCAAACTGTACAAGTATACCAAATTTCACGCTTTTATGAAAAAGTGAACGCTTTTTTCACATATCATCTGGACTATATAGCCTACTGTTTTTGTTTGTTTCTGTGGCATTACTCAAAATTTGGGAATTTAGTATAGCTGCCTACATACACAGAAGAGAAACAATAAAACAGTAGGAAGGGGCTGCAGGGAGGTTGACCATGAAGGCCATTAGGCCGAAACGTTTGAGACCATATTTAATAAGTTATAATATATGTCATATAAGTCCTGTAATTCCAATTGAATTCAACATCCTGTGGGGTGGAGCAAATTCCAATTCTATTAATTCATTGAATTGAATTCATTTTTGAAATCATGATTTTTTCACAGCCCTGTTGAAACACGATTAAGTCATACATACTGAATAAGTAGGCTGCATGAATCTATGGCAATTAATGACAATTTGAATGTGTAACTTTTCTGAAGGATTTTATTGCTTTCCCCCTCTCATTCTCTCTCTCCGCACAAATATAATACTGTACCTCTTTAGTTATCAAGGATAAGTGCATAGTGTAATATTTTGATTTTGATAAAGGAGGCCTTTCAAAATTATATGGAAAACAAGAAAAAAAATATGTTACCCATGATGACTGTATCCTTTATGTCATAGGACAGTCCCTCAATGATGACTCATGTCAAATTTCACACATCCCTACTCACTCTGATGCTGATTGAAGGTGTGTAGTCATGATTTTGATACCAACACAAATCAGCCCTTGGCAGTATTGGTAGTGAAGTCATTTTATTCTCTCATGTGTACTGTATGAGTGTCTCATATATGTTTCGGTTGCTGAAACAATGGAATTTCCATTTGGGATGAATAAAGTCTATCTATCTATCTACCTGTCTGTCTAAATGTGTCTGTCTGACTGTCTGTCTGTCTGCATCAGTTTCTATGGTGACTATGGAAACAGATCCAGGGAAGCCCTGTGTGTTCCCATTCATCTATAAGGGCAAGGAGTACACAGACTGCACTTCTGAGTACTTTGGCAAGCCATGGTGTTCCACTAAGAAATATTATGCAGGCAAATGGAGATACTGTGAGAGTAAGTGTACATTGTATTACTGGAATGAAGAAGATATTACGATATATACATTTTCATTTTACACATCTTCATAATTGATTATTTATCAGTATTTTACTGGAATCTCAATTCAATGAAATTCAATTTAATTTGTAGAGTACCAAATACAAAAAGTATTTGCTTTGTGGCGCTATACAGACAGTACGAGGAGCAGCCATGACTACAGAGGCAAAGGGACTCCTAAAAACTCCCTTCTATTTATAGTTGTTAATTTTAGGAAGAAATCTTTGGGCAGATTCATGCCTCATGGGCTAAACTCAACTGCTTGGGGCCCAATTAAATGCCCGCATGGTGAATGATCTAGTGATGGTTTTGACAGACTAACATTGTAGCAAGAGTACAGAATATTGTCTGATCGGGCTATAGAGCTTTTCTATCCGTAGGTACTGAAAGCGCTTACAGTGGAAGGGGGGACCTCATAACCACCACAATTTAGTTCATCAGATAGAGATCATCATCATTTAGATAGAGTTTATCAGGGAACCCCATCATCTCATGAAAAAGGGCCAAATGTAGACCTGGATCTACAGAACACTGATGTCTGTTTTTGTGTTTCAGGTGAAAGCAGTTGGAGTATGACTTACTCCCCCAGAGTATCTGTGCTTTAGAGGGATCTGCAGTGTACATGTCCTGCTCTTATACGTATCCAAATCATCTGACAGTGCAGGAAGCATACTGGACAAACTCATCCAGTCAAGCAGCACCTGATATCTCTCAGCTGCCTCACTATAAAGACAGAGTTGTGGTGAACTGTAGAGACAAACACTGCACTCTAAATATAAGCTCAGTTACACATTTAGATGAATATTTCTATTGCTGTATTACAGTTAATGTTAACAAGGAGGAATACATAGGGAAAGATGGAGTTAAACTATCTTTCACAGGTAAAGTCCTTTTTTGTTTCTGTTTTATTATTGTTATGCAGTCATTGAAGAGTGTATGTTTCACTAATATGTTGCCATGCAGTTTACAGATAGTATGTAGATGACTGAATCACAAGAAATATTCGAAGTACCACAATTTGATTCCTCTCTATAGGATTGAAGGTGGAGGCTCCTAAAACTGTCACTGAGGGAGATCATGTGACTCTCACCTGCAACACCACCTGTCATCTCACTGGCAGTCCTTCATTCATCTGGCGTAAAGATGGATATCGTGTATGGAATAAGGAGATCAGCTACAACCAGCTGCGTCTCTACTATGTCAGCAGAGCGGATGAGGGCAGCTACACTTGTGCTGTCAAAGGACATGAGGATCTCCCATCTCCACCTGAGAGAATTACTGTTATGTGTGAGTATAATAAATCAGGGAAAGATTCTCTTCATACTATGGTCTGAGAGTCTAGCCATCGACTGAGCCAATCAACAAATGTAAAGAATGCTGTGTGAGAATACGTTAGGCCATCAGTCAAGGGCTGATCCAATTGTTTTGAATTTCAACATCTCAGCAAGCAATCGTTTCTTCACAGCCAAGATCCTAGACTCTTGTATGAAGAGAAGAGTATGACCAGGCTATCAGCCCAAAGTCTTGATAGCTAAATACAAAGGTTAGCTATGTATCCAAAAAGCTTAAATCCCTGTTTACAATTACTGTAGATGCACCACAAAACATGCAAATTGAGATCAGTCTATCTGATGAAATAATTGAGGGAAGTAGAGTGACTCTGACCTGCAAGAGTGAAGCTCACCCACCAGCACAAACATACAGTTGGATCAGGAAGAGTGGAGCTGTAGAACTGAAGTCAGGAGGGGAAAACACATACACCTTCAGCAACATCCGTTCTGAGGACAGTGGAGACTATCTTTGTCGAGCAGCCAATAGGATTGGTCATCAGGATTCTCCTGCTGTGACTGTTCAGGTTTCATGTGAGTTTCAAAGAGCCTCCACACGTTTTGTTTTGGTTCGTTTTGTTTTTCTCAGTTGAAGATTATGTGTTCCCTCTTCCTAAACCAGATTCCCCAAAGAACACAATTGTCATCACTAGTCCCTCAGCTGTGATAGTCCAGGGCACCACAGTGACTCTGACCTGCAGCAGTGATGCCTACCCACCTGTGGAGAACTCCTGGTTTAAGAATGGAGCGGATTCCTCCCTTATTGGATCTGGGCAGAATCATAGCATCACTAACATCAGATCTGAGGATGGAGGACAGTACTACTGTAAGGCCAAGAATAAATATGGAACAGAGAACTCAGCTGTAATGTTGATCACAGTGATGGGTATGTACTGCAAATACAATTATAAATTATAAATTAATAAATTAGATTATTGTAACTCTCTCAATGAAAAATCTATCGTTCATTTGTTGGCTAGACCATGTTGACGTTACTGATTCTGAATGGATATGACATATTATGTAGTAGAAGTGTTGATCAAACACAAGCCCCAGACAGGAAAGTTATTGTAGTTTACTGGTGATTTGATGATTGATGATACAGGAGTTGATTGCATGAATGTGGTTGTTTACAATAAACAGGAAACATAACAAACAGATCGCTAGTTTCCATAATCAACACCAGCAATAAATAAAAAATAAAGACGCTCCATTTAAATAAGGTGCGAGTGCAGGCGGTGCTTGGGAGTAGCGGTGACGAGCTCTAGTGGCGCCCTTAGGGTGCGCTCTTATCTTATATTACCTTGTTCAGAACGCTGCAGCCCGCCTTTTGACGGGTACACGTAAACAAGTGCACATCTGCCCCATTCTAGTTTCCCTTCATTCATCAGTACAGTCCTAATATTAATTATAAAATTCAATTTTTAACATACAATTCATTAATGGTCGAGCCACTTCATATATTTCTGACTTATTGCATAGGTACACACCCTCAAGAACTCTGAGTGTCCCCTCAGTGGCCCCTAAACAGTAGAATAATCTTTCCCTTCATATTTAGGTGGTCACTACTTTATCTTTATTCTAGTTCTGGCAAAATTAACATTTTTGTCTCAAATGATTAATTAAAAAAAAAAAAAAAAAAACTCTGATTAAAATTAATTAATTAAGTCCTGATGGATGTGGTTCCACTTTCATGGCATGTATTATGTTCAACTTCAGATAGAAAATGGCTACGCTTTTTAGTCAAACTAGACAAAGATTATGGCCTTGCCCCTGAATGTCCAATAATGTTTGGGGAATCTGTGGGGGTAGGGAATAGGATTTAACTGCCCCAGTTAAACAGCTAGTTAGACAGCACTACTTTATTCAAATCCAATCTAAAAACACACCTCTATTACCTAGCTTGAAATGTGACATTTCCGTGACATTTGCATAAATTATTGATTAGACTTACACTTAGAAAACATCAATGTCCCTGAAGGGCAATTTGTTAAACAGTACAGCAAAGTAAAATAACGGAACAGACAAAAAAGACATGGAGCAGACAGACATCTGCAGAATCACTCACCCGGGACACACTATATAATCAACAAACACACACTGCACTCCCCACAAGACTCTCAAATATAAATATAACAAGTACATGCATGCAGAATATGTGATCAGGCAAACAACAGTGCCTAATAAAAAGGAGCATATTGCACTTGCCCAACGGCCCAATATCTTCAATAAAAACAATGAATAGCAGCCAATATTGAACTTCCCCAAAAGGCAGCTGTGTGAACCTGGCCCCTCCTCAAACCCAAAATGCTGAAATAACACTGCTGCGTTTGTGCTGCGTTTGTGCTGCAAATACTTTTGTTTGTGCTATCAACACTTTTGAGTAATTAATAAATTTTCGGACATGTGACGTCATACAGCCCCCCTCCACGTCCAAATCACTCCAAACCACTCCAAACCACTCCAAACAGTCTCTATCGGGACATGCCTGAGGCTGCCCACCCTCCTCAAACCCAAAATGCTGAAAAAACACTGTTCATTTGTATTGAAAATGTGTTTCTAAATTACTCAAAAGCTTTAATAGCACAAACGAAAATATTTACAGCACAAACCAGCACAAACACAGCACAAACGAACTGCAGTGTTATTTCAGCATTTTGGGTTTGAGGGGGAGCCAGCTTCACACAGGTCCAAAAGGCCCGTTGTCATAAAGAAGCAGGCCCACAAGTTCCTAATGTAGTCTACTGCACTCCTCCAAAGGCCTAGTGTCACACATACAGCACACATAAGTTAAATGACGAAAGATCATTAAATACATAGCCTACATTCATATAAAACATAGAGTAAAAAGTATATTGCACTTTCCCAGGGCCTACTTTCACTACATCCAGATTTCAAAATAATTGAATATAGATAACATGGCAAATGTTGAAAGTGAGACATTTTGAAATGTTATGCCAGAATATTGACTCTTTTTTTGATTTCATGAGAGCTAAACATTCTAAAATAGTTGGGACAGGTAGCAATAAGAGGCCATAAAAGTAAAATCTACAGTTAACAGTTAAGTACATATAAGGGACAGCTGGAAGACCCATTTGCAACTTATTCGGTCAATTGGCAACATGATTGCGTATGAAAAGAGCCTCCCAGAGTGGCAGTGTCTCTCAGAAGTCAAGATGGGCAGAGGATCACCAGTTCCCCAAATGCTGTGCCAAAAAGTATTGGTGCAAGATCAGAAAGGAGTTCCTCAGACAATTTGCCCTGGTAAGACCCTGATGCTAAATAGCTGACTTTGTTCTACTCAATGGGTCAATTCACACCTATCCCATACCCCCACAGATCCACCACATCAACCCTCTTCTGTTGTAGGACATGCAGGAGCAAGGCCATAATTTTTGCCTAGTTTGACTTGATACCCTAGACATTTTCTGTCTGATATTGAACATAATACATGCCATGAATGTGGAACCATATCCGTGAGGATTAATCATTTTTTTTTTTTTTTTAAATCTGAGGTTTAAAATCGCTTAATTTTGCACTATAAATTTTAAAATGAATTGAATGGGGCTTTGTATTTATTTTGAGCGCATGCAATTCCATGAGGCTGAAATATGAAGTCTCATTCAAAATGAAAATAGCAGGGAAATGTAAATGTAATATCTGAACCCAAAATGAATTCAAAGTCTTATTCAATCATTTTAAAATTGAAAGTAATTTTAACTTCAAATTAAATTGTATTACAAATAGTGGTGGGCATAGATTAATTTTTTAAATCTAGATTAATCTCACTGCAAATTTGAAATTAATCTAGATTCATCTAGATTAAAATGGCTCATTTGAATTCTGCCGAAGGCATTTATAATTTGCGTGTAGTGCTTAAATAATGACTTAAAGTAAGTATTTGAGAGTGGGTCTCTCAAGCGCTCAAGCCAGGTGGCACATAAGAAATATTTGGATGGTGTTTGTGCCTCCAGTTCTACAAAAAAAAAAAAAGTTGTACTGTTTTGATTCAATTATGACTGCTTTTAAACCTACTACTGCCTGAGATGAGATGAATGTGTCACAGTAGGCCTACTTTATGGGTGCATTCTACTTTTTTGATTTTGTATTCCCTTGAATCTTAGATGTAACACAACATGCAGCGTGCCAACAGCGATTTCCAACTTAAAAATAAGAAATAATTCCACACAATGAGCAAGCATGACATGGCACCTTACAGCCTTCTTAAATAAATAATGACTTAATACAGTTTAAATTTGTACTTTTAAAGTAGGCCTAGAAGGCTGAGCACAAAATTAAGCTCTATATTTTCTGCATATCATTCATATCTGCCCATAATGGCTTATTTTGATTTCTGAAAGTTGGCAACCCTAACCAAGAAAAGAGCTATCAGTAGGCTAAGCTTAGCATACTATATCCTACTACTTCATAAATTACATACAATAAAAGGATAAGGTTTAGCAAAAGCTACTTAATGTGAGGTAGCAATGGGGTAGATGTTCCCTCCTCCAGTGGCAGCTGGCGCGTTCACTGCTTGCACTGACGACTCTCATCACTTTTTAGCTTACATGCGGTGAGTTGTTGTCGGTAATGCAAAACCCGGAAGCGGATTCCCAGCGGTATGCATTCGCTATTCCATAAAATGGAATGGATTCTTTTGCGCGAATAGAGACAACTTGAGAATAGATTAATGGCGTTAATTTATTTATCGCCCGATAATTTCTTAAACAGCAATATCTGTAAAACTATCTCACCTACAGTCATCAAATTTTCTACAGTCAATATCTGTTAGTTGTAGCCTCCAGACATTGAATGATGATTGTAGCTCAAGCATAAACTAGGATGGTAGGCACGCAAACTTCTTCCAACTCTGCAAAATATAGTTTCTCTAAGTTGATTAGATCTATCTTAGGAAGCACTAGCTCTAATATTTTGGATAACAATTTATTTAGGATTTTATACTCAAAATTTAACAAACACAGAGGTCTATATTAGGCACAACTCTGAGGGTCTTGCCCTTATTTTAATATAATAATAATAATAATAATAATAATAATAATAATAATACATTTTATTTGTAATGCACTTTATATTAAAGCAATCTCAAAGTGCTACAGTGTTAAAAATAAAGGGGAGAAAAAAAGAAAGCAATAGAATTTTAAAAAAAAGTCTGTTTAGTCCATTTAAGAAAATGCTTTTTTAAAAAGATAGATTTTCAAAGGTCTTTGAATTCAATTATAAACCTGTCACCTTCGCTGGGTTTAGTGCCACCAGTTAGTGATCCCTGGAAATGCATGCATATGCTTGCAATTTCGAGTCAAGAGGGGTGAAGTTGGGGAACGGGCTTTTGCTCCTTATATTTTTTATTGCATTTGTGACCACATTGTCTTGGCGGAGGTCTGCGCTCTCAATGCTTTTCTAGTTTTATTTCAAGTACTCCTCTCATAGCTTTGAAGGTGGAGGCTCCAAAGACTGTCAATGAGGGAGATGATGTGACTCTCACCTGCAGCACCACAACTCATCTAAAGACCCTTTCAGTCATCTGGAGTAAAGATGGACGTCCTGTAGAGAAGAATCAGATCATCAACAACCAGCTGCAGCTCCACCAAGTCAGTTATGAAGATGAGGGCAGCTACACCTGTGCTGTTATAGGATATGAGGATATCCCATCTCCACCTTGGAGACTCAGTGTCATAGCAGGTGAAAGGGTCATGTCATAACTATGAATTGTGTCATGAATTTAACACAAACATTATAAACTTGTAATAAATGACAAGTCGACATTGTTTGGACTGTCTTGATTAGCCTTTATATTTTGACATCAATCAAAGTATCATTACCAGAAGTTCTCTTAGTCAAGTTGACATTAAATTTGTTTGCAAAATGAAATCCTTTAAAAGGATTCTTTGTCGTGACACCTTAAGAATAAATCCGGTGTGATCCGGTGTCGCTATGTTTAATTTAATCTCACGCGAGATTGACATGACTGAGTAGTGAAACATGTCAATCTCACGACAGTTGAGATGAAAGATGGCGGCGAAAGCCTGTAAGCCTTTGAGTGCACAGCCGGTCTTTGGTATTGTTTGCCCTCAACGGTTCCTTCCAGGCAGCGCTGCCTTCAAGCCACTACTCCACTCAGTTTAGGGTTAGGATGAGGGTTGAGGGGGTTAGGGTTAGGAATAGGGTAATGGTAATGCCTTTTAGGCTATGTTGCCTGGAAGGTGCCGTTGGGGGCAAAAAACACCATTGAGCTGCACAGCCTAACTTATATAACATTATATAACTTATATACTTCATATACCATCATATACCTTATTTTAATTGTAAACACTTATGTGAGCTACAGTATACTTTCAGACTATCGTGGTGCTCATCCACTCCATCAGTAAGCCTGTACATAGCTAATCAGCAAACTAGACATATTTCAGAAAGAGGGGTTGGGTGCAAGAAAACTATGTGTGACGTGCTCTGATCATACTTTAATAGATTTTAATACAGAATCACCAGAATTCTCTTTTAATGACAGCAGTCATAAACAATTATGGCAAGTTGTTATTGTCAGGTCATAGTTATGACAGTGTCATGTCACACTTATTTAGGTACCTTCAAATAAATTGTTACTTAATATTGTTTTTAAAAATACAAATATATATACAGCATAAGCTCATTATGACATACATATAAATGCAATACACTTGGCTTACATTTGCATTTGAGGGACTTTGTGTAAAAGAGACAATATTAAGGTATGCTTTTCAAAAGCGTTTGTTTGGTAAATGTGTTCCTATTTGTGTTTAGGCCGCCCACAGAGAATGCAAATAGAAATCCGTCCATCTGCTGAAATAATTGAGGGAACTAATGTGACTCTGACCTGCATGAGTGAAGCTGATCCACCAGTACACACATACACCTGGATCAAGAAGAGTGGAGCTGTAGAACTGAAGTCAGGAGAGGAGAACACACTCAACTTTAGCAAGATCCGTTCTGAGGACAGTGGAGAGTATCAATGTCGAGCAGCTAATAGGATTGGACAAAATGTCTCTCCATCAGTGACCATTCAGGTTTTATGTGAGTTTAAAAGATCCTCCACTTAGATGGCCGTTTTGATTCATGTTGTTTTCCTAAGTTGAATACCTGTTCCCTCTTACTCATCTAGATCCACCAAATAACACAAAAGACTAATCACTAAGGTGTGATAAGCCAGGACACTACAGGGACTATATAGACTGTGCAAGCCCCGCCCAGTTACGCTTAACCTTAAAATTTTTTGAGAATTTTGGGAAACGGGCGCCAGATAGGCTTACCTGCCAAAAAACGCAGCCTTTTGTGTACCTTTATAAATGTTCTAACTGCACATCAAAGTGATGCAGACTGCAATGATTGTAACTGCTGTTTGCTTTCTTTTATTT
Organism: Sardinella longiceps; assembly: GCA_027497455.2. Classification (NCBI taxonomy): domain Eukaryota; kingdom Metazoa; phylum Chordata; class Actinopteri; order Clupeiformes; family Clupeidae; genus Sardinella; species Sardinella longiceps. The sequence continues at coordinate 21,648,934 of JAODXP020000033.1, read as the reverse complement.
GGCAGTGTATTTTAGCAGCCCGCTGAAGGTACTTAGCAACATGCTAGTCCACTGTAAGCTCTGGGTGGCTAGTAGCATGACACGCCATGAATTCACTTCTGAATCTGTGGGCAGTTTTATTTATCTTGCTTATAGCTCTGTTGCCGCGCTTGCAATTACCAGAAAAGAAGGCTCACGTCACCTGCAGTTCATTCAGTGAGTTCATTGACTAGTGGTATGAGTCTTGGGAAGACTGTGGGAGGGGAGGGCACCATATCTAATTGGACAGCCTAGTTAAATGGGCTGCAGTGTTGTGGAAGACGTACATTTTTATTAACAATTTATGCAATGTACCAACTTTTTTGGAATTCAGTTGTAGAGTTCTATTTTTCCAAGCATTTTCAGCGCAGTAAGCGGGACTTGCGCGGTGGCCATAGATTTTGAATGCAGAGCTTGGGTAGCCAGAGACAATTTCTTGTGTGAATGCCCAAGCCCACAGGCACTGCTCATGGACCGCCCCACTCCTGCACCGTGAACGCGCAGTTTGTCTGTGATACGGGCCTTAGACTCATCCCGTTTAACCTACACATAACATAACAGACGCAAATTTATTTACCGTCAGGCATCTCAAGCTTTCAGTCTCTTCGAAAACTCTGGGCAAAGTTGAGATTTTGGAAACTCACGGCACATGGAGTTGTAGCACAGTGATGTGGCGGTTCTGAGTCAGTTTTCAGATCTCCGTTTGACCTGTTGACAGCTTTCCATGGCTGATTTGATCGTCTAGGTTCAATTGTTTTACTGAGGGGGATAACATCATGGAAGTCTTGTTTCATTCTCACATAGCCTACTCGTTCTCATACGACCAAATAAGAAACCTATATTCTTATAAACAGGATAACATCAAAGCCCTTAAAGGAATGTACCGGAGTGAATTCAAGCATAGCCCTGTTGAAAGAGCTTGCTAAATGTGCTAGTTAGCGAGCGGAACAAAATAATATGGTACAATATAGACTGAATGCGAACGCAGAAGCGAACAGGCACTTTACACTGAATCAATGGGACCTGACTATTGGAAACCGAAAGTAAGATCTGAGGTTACTTTGGCCTCGTTCAGATTGGCATCCCAAATCCGAATATTTGCATATCCAGATTGTATCTAGAATTGATTTTGGGTGGTCTGAACAGCAGAAAACCACATGAATTCGGATATTTCTGAATCTGTTACGCCCTACATATCCATGTGGTGTTAATTGCGATTCATATCGGATATGCTGCGATCTGAACAGCTTTTCCACATGGGATAAGATTTCACCGTGTCACTTGTGTCGTTTCTCAAGTGACACAAACATCAACACGTGGAATGCAGATGGACGGAAGTGAGAGATTAATGTTAATTCTCCTTTTGCTATAACAACGTGTCAGTGCGCGTTTTGGATTTGCCACAAGTTGCATATGACCTGGAGTTTACCTTGCGTGTGGAAAGCAATGCTGTTCGAAATTCTAGCCTTACATAGCCCGTCCATAATACGAATGTTCATCCGTATTCATGGTCTGGGGACGGTCTTCATGGGCGGGTTTACATCGGTAGAGAGACAACCGACCAATAAGTGAAGCTGATTAGACGAGCTGTCCAATCGTTTCAAACCAGAAGTTAATGCCCCCCGCATTCATGCATCAGGTTAAAGAACCTCCAGACCATAAATACGGATGAACAGCAGTATTATGGCCGGGCTATGTATAGGCTAGTAAAACCCCAGACTTAAATGGGATCACTCTTTCCGCTCCTGAACCTACTTCTCACTCTTGTAGATCCCCCAAAGAATACACGAGTCATCACTAGTCCCTCAGGTGTGATAATCAAGAGCACAACAGTGACTCTGACCTGCAGCAGTGACGCCAACCCACCTGTGGAGAACTACACCTGGTTTAAGGTGAATGAGTCCACTCCAGTAGGATCTGGACCACAGTACACTATCACCAACATCAGCTCTGAGGTTGGAGAACAGTACTACTGTGAGGCCAGGAATAAATATGGTGCTGAGAACTCAACTCAGGTGACAATTGAAGGTATGCATGTATCTCCCATTCTTCAGTAATGATTGGGCCCTTTAGCATGTAGTAGATTGAAGCACAAGATATTCTTGGACAGTTGCTTAATACCTAGGCTACCTGCAGGTGTCGAGATTCCTGTGATAGTCATCATGATTGCAGTTTCAGTCTCTGTGGGTGGAGTGTTGTGTTTGGTCTGTGCTGCTGTCTGGATCAGGTGAGTAGAGATGCAGATGGTGACACAGATGATGATCAGGTAAAACTTTGTTTTGACAAAGAAAAATAATGTTTTTTTTTTCTATCTGTCTGTTTGTCTTTTTACTAGGTATCTCTGCAAAGGAGGAGAGACTCAAAGGGAGAGTAGAGATGTAAGCTGTCTTATGCAATCCAATTCTGTCCTATTCTGCACTATACATTCTCCAGTACAGAAGATTGCACCACATTTAATTTTACTATAAATGTCCTGAATTCGGGTGCAATGATCCTATGGGCCCTATTTTGACGAAGCAAAGTCAACTGTTGTTTGACGGATGGCGCATATGGTTTTGGGGGCGTGCCGGCAGATTTTTGCTATTTTCACAGCGCAGAAAATGAACTTTGCGCCGGCGCAAAGTTCAAAAAGGTTGGACTTAGGATGCCTAATTAATCATGGGTGTTGTGGGTGTAACACAGACATAACCAATGACAGATCAATCTCTCATTGCCTTTAAGAACGAAGAGCGCAAAGCACCTGATGAATTGCTATCACACCAGCTGATCTCCTTGTGCATTTAAAGACATTAAAATATTGAATAGCGAGCAAGCTCACACATCGGGTCTAGTCATGGTCAGAGCCGTAATGGGTGTGGTAATATTAAATTGATGTCTTCAGGCTGCACAAGACATGAAGGAAGCAGATTTAGTCCTGATATATATCTCGGAATATTCATTTGAAAGCAAAAGTAAACTTGATTCTACATTTAATGTCCCCCCTTCTTATATCATCATGCATTTTCTGTTGCAGGCTAATAAATTGCGGTTAACCACATCTTCCAGAACATCATAATGATTTTCCGATAGTAATAATTATTGTTGTGGCCTTCGTTGTTATGCTGGAATGAGGACTGCATTACCTATTGCGTTGTGCGCCCATAAAATAGCATTTCAGGAATGCGTGACTGACGAATGACCAGGTTTTTTTCAGTTTGTGGCGGATCCCTTTCTGCATCTGTATAATAGCATCTGTTGCGCTTTGCACCTAGCCACACCTTCGACACACCTCCGAGGACGCAAAGTCACTTGCTAATTAGACAATGTGAATTATTTGACAGAAAAACGAACCATGCGCTTGCACAAAATAGCAATGACAGCTTGCGCGAGTCGCGAAGGCATGGTGCGCCGTCTGCATTATAGGGCCCTATAGATCGGATAGACTTCCTGACAAAATGGCTGGATCGGGAATCAGAAAAATGTAGCTGATCCATGGGCGTGTAAATACTGCAAGAAGAATGTAGGACCCAGAGAATTGAGAAGTTTAAGTCATGCCACGTTCCGAGTAGGGCTGGGACTGTTCTTGAAAAGTACCCAAACCATTCTATTTGATGCGACGGTTGAGGACATGTGTGTACCGCACGGTTCGGACGGTTCATGTGGTTGGACCAACCGACCGGCTGACTAATCAATCAACCAACCAACCATGGTCTGTTATCATAATTGTACAATGAGCAAGGAACACGACCGCCATCATAATCAAGATAACACAGTGCATGTTTTTTTCCACCGCATTGGTCCAGTCTTGAGGCAAACAGGTGCATCGGTAACAACGTGTCAGTGGAATCATCTAACTTTTCCATTCTCAGTGCTGCCATCAAAACGTAGCAAAAGGACACAATTTAGCGTTATTTTGAGACCGAAATGCATCGTTTTGATGATATTATGATAGACAGTGGCATTGTGAACATCGCTGTGCAGTTTAATTGCCGTTTTCATAAGCCAAATATGAGCTAGGTTAACGGTATCACATTACTTTTGTATAGGCAACAACCGGGAAGAAAAGTGCAGTTTAAAGCAAACGGAAGGCCTTTTAACTTCAATCTAAATGATTGAAAATTTCATATACACTACAAACCAATCAATATCTATGGGCTTGCCGCGCAGGTTTCAGAAATTGTTTTCTCCTAATTGTTGTAACCTCTGCAGTCGCATAGCCTCACAGAGTTTTTGTGCAGCTCTTCAAATGGTTCGTGTGTGACAACCTTCCCTGACTGGCTTGGTCGTTTAGCCGGAATTTAATTATTTTAGTAGCTTAGAACCCTAGACTTACTCTGTGCATTTTATGTGATAATCTGGCCTATCAGGCTATTATTTTGGACAGTGGAGGAGCTCACAAAGAAAAAAAAAATGGGTCAAATAGGCTCATTTTCATAAATACACTGCGCTAAGCAATGAAACAAATGAAAGCAAGTATGCTAAGAGGCCTTTATTTGCTGTATAGAGAAAATGCTATTTTTGCAGAGGAAATGTTGCCTATTGCTATTTTATTCAGATGGAAAAACATTGAAAATAAATTTAGAGCCAACACTACTCATTATTTGATTAACTATGCAAACCTATAAAGGGTTAACCACAATTTATTTACGTGTTAAAACACTGAAACTACGCAACGGTAGTTTGTCACCTTTTTCAATCCTTATGAATTTGCAGGTCTGGTACATGACATGATGAGGCGAACCGAAAACCGTGACCCTAAATTCGTGATACGAACTGAACCGTGAATTTTGTGAACCGTCCCAGCCCTAGTACAGTACAGAGCAATCTGAAGATATATGAAGACATACATTTGTTTGTCTTTAGTAAATTTAGACATTTAGGCTATGGTTCAAATCAACAGCCTATGTTTACACGTGGATTGTCCTGTTTGCGTAGCCTACTATTCAAAACTTCACTTCATGACACTGCTTGTTAGAGTTGTAAGATTAGCCAACATTAGTTACTCACTAAAATCATTACATTGATCCAATTCTTTAAGTTGTCAATTTTGTAGATATTTATTTTCTCTGATACAATATCTCCAGTACTTATAACCTCTAGTGCCTTTCTTGCAAAAACAAAGTTAGACCGTAAATGTCACTGTCACTATCACATGGGCAGGGCTCTCAACTATCACGCATTGAGGCTGAATGAAAGAAGACCCAGGGGCACATAAATAACAGGGAATGACATACAAAAACATTGAAAAGCGCAATGGAAACATTGAAAGTGCATTGGTTGTGCAGAAAGCAATTGCATTGTGAAAAATAGGCAAGAGAGGTACAGGCCAGGTAGTGGAGTAACTATAAAGTGCTGGTGCATATTCAAGTACCGGATGGCTATCTTTGTGCTTTCAGACTCCTGTTTGTCAAAATGTCAAAGGAAGATGCTTATTGAATTTCAGGACCATGGACAGTGGCACAGAGAACAACATAATGCTCCCATTAATCTGATTCAACCACATGAATAAAATATGAAAAATAATAAAATATTTTGTCAATATATACAGTATTTGCAAGTGGAAAAGTCATACTGCATCCCACACTCATGATACACATATTGTTAGACTCCAGACAACCTCCTCTATACACAAGTGAAAATATATCTGTATCTATGTGCTTCCAATGGTGAGATATCATCAAAAAACCTTGATTCTAAGACCACTGTAAGCCACAGGTATGTAATATCACAGCAACCACTACCAGATTTAGATTGCCCAGTCTATCCTGAAAAAAACAAGGTGTAGTATGTGCTCCTGGGCCTTCTAATGACTGAGGTAATAGCTCTAAAGTAAAGGTAGTAAAATTATACGGAAAATAGCCTAAGGCTCAGAGAGTTAATTTTTAATGTTAGGCTACAGCATTTCCACAGCTTGTTTTACAAAAGCAGTGACGGGCGCACTACTGTAAATGTTGCCCAGATAATTATCATCTAAACTAAACTTAAGTCAATTTAGCCTGCAGACAACATGTTCAGAAGTAACAGATATATTTTGAATAATTCCAAAAACAATGTGTTTTGCCTTCCATAGCAATAAAAAACTGTGCTTCTGTACCAACATAGGATGCAGCCTACTAGGTAGCCAAATGAGAATATGTCAGATGGTAGTCTAAGCAATTAAAATAAATGAAGTTATAATTAAACATACAATGCATAGGCCATATTTTGAAAATGACCATGGATGGTTTGTTTTTTATTTGGCATGATTTTTATCATGACGTAAACAAGTAGTTATGTACAAAATAATAGCAGTTTGTTTAAAACAAAAGAGAAAAGTTTGGTTTGTAACACCATTAATTTCCATAGACAAAAAGGCACTAGGACCAGCATGCATTCAATTTGGAATTGGGAAAAAGAATGCTTTTTTGGTACTAATTTATGACGTTAAAAAAAGCCTGTATATAAAGTGTTGTTATAACAGTATCTGCATTTCCATTTACAAAAAGGACAAAAAATGACTATCAACTGAAAATGATATGAAGATTAAGCATTTTTGTTTAATACGGAAGAGCATTAGGGTCAACAGGAGATATATATTTTGCTAATCTCTGAGAAATAAACTCAGAAATTTCGAGAAAAAAGTTGAAATTTTCAAGACATAAAGTCAAAGGTTTTGAGAAAAAAGTCGAAATTTTTGAGAAATAAAGTCAAAGGTTTTGAGAAAAAAGTCGAAAATTTAAGTCGAAACTTTCGAGAAATAAAGTCGAAAGTTTTGAGATACAAATTCGAAAGTTTTGAGATTCGAAGTCAAAATTTTGAGAAAAAAGTCAGAAATTTAGTGGAAGCGGTCATTCAGAGCTAACAGACTTGTCTGGTACGCCTGGTGCTGCTGAAATGGAGGACTTAATTAAATGTTATTTTGAGGTTGGATTTACTAACAGAGAGATCCTTGACGTCTTAGCGCAGAATCACAGTACTGTGATTTCTATCCGGGCATTGTAGAGGCAGTGTCGTGAACTTGGACTGTGCAGGAGGCGAAATCAGTCGGACATCGACAATGTGATAGCCTTCGTGCAGGAGGAACTGAGTGGGAACGGACAGAGTGGGTGGAGGTGTATACCACTAAAGTCATTGCCTTGTATTATATCAAGTGCATCGAGTTGTCTTTCCCCCAGATAACCAATTGGCTGATCAAACGGAAGGCGACTGACCCTCATTGGCCAAGTAGGCTACCAGGCTGCACGCTGCATGGCGAGGTCCGCCTCGCACGCACGCAAAGTGGAGAGAATTCGCATTATCATTGCGACTCCCCACATTATAATTGCGACTCCCCACCCTGCCTATGTTGTACCCTAACTCTCCTATGAACACTATGACCTCGTAAAATCCCCAGTGGCATTAGACAAAACCTCCAGCCTCCACCACGTTACTGTCGGATTGTGGAGAGGCACAGTCAGAAGGCATAGAAGCTAGCTGGTTAGCGCGATAAAAACACTGTGCTCCCACACTACTAACTTGCCTCCTAACTTCACGATGAACAATCCGACCCCCTGCAATATTGTTCCCACCACTAACATTGGCCAAGGGATTCGATGTTTGTGCTTGGTGTAGGGCTAAACTGTCACTTTGTCCAGCTGCATCATAACAATGCAGGGACGCATCTGGAGTGGGTGTCTCCCTCTCCCAGCCTCTCACTGGTCGCATTCATGTCCACTGACCGCCAGTGAATGTCACTTCCGCCTGTCTTCTACATATTTCTGACTTTTTTTCTCGAAAATTTGGACTTTGCAGCTCAAAACTTTCAACTTTGTATCTCAAAACTTTCGACTTTATTTCTCGAAAGTTTTGACTTTTAAATGTTCGACTTTTTCTCAAAACTTTTGACTTTATTTCTCGAAAATTACGACTTTTTTCTCGAAAATTCTGAGTTTATTTCTCAGAGATTAGCAAAATATATATCTCCTATTGGCCCTAATGCTCTTCCGTAGTTTAACCTGAATAAAACAAGTTAAAAAAATAAATAGGCTAGAACAGTGTTTGTCAAACTTCTTCTGTCATTCCCCACTTTGGAAGGCAGAGCCACACCCCAGAATGTTCAGTCCTTAAATTCGCTGATGACACAGCTATTGTGGGTTTTTTAACAGGAGATGAGACAGGGTACAGACAAGAAATAGACCAGTTTTATGAGTGGTGCCATGATAATCACTTGATTTTAAATATTTCAAAAACCAAAGAAATGGTCATTAACTTTAGGAAAAGGCCAGCTGTTGAACCAGTCTCTCTCCAGGGTAATGATATCGACATAGTGGAGGAGTATAAGTACTTAGGTACTACCATTGACCACAAGCTTACATGGAAGGCCAACACTCTAGCTAGGTACACAAAGGCACAACAAAGATTTTATTTTTTGAGGAGACTGCGCAACTTTAAGGCTGATGCAGCTATTCTGAGACTGTTTTACTTAACTTTCATACAAAGTGTTGTGACTTTTGGAATTCAGTGCTGGGGGGGTAGCCTGTCAGTTCAAAACAAAAATATGCTGGACAAGATTACTAAGCTTGGCAGAAAGATAACTGGATCAGAAGTGAAGAGTATAATGCAGATATCTGACGATTATACAGTTAACTTGGCCCTGAAAATACTGAGTGATCCATCCCACCCTCTCTTTTCAGAGTACTGCCCTCTTCCCTCAGGACTGCGTTACAGAATGCCATATCTCAAAACTAATAGAGCTGTGTCATCTTTTGTACCTAGGAGTAATGATGTGGCCTTTGAAGCGAGGCTACGAACGAGATTCCGAGCAAAAAGGGGGCGTTCCTGATGGAACCCCTGTTCGAGGTCTGTCTCCTTTCCTTAAAAAGCACGTGACCAACCAAATGTGAGACCTCACATTCTGTGTACGCGTCAGTGGCTCATTTCGAGTGTTGCTCCCGCTGAAAAGGCGTCAGATCCTCGCCTGCGTATTGAGTTGACGTTTGGTGTTTGTGAGAGGCAGGTTGTGCGTGCGTTGGCTTGTGATGCTGGTTGTTACAGCAAATGTTGCAAACGTAGCAAATAAATGAGAGATACTTAGACAACATTTCATACTAATGATTGCACATTTTGTATGTAATGTCAGATTGATTGGTGGACCGTATTTATGACAACTAAAGCCTACGGGAATCTCTGAATAGAATGTTTGAGACATAAACGGCAGAGCTGAGAATTCAATCAAAATATTTCTAGAGATGGTGTTATCAGTATTTTCAGCCCATTATTTAATTCATTAAACATGGTATACACAAAATAAATATGTTGAAAAGGGTAAGTAAAATTTATTTTTTTGCCGGAGGGGTTCTATCCAAATCTTATGCTCGTAATCGAGCTTCTATTGAACACTCTGAAGTGCAATTTACCGTGATGTTCGCGGCATCGGTTTCTGTAGGCTTCAGAGTTTATTTAGTGTTCCCATTTGTGGTCTTAGAGCATCCTCCTGTGGCCAAGCTGTGTAACAGCAGTGTTTTTTTTGTTTTGTTTTGTTTTGTTTTTTTACATTAGTCTCAATAGCAGAGCATTACAGAAGGTTCTCAGTGTTATTTGCTTTGAACAGCAATTTATCACTATTGTTAATGCTGTATGTGCAAGTAGGCTAAGTTATTTACTAATTATGTACATACAGATGTATCTATTTGATTAATTCATAGGTTTACAGTGTTTATTATGAACAGATTATTTCACAACACAGTATTAAACATTCTTTATTTATTATTTACAGAAAACCACATGTATCCACACACATACACAAATGTAGGCCTACACGCTCTCTGATTAATTACCCTGATATTATATATTATTATTATTATTATTACTATTGTAGTAGCCTAGTAGTAGTGCAAATGATATTAGTATACTGGTCTGTTGCAGTTTGTTCCATGCACTTACACTAGTTTCATAAGAAGTCTTGCGTTCATTTAATTTGATTGATAAGCATTAAAATAATATTATTTCCAGATATACACATGCACACACTCTCACACTTTTATAATCATTCATTGGTTTAGGCTTCAACTGGTTTAAGTATGCATTTATTTATACAGAACATCTAAAAACAACTGCAGTCAAGCCAAAGTGCTGAACAAGAAAAGGTTAGCGAAGCGTGACCACATTTACACAAACCAGAGCCTACATCTACTAGGCTAATTTAGGCTGTTATATTTCCCTTTGGACAGCAGGTGACACTAGAGAGAAAGAACTCATGAGCTCTCGGGTAATGAGCCTTTTGGTGAGCCTTTGCGCTGGAAAGCCTCATTAACTCATGAAGCCTTGCTTTGCCATCTTTACCTAGGAGCATTCAGTTGCTTAACAGGTCGAATGCAAACAGGTTGTTGTTGCCACCATAAAGTATGCACTTCTTATGTATGTATGTATGAGTGTGTGTGTGTGTGTGTGTGTGTGTGTGTGCGTGTGTGCGTGTATGTGTGTGGGTCTGCACATGTAAGAGAGTGTGAGCATGTTATTTATGGTTGTGGGTGTATGAGTGATTGTGAGTGTGTATGGACGGCTTTGTACATACAGATGTTCTATTTATTTTTTATATTTTAGATAATTTTAGTTTATGTGTTATTGTCCATGTCTCTGTGTTGGTCTTTTATGTATTTGCTCCTTATCGCAAGACAAATTCCCCCTTGGGGCAATAAAGGTTTTCATTCATTCATTCATTCATAATATTCGCGCCCCACCTGGAAAGCTCAATTTGCGCACAATAGCATACATCTCCGTGACGAATATTTCGCGATTTTTTGTTAATGTTAGAATTTTCATGTTACTAATTCAAAGCCCAATTTCTCTCAATATAGTTCAATATACTGTCATATGCGCATATCTGACAAATAGCTGTGAATTCGGGGGGCATGGTGCGACTGACCGATGGTAGATTGCATAGAGATGTCTCCCGCCCCACCGGTCATGTGTCTGCGCCCCATAGTTTGAGAAACACTGGGCTAGACAAATGTTTCCTTATAGATTCTTGTAGTAGCCTATGGTACTTAAAGGAATAGGCCTTTGCTATCATTCAGCCAATTTCAATCTCAGTAGCCTATTCCTTTAAGAATAATGTTTCTATCAGTGTTGAATCATTATAATGTAAAAATGTAAGACAATAGACAACTACATAAGATGGACCTAATGCAAATCCAAAAGGATCTCTCTCTGCCGTCTCTAAGCCTTCTTCCATTAGGCTACTTCTCACAAAATTCATCTGAGGTCATTTCAAATTCATCATAGGCCTATATTTTACTCCAAGCTGAGTTGATAGCCCTGCATGGCTCCATGCTGAGATTTAAAGGGCTGAAGGTATAATCCGGTGCTACAAGCTTCCTATGTCTATTTTCGCATCATAGGGAGTGCATATGTTGAGTTGGACTTACAATCACGTCAATCAGATGTGTTTTGAGAAAGTTTGTGATTTGCTATTTCATCTGGAAGCAGCTAACGCGTCAGAAAAAGGGGCACGTCTTTTTTCAAAATAAAATGCTACAATGCTACAAAGCTCCAAACAAAATCCAAGCCAGGTCCAATTTTGAACGTGAGGTCATGTGATCTCTGTGAGGTCATGTGATCTCTCACAGGAACACCTTTTGCCGGTAGAAATTGAGTTTTGAGATATTGAGGTTTAAAGTTTTTGCCTTCTGAATGGCAGAACTGATTTAAGACACAAGTTTCTTAAATACAATACAGTTACACACACCCTAAGGGTATTCAAAATCGTAGAAATACTGGATATGGCTTATTATAATATATATTTTGTAACAGATCTAATAAGGATAGAACCTTTTTTTCTATTATTTTCTTATTCAGTAATTCTGAAAACTTGAGTATATTACATTTTTATTTAGGCTATATGTACAATGTACAGTATACATTTCTGTACATATAGCCTAAATAACAATTTATATTCAAATCCATCTTTTTTGTAGGGTTAGGCCTATCAATTTAGTCTCAATTTAGTCTGGATCGTTGCATTAATAATCCTGAACATTATGTCTATAACATCATGTCTTTTTTATTTTAGGATAATGTGACCTATGTCAATGATATTCAAGGGGGAAAATCTGGTGCCGTCAACATGAGTTTAATGTACCAGAGTCTGGACCCCAACACCATCCAACCTTATGGAGATTATCAAGATATGGACCCAACCACCACCCAAACTGATTGTGTTTACCAGGACCTGGAATATTAAATCTCTATTATCATTTCATCATTATTTTAAATATACACATTGCTAATACAATGCATTTGTAACATCATCCATGTGGTTTAAGGAATATTCAACCTTTTTATGAAAGGATTTTGCATGTGTTTACCTACAGTAGTCTGGCAACCCCAATTTTAGCTTTAGCTTGGGATAGGCACAGGAATGTACTGCAATGTAGCCAAAGAGTTGCTATCCGGCCACTTTACATTACAGTGCCTATGCTTAGCAAAAGCGAAGAAAAGGATACAATTGGGATTGCCATACTAGGAAAATGTATGCACCAAGACCAAAATGCTTTTACCTACATAACTCCAGTGAGGGAGTGAATAATTTATTTTCATAAAAATAAAAAATATTTCCAGAGAGGAAAAACCACAGACTGACGGCGATAAAGCTCTGATCTCTCTCTGGCTCTGAGCTCATTCTGCCAACCCTGTATGAATATTCAATTGTCTATTCCATGATATTTGGTAATAACAGGGTAATTTATTTAGCATATGATGTAGCCCTATTTTTGACTATGTTATGCCAATGGATATGTTGGAGTTTGGATGTGGTGTGTGTGTGTGTGTGTGTGTGTGTGTGTGTGTGTGTGTGTGTGTGTGTGTGTACAGTTGTAAATCTGGGCTAATAATTTTAAATTGCCCAATAGATACAGACGGCAAGTACGGTTAACACCCCCAAAATGCGAGGGTGGAGTCAGCGTGGGGGATAACAGAGGCCAATTTAACATTATGGTGAATGGACAAGGTAGAGAAAGTTGCTTAACAATAAAAGGTCACTTAGTAAAATTGAACAAAGTCCATATTAGATGTTTTGTCTAATCATGACCTGTTTGCCTGCTTGTGTTTTGACTAAAATAATTTCCCCATCATTTGTTTATTGCAGTTACACTAACAGAAATGTCATGAGCTGTCTCTGCTCCTGTCAAAAGTAAAGCAACTTTCAATCACAAGTCTGATTAGCTCAGTTAAGCAAGCTAAAGTTAGCTACATTTACTGTGGTGATCAATGAAGTTAGCTAGTTAGCAAGCTAATGAAGCTAACAAACATCATCTAAATTGTCATCAGTATCGCGTTTGGAGGGGTGTCAAGTTCAGAATTCACATCGGACCATCTGACCATCATTACTACCTTCAGGCATTGCCCTCAAAAATGTGTCCGGCTCCTTGTAGATGGTGCTCAGTATAACTTCTAGCTTAGCATGCCATTGACTTCCCCACTGTGTGAGCCTGCTCTTTCCCCCAGATGGGACTATTTTTCTCTAATTCCCCCACAGCGGAGCTATATTTGTGGGCGTGGTCAGACTTGCCGTCTGTATCTATAGTTTAAATTGACCTTGGGTCACTAACCATTTCTTCTTATAAATCATTAATCAAGCTGAGGCAGGCAAAGTATTATCTTAAGTACTGTACGTAATCTATATAATCATTGCATCAAAAGAATTAGAAGCTTCTATGAAAAATACTTAACCAATAGAATTATTATGCTTAGCTTAACATGCATTATTTTCCATGAGTTTGATTATGATTTTGGTACTTGTTCAAATACTGCTGAGATTTAGTATCAATAACATGATGTGGAGGGTACTAATCAGTGTGTTGATTGTGGTTGTTTCAATAGCAATTACATTTCTACAATTCATATTCAGTTTCTATTAATTTTACAATTCATTGATTGTATTGTAATCAGGAAAACATTGTATATTGTACATTGTATATCCAATGTGACTTATATGAGTAAGTTTGTGTGAGTGACACCAAGTTCAAGGCAGCTGAAGTGGATGAAATGTGAGTTAGACAACAACAACAATAACAACACCACCTTACATTTCTTTTTCAAGACACCCAAAGCGCTTTACAGTGGAAGGGGGACCTCACTGACCACCACCAAATACACGTCTGTGCTCTTATGTTTTTTGTAAACTTTATAAGTGTGTCTTCATTTTGTATCCATATACAGGTGTTGAAGATGATAGAGTAAAACATAGTTGGAGCAGACAATGGGCTTTTTGTTTTCTGTTGTTTTGAAAGGAGAGAAGATGCTCACTGTTTGTATTCTTTAGACTTTTGATCTGAACATCCCATAAAGGGGTTCAGTCTTACTTTTCACTTTTAGCTCAAGTTTTGCTTTTTCTTTAGGACTAATTTGGTCCATATTTTCCTATATTGAAAGCCTTTTTGTATTTTTCAATTTTTGTCATTAATAAAACCCACTCTATCTTTGGTAGAGTTAAAAAGGCAAATTCGCCTGGTTAGACTTCAGTAGTTTTGTTTGCCTCCTGACCATCTCTTCACCTCAGAGACCTATTCTACCAAAAAGGGTAAGTTGACATTTTTTTCTTCTGAGATACAAACTCGCTGGGAGAATGAAATACTGATTTCTGTTTGAGAAGAGGAAAGACAGAGTGCTGCATATTAGGCCTGCTGTTAAGAGGGAAAAACAAATCCACTGAAACTTAAGAAACAAACTGTAACTGTCCCCATACAGTACAGTAAGTGCTAGCCAGTGTAATAGCCTACTATTAACAATCTGTGGCAAACTGATTTAGAGAGAAATTTAAAGTAATTTATTGTAATGGATTTCACACATATGCAACCAAGTGATTCAAGTAAATTTGTGTTGTTTTGACATTTGCTTTGTTTGATGGACACACGGTATGACAAATCCAGAATTTTATAAAGTACCATCGGATACATAGAATTTTCGAGGTCGAGCTCGAAGAAGTCTAAGTAGAAGAAGACATAGAAGTCGAGGAAGTCGTAATAGAAGAAGTTGAGGTCGAAGACGTTGTGGTCGAGGTTGAAGAAATCGAAGTCGAGGAAGTCAAGGTCGAAGAAGTCGAAGTAGAAGGAGTCATAGTAGAAGTAGTCGAAGTAGAAGAAGCTGCGGTTGAGAAAGTCGAGGAAGTTGAGGACGAGGTCGAAGAAGAGGATTAAAGCTACGTTCAGACTGCAGTCCAAAACCAATTTTTTGCATCTGATCAAAAACTAATCTCTATCGACCGCGTTCACATTGCTTGTGAAACTGCTCATATCCGATCTCCATGTCTGCTATTCATCTGTCATATCCACGTGGGTTACTATTATACCCTAACGCATCATGCGCACAAATAATAAACAAAACCGCGGAGGATAGAATGTAGGTTCTTTCTCTCTCAGATGTTTAAGTAGGGCCGTAGCACACGGCTACAAGTAACAAGGAAGTATCAGAGATGGAAGAATAGAGTTACTCAATATATATATTATAGAGTTATTTCAATGCATCAGTGCAGTCAAGCACAGCTGTTAGTTGCCTCTCTGGTGAATGGTTGAAAACTTTCACTGACGTTGCGTTCCACACGTGAGGTAAATTCCAGGTCATATACAACTTGCGCCAAATCCATAACGTGCACTGACACATTATAGCAAAAGATACCATTTTTTTAAAAGGAGAGTTAACTTTAATCTCTCACTTCCTTCCAGCTGCATTCCATGTGTTGATGTTTGTGTCACGTGACAAATGACGAAAGTGACACAGTGAAATCCTATCCAAGTGGTTAAACTGTTCAGATCGCAGCAATTCCGATGTAGCGAAGGGAGAGAACAGTGACCCCACCCGGGTCTCCGGGGTGCTAAACATGCAACGCCAAAGAGCCAGGCTCATTGGTATGGTAGTCAGAGGACATACTCAACCGTAGTGACGGTACTCCGTCACATCCGATATGAATCGCAATTGACACCACATAGGTATGTAGGGTATCAGATTTGGAAAAAATGGAATTCATGTGGTTTTCTGCTGTTCAGACCACTCAAAATCAATTCTAGATACAATCTGGATATGCAAAAAATCGGACTAGGTATTCCAATTTGAACGAGGCTTCACTGTAAAAAAAGAAAAGTTAGCAGAACAAAGTCAACCGATTTCACTGGTTTTCTCGAGTTAAAGAGCATAACTTGATATTTCAAGTTGCCAGGACTCATTAAAGTAAGTAAACACTACTTATTTTAACTACACAGTCGTTTGTTCTAACCAACTTAAAATTCCTTGTTCCAGCCTGGTCTCACAGAATTCCGTGAGACTATCACGGACCCTTAACTCAAAATCTGTGGCCATTCCACGGATTTGCCCCAAATTCTGTGTCTATGCCACGGAATTGAGGCCTATGTAAGTCAATGGCAAGCAGTCTCCGTGGCTGACCCACGGATTCCCTGATTCAGTTACAACTGCATTAATCGCTACACAAATGCGTGACAGGGCCACGGAAGAGATCCGTGGTCACAACACAGACTCATCCCTTTCAGTCAAGCACCCGCCTTCATGTTCTTCTACCGGCTTTTGAGAGCTGCCTAGACTTCAATGTAAAACCTTTGCCGCTTGATGACTTTGAAACCAGCAACTTGGAGGCATTTGCTATTTCATTTTTCTACCAGAGGTAAGCTATCTAGCCTATATTTTTAAGAATTAACCGACAAAGCAGGCAAGGCTAGGCTATCACACAATCTCTTAAAACTAGCCTATCCCAATCATGATCCCATTCCCATACATGTCCCAGTGATTTTTTTTTCTTTAACCTCGGTAAAATAAAATTTCCACAGTATAGGCCTATCAAATTATATATTTTGGATATTAGCCCGTTTTATTGTTTTACGTGTGTATCCCACGGAATTGACGCCTATGTAAAGTCCATGCAGCAGATCTGTGGTGGACACACGGATTCCAAATCGCTACACAAATGCGTGACAGGACAGTTATCCTCAAAAAGGAACCAAACAAGGAACAAAAAAGGTTCCCTTTTTGAGGCCAGTGTTCCGTGGTCGCAGCACGGACTCGTCAAGCGCCCCCCGGAGGAGAGCAGGATAGGCTAATTTGTGTAGCCAATCCAGCATGTCCCAGTGAAATATTTTTTCTTGGTAAAAAAAAAAAAAAAGAAGAAGAAGAAATACTGACCTTGGTGAAATAAAATTTCCACAATATATCAAATTATATATCTTTGGATATTACCCTGATTTCTTTATTGTTTTAAATAACATTTGCAATATTCAAGAAATGCATTCTGGGAAAGGAAGTAATTTCTCTGGCTGTGACCTTTGAGGTCAGTGGCCGTATCATGTCAACATTTAGACAAGATGCGTTTCCAGGCATTTCTTTTGATCTTTGTCGACTTTTACTGTTTTATTATTATTTGGCGAAGTATAAGAGATATGAAGACAATATTTATCTATTTCGCTTGCATCACGTCATTGTGTGGGCGACCAGACACCAATGCGTCTGCGCGATTTATGGTAAGTTCAGCAGAAAAGTGAGAAGGAAAAGTTATGAAGCATTTACACCTTCAAAACGATCAAATTACATCCAAAATATATGTTGTTATGTTTGTTGATTTCCACCCCCTGTGGAAGAGTTGTGTTAGACAGAGATTGACCGAGTATAAATGTTAGTTGCATGAAAACGTTTCCAGGCTATAGTGGCTAACGTTAGCTAAATCTCTCTGGTTATAGGCTCTGCTACCTAGCAGTTGCTAACTCCTTGTAGCCTTGTAACGTTAATTTATACCATGAAGTGCTTTTGGCATTGGCTTTGGCATTTGGCATCTACAGTGACTGGTCAAGGGAGGGGTTTATAGATTGTCTTAGGTACAGTCTGTGCCTCCAGGTATGTAAGACCCCCCCCTTCACCAAAAAAAAAAAAAAAAGCAAACAAACAAAGAACAAAAAAAAAAAAAAAAAAAAAAACAGTAGCCTACCTCTCCTGTCTGTTGAGAATTGCACTGTACAGTGCAGAAGCTTACAATCCTTCTCCCAGAACACACAGAGCATTTTCCTACAACTTTATTGCTTTATTTTCACCTTCCAACCGGTATTAGTATTAGGGAATATAGTATAGAAAAATGTTAAAACCCTGCATGTGTATTCAATTCAATTCAATTCAATTTTGTTTGTAGAGCGCGAAACTACAATACATTGTCTCGCGGTGCTTTACTGACTGTACTCTCCCTTTCCTTACTAATAATTATTTGTTAGGAAGAATCCTTGGGCACATCCACGCCTCATGGGCTCAACCCACCTGCCGGGGGCCTAGTGAAGTGTCTGTACAGTCGGTAGCCTGATACATAGATTGACCATGTTAACACAGAGTAACAGCATGAATACAGAATACAATTACTAGATGGTAGGAAAAAAACTTTTGGGGCAGTCAATGGGGTAGAAGAGTCAGGGAATGGAGTCAATAGGAATCATTTAGGAAGGGATCATTAAAGATGGCAAAGCAAGGCTTCATGAGTTAATGAGGCTTTCCAGCGCAAAGGCTCACCAAAAGGCTCATTACCCGAGAGCTCATGAGTTCTTTCTCTCTAGTGTCACCTGCTGTCCAAAGGGAAATATAACAGCCTAAATTAGCCTAGTAGATGTAGGCTCTGGTTTGTGTAAATGTGGTCACGCTTCGCTAACCTTTTCTTGTTCAGCACTTTGGCTTGACTGCAGTTGTTTTTAGATGTTCTGTATAAATAAATGCATACTTAAACCAGTTGAAGCCTAAACCAATGAATGATTATAAAAGTGTGAGAGTGTGTGCATGTGTATATCTGGAAATAATATTATTTTAATGCTTATCAATCAAATTAAATGAACGCAAGACTTCTTATGAAACTAGTGTAAGTGCATGGAACAAACTGCAACAGACCAGTATACTAATATCATTTGCACTACTACTAGGCTACTACAATAGTAATAATAATAATAATAATAATAATAATAATAATATATAATATCAGGGTAATTAATCAGAGAGCGTGTAGGCCTACATTTGTGTATGTGTGTGGATACATGTGGTTTTCTGTAAATAATAAATAAAGAATGTTTAATACTGTGTTGTGAAATAATCTGTTCATAATAAACACTGTAAACCTATGAATTAATCAAATAGATACATCTGTATGTACATAATTAGTAAATAACTTAGCCTACTTGCACATACAGCATTAACAATAGTGATAAATTGCTGTTCAAAGCAAATAACACTGAGAACCTTCTGTAATGCTCTGCTATTGAGACTAATGTAAAAAAACAAAACAAAACAAAACAAAAAAAACACTGCTGTTACACAGCTTGGCCACAGGAGGATGCTCTAAGACCACAAATGGGAACACTAAATAAACTCTGAAGCCTACAGAAACCGATGCCGCGAACATGCACGGTAAATTGCACTTCAGAGTGTTCAATAGAAGCTCGATTACGAGCATAAGATTTGGATAGAACCCCTCCGGCAAAAAAATAAATTTTACTTATCCTTTTCAACATATTTATTTTGTGTATACCATGTTTAATGAATTAAATAATGGGCTGAAAATACTGATAACACCATCTCTAGAAATATTTTGATTGAATTCTCAGCTCTGCCGTTTATGTCTCAAACATTCTATTCAGAGATTCCCGTAGGCTTTAGTTGTCATAAATACGGTCCACCAATCAATCTGACATTACATACAAAATGTGCAATCATTAGTATGAAATGTTGTCTAAGTATCTCTCATTTATTTGCTACGTTTGCAACATTTGCTGTAACAACCAGCATCACAAGCCAACGCACGCACAACCTGCCTCTCACAAACACCAAACGTCAACTCAATACGCAGGCGAGGATCTGACGCCTTTTCAGCGGGAGCAACACTCGAAATGAGCCACTGACGCGTACACAGAATGTGAGGTCTCACATTTGGTTGGTCACGTGCTTTTTAAGGAAAGGAGACAGACCTCGAACGGGGTTCCATCAGGAACGCCCCCTTTTTGCTCGGAATCTCGTTCGTAGCCTCGCTTCAAAGGC
>JAODXP020000033.1:21517260-21628824 GCA_027497455.2 Sardinella longiceps | reverse complement strand
GTTACTAGATGGAACCCAGCAGCCAATTAAGCCACCAGATACAGTAAAGATAGTTCCCTGTAAAAATATGGGCGATCTTTAAACTGTGTATTGTCGAGCAAGTACATCACAAGTGGTACCAGTGAATTCATCTGGTTGTCTAGTTTAATTTGATACCAAATACCAAATACATTGTAGGATCAGATATACCCATACCAAAGCTTCCAAAAGACAATGAAGCAAACCTGTGTCACCCGCGATTAATTTTTTTGGCGCTCACGTGCGCAAAAAAAAAAAAAAAAAACGGTCCGTGATTTTTAGGGGGGCTGAGCTAAATTTTAGGGGAGCTTGAGCCCCCCTAAAAATGGCCTAAAATCGCCACTGGATTCAGACCAGCCCGACTCAGAACGAACAGAGCCCTGTCTATCTTTGCACTTGATTCCATCAGTTTACTCCATGGACTATTAACCCTCTATAAAACCCTCTATAAACGGTGAAACATATAAACTCTATAAACAAAGATCCTAGTGAGTGACGCTGGCTCCCTATGGTTTCAGTTTGCTCGCTATAACATGGTGGTGGTGCTGCTATGGTTTGAGTCAATTCTTGTTGTGTTTAGGGTTTGACCATCCTCTTTTTCTCACTGGTGAGAAAGCACTAAGCTGATGATGAAAATAGGAGCCTCTACGTGCTGAACACTATCAGCATAAATAGCTGAGATGGATCTGCATGTGGCTACGTGATGTTAGCCATGCTGTGTAGTTACGTGATGTTAGCCACGCTGTGTAGCTACGTGATGTTAGCCACGCTGTGTAGCTACGTGATGTTAGCCATGCTGTGTAGCTACGTGATGTTAGCCACGCTGTGTAGCCACAGATTCTTTAGAAGCCAGATATTTTGTGTTAGTTCATGTCTATGGGAGCAAAGTGGAGTGCTAGCTCCCACCCCAATCAGTGGCAGCTGGTGCCCCAATCAGTCAACTTCAGTAGATGCAAAAGGCCTGAAAAATTGCATTCCTCTTTGTAATTAATTTTTTTGAATAGTTGTACACCATGGACATTGATATATGTATTGTATGATTTTGACGATCTAAAAAGAAAAAAAAAAACAACTTCAACTGGGGTTGGGCGATATGGACTTAAAAATGTATCACAATATTTTCTGTTTTTTATCACGATATTGATAACTGACAATAAAAAAGTATATTAAGTCTACAGTTTAACACAGGGTTCATACAGGTGCCTGAAAATGCTTGGGTTTTAAATGTTGCGTTTTCAAGGTTTAGAAAGATATCTCTTGAAAATTTTGTAAAGGTAGGCCTAATCAATTGTAAATTAATTGTTGACAATAAATATTCACCTGACAGAGTTGTTTGTGTAGTCTATTCGGTGGAAATATAAATGCTAACAAAACATTTTCTGACTATCGTATTTCCCGATATGACAAAAATTCCTATAGTGGGAATTTTTTTTGACGATATACGATAACGATATCGCACAACCCTAACTTCAACACATTGACGGACTATTTTAAACGGAATGGAGAGTCACACATCTTGACATTAATATGAAATAGGCAGGGGGCTTTGGAGATCACCATACCATGTCCAAAATGTACATCCATTACTCAGAAAAATGTAAGCCTTTTAAAATGTCGGTGGAATTCTTGGATTCTGTCATAGACTTCAATGTTACAGGATGAGCTTCTCCACTGCATAAAGGCTAGCACCGCCCCAAGCTACCATATTTGGCATGTCCCTCATGACTCCAGGAAGTGGATCCTCATGATTTATCTCCGTAATAAAGGATGTCTGGTTTAGCTACGTGAAGTTAGCCATGCTGTGTAGCTATACGTGATGTTAGCCATGCTGTGTGCTGACCACCATGAGCAAGCAAAGCCTATATTTATGGACATCATATCTTCTGCAAGCTGACACTCTTCATCAGGCATGCATTCAAACAACAGATATATGTGTATCTACTCAACTAGTCAATTGAAACCTTGAGACGAAGAACCATATAAGTCCATATATCCAAATAATATATAATAATAAATCAGCTCATATCTGATTTTAGCATATTGTACCTTGCTTTCCTGTAAGTCTTTCGTTGTGGACAGAGAGAGAGAGAGAGATAGAGAGAGAGAGAGAGAGAGAGGAGGAGGAGGAGGAGAGCATATTCACTTAGACGGGAAGTGACATCATAGAGATAAGTCAGAAACAAGAGAGGAGAGCCAACTTTTCCCACCAGTGAGTAGTGGGAGAGAGAGAGAGAGAGAGAGAGAGAGAGAGAGAGAGAGAGAGAGAGAGAGAGAGAGTGAGAGAGTAATACAGCTCAGTGTAAAAGTTAAGCAGTGTTTAAGAAGCTATAGAATAGTGACAAAGGAAACACAGACGTTCCACAGGAGGAATGTGGCTAAAATTCTCACAACTTTTTATGTCTGCAGAACGGTCAGTTGGTTTTAGTTTGTCTTTTATTAATCAAATATACTGTATAGGACTACTAAGAACAGAGGTGGAAAAGGTTTGAAGTGTTTTTATTTTGGTTAAATTGTAAAAGTAATAGTAGGCCTACCAGTTTAAAAATCTGTGTGAGTGAAACTAAGAAAAAAAATAACTTAAAATTCACCTTGAGTAAAAGTTATACATCAATTTACATCAATGATGTAAAAAAGGAACAGAATTAATACATTTTAGCTTTATTAAACAACTTTACTTTGAACATAGGTTTAGTCCCAAAATATAGATTATTACTAATTAAATAGGCCTATTGTGCCATCCATCTGTGTAGGCTACAGAAATCAGTATAGAAAGTAGCCTAAAAGCAAACTGTAGTCATTTTTGTTTTGTCTCTCGCTGGTGAAAGATCACGTACACCCTCTACATTCTCAGCCTCGATATTGAAAGTAGCTGTTTTCAGAGACTGAAACTTCATTGTGTATGTAAATGAGAGATGCAACTGCATTAATAGATATGTTACCTTATATTTATAACTTACTACGTGTAAACGGTCTGAGACCAATGTCTCCCCCAGTCTGGGTCAGTCCTAAGTTCCCACAACGCACTCACATTGCTTAGGGTCAGGTGTAGGGTTTGGGTTATGTTTAGAATTTTGGTTAGGGTTAGGTTTGCAGGAACGTGACTGTGTTAGGGTTAGAGTTTTATTTGTGCTTAAGGTTAGATTTAGGATTTTGGTTAGGGTTAGGACTGTGGGAAAATAGACATGCTGCCTTCCAGTATCCATTTCACTATCGCATTTGGTTATTTCTTTTACCTTCCCCCGCACAGTGCATTTAATTTATTCTGCCAAAGCCTCATGCTACTGTTTGTTTCTGTGGCATTAACCAAAAGTTTTATATTCAGTATAATATGCCACCCTATAGTTTGTGTATTTGTGTGTATGTGTGTGTGTGTGTATGTGTGTGTGTGTGTGTGTGTGTAGCAATTCCAGTGTTACGGACGTGACATTTGCATGCATTATTGTTTCACAAAATGCCACATAACCTCTACAAGAAAGCAGTGTTTCGGATTCTTTGAAAAAGGGGGCTTGTTTTCAAAGTTATGTGGGGGGACTGTAATATTTTATTCATAGCTGTAACCTTTACGCTGCAGGACACTTGGCCAGTGATGACTACAGCTGCATTTCACACTTCCCTACTCATTCTAGTGCTGATTGAAGGTGAGGGAGAGTAGACATAATACTTCCAACACAAACCAGCCCTTGGCAGTATTGGCAATGATACCTGTGTTATCTGTTCTCTGTTTCAGTTTCTATGGTGACTATGGAAACAGATCCAGGGAAGCCCTGTGTGTTCCCATTCATCTACAACGACAAGGAGTACACAGACTGCACTTCTGTGTTATTTGGCAAGCCATGGTGTTCCACTAAGAAATATTATGCAGGCAAATGGAGATACTGTGACAGTGAGTTTATGTTTTATTATTGGAATGATTAAGATATTGATACACTACCATCCCCCCACTTCTCTCCCCCTGACTGCATTGCAATCATACCACAGCAGTACCTGTCCCCCCACTTCAGCCCATACCCCCACTTCACTAGCCTGACACGCAGACTATAACATGAATGTATAGTCTGGAGACGAGTTATAGACCCCCGGGTAAAACTGCTAAAACTTTTCAGCGCGACTAACAATTAACAAGCGATTTAAACAATGCTAAGCCCGCCCAAGAACTCCCTGTCCAGATATAACGTTGTGCTTAGCTAAACACCACGATGTCTGAATACAACCAAGAGCGTAAACAGCTCAGAAACAGCTCAGGCGCAATCAACGTCTAAGCTATGGCTGGTGCCTAGACTCACTCACTGAGCAAATTGAATTTGCTACCACTAGAGTGCGTCTAGAGTTCTAGGCTACCACTTCACCCCTCTTGACTCTAAATGGCAAGCATATGCATGCATTTCCAGTGATAACCAACTGGTGGTGATAGACCCTGCAAAGTGGACAGACTTTATCAGGACAGGGTCCTGAGTCCACATGCCAAGTTTGGTTATCATGCGTCAAACCGTTGTCGAGATATAATGTTTGACTACCAGGAGGGCTGGAGAGTTTAACATTTTTTTCTACGTGGGCAGGGCCGGGTCCTCAGTTCAAATTTTGTTGCACTATGTGAGAGCGTTGAGATATAATGATTGACCACCAGGACTGCAACAGAGTGTAATGTTATTTTTTTTTAGCGTGGTCAGGACCAGATGAGGAGTTCATGTACCAAGTTTGGTTGCGATACGTCAAAGCATGGCTGAGATATGAGGTCACTTCCTGTGTGGCGACTAAGCTGTCAAATTTCATTGGCCGTAGAAGGAGAACGCTTTGGCATTCGAACAAACAACGGATATATTTTGTCAGGCATGGTTCAAAGATGGTGTGTACCAAGTATTGTGTGAATCAGACAAAGTATGAGACAGCCAAAATGTTAGTTTCAGTTTTGATAAAATCCCTACCAGATGGTGTTCTGGATCACTGTTCGCCACCACAGTTGAATCAGTTCTTACTTGTCCCAATACAGACGTGGTCCAAAAATGTAATCCAAATTCGTCTAGTACTTTTTGAGTTATGTTGTACACAGACAGACACACACACACACACACGCAGACGAAAATATAACCTCCTTGGCGGAGGTGATAATTACAATCATATTACAAAATATATAGTACCATTAACTACTGGTTATTATTCTACTATTCAACTGGCAAAATTGTAGTCCTGGATCTAGGAGATTGATCTCTGTTTTATGTTTCAGGTGCAAGCAGCTGGAATGTATCTTATTCTCCACAACATATCTGTACTTTCGAGGGATCTACAGTGTACATGTCCTGCTCTTACAAGTATCCCTCTCATCTGACAGTGCAGGAAGTCTACTGGATAAACTCCTACAGTCGAGCAGCCCCTAATATCTCTCAGCTGTCTCAGTATAGAGATCGAGTTGTGGTGAACTGTAGAGATAAACACTGCTCTCTACAAATAAGATCAGTTACACATTCAGATAAAGATTTTTACTGCAGTATTACAGTCAATGTTAACAAGAACAAATATATAGGGAAAGACAGAGTTGAATTATCTCTCACAGGTAAAGTCTTTTGTTTCTATTTTATTATTTATATGCAGTTGTTGAACTTTTAGTGTAGGTTTTATTGATCTGTTGCAGTACATCCAGTTTGATTTCCCTCAGACTTTAAGGTGGAGGCTCCTAAAACTGCCACTGAGGGAGATAATGTGACACTCACCTGCAAGACCACCTGTAATCTCACCGACAGTCCTTCATTCATCTGGAGTAAAGATGGAAGTCCTGTAGAGAAGAAGCAGATCATCAACAACCAGCTGAAACTCCATCCAGTCAGTAGAGAAGATGAGGGCAGCTACACCTGTGCTGTTAAAGGACGTGAGGATCTCCAATCTCCACCTGAGAAAATTACTGTTATGTGTGAGTATCACAAACGAGGGAAAATCCTTAGTACTTAGTGTCATACCTAGTGTATGACAAAAGTGCAATACAGAAGCTTACAATTACATACAAGGGACAATATGTTTAATCTAATACCAAATACCTCCATTGTATACGCATGTAAAGCTTCAAAAAGATGCAGCAAAACCGCGTCACCTGCAATACCTTTTTCTGGTGGTGTGCCTGTGATTGATTCATTTTTAAGCCGAAAAAATGACCTAGGTCCAGATTTCGGTGACCTCTATTGATTCAATAATCTATGCATAGATAAAGCTAACATGAATTCTGATAATTTTGCTGACTCTTCTGTAGCTGCAAAGTGTACTGGAGCAAATACATTAATTTGCCTGGCTCTGACATAAGGAGTTTGACGGACACTTTTATCCATTTTAATGCAACAGAATTATTTAGATGAAGACGACATATGGATTTGGATTAACAAAGAAAACTAATATCATCAAATTAAACCAAATCAAATCCAATTTATCCCTCTCATAGGTTTGAAAGTAGAGGCTCCTATGAGTGTGAAGGAGGGAGATCATGTGACTCTGACCTGCAACACCACCTGCACTCTAACCAGCAGCCCTTCATTCATCTGGAGTAAAGATGGACGTCCTGTAGAGAAGAAGCAGATCATCAACAACCAGCTGCAGCTCCACCCAGTCAGCAGAGAGGATGAGGGCAGCTACACCTGTGCTGTTAGAGGACATGAGGATCTCCCATCTCCACCTGAGAGACTCAGTGTCATGCGTGAGTATGATTTCATGAAGGAAAATCAATAGTCCATTGTGTACACCCAAGCAGATGTTTGGTAAATGTGTTACCATGTTCAGATACCCCAAGGATCACAGAAATTCAAATTCATCCATCATTTGGTGACATAATTGAAGGAAGCAATGTGACTCTGACCTGCATCAGCGAAGCTTATCCGCCAGTACACACATACACCTGGATCAAGAAGAGTGGAGCTGTAGAATTGAAGTCAGGAAAGGAGAACACACTCACCTTCAGCAAGATCCGTTCTGAGGACAGTGGAGAGTATTTCTGTCGAGTAGCCAATGAGATTGGACAACAGAAGTCATCTGCTTTGTCTGTCCATGCGTTATGTGCGTATGACTGTAAAATAAATGTGATTGACAGAAAATCCAGCTATTTTTTTATTAAATGGTTATGTCTTGTGTTACCCATGCATCACAGTTGTATCTGTTTTAGATCCTCCAAAGAACATAAGCATTGTGTCTGATCCATCTGGTGAAATAACTGAGGGAAGCAGAGTGACTCTGACCTGCATGAGTGAAGCTGACCCACCAGTACACACATACACCTGGATCAAGAAGAGTGGAGCTGTAGAACTGAAGTCAGGAGAGGAGATCACACTCACCTTCAGCAAAATCCATTCCGAGGACAGTGGAGAGTATTTGTGTCGAGCAGCCAATAAGATTGGACACCAGGATTCTCCATCTGTGACTGTCCACATTTCATGTGAGTTATTTATTTTTTTGTGAGCCACTTTTCATTGACACCATTTATGCCATTCAAATGCTTCATGCAAGTTTTAAAGATCTTCTACACATATGCCCTGAATATTTGTATTATTATTATTATTAATAAAGTAGGTATATAAGTTTATGACATAAGTGCAATTGCAGAGGCCATTACCTATGAGGGACTATTTGAATGAAGGACAATGCTTCTATTTCTAAAAGCTGTTTGGTAAATGTGTTCCTATTTGAATTTAGACTCACCACAGAGAGTGCAAATTCAAATCAGTCCATCTGGTGAAATAACTGAGGGAAGCAGAGTGACTCTGACCTGCACGAGTGAAGCTGACCCACCAGTACACACATACACCTGGATCAAGAAGAGTGGAGCTGTAGAACTGAAGTCAGGAGAGGGGAACACATTCACCTTCAGCAAGATCCATTCCAAGGACAGTGGAGAGTATTTGTGTCGAGCAGCCAATAAGATTAGCCAACAGGAGTCCTCTGCTGTCTCTGTTCAGGTTTTATGTGAGTTTCAAAGAGCCTCTGCATAGTGTTGTTTTGTTTCATTTTATTTTTCTCAGTTGAAGATTACCTGTTCCCTCTTACCTATCTAGATCCCCCCAAAAATACAACAGTCTCCACTAGCCCCTCAGGTGTGATAATCAAGGGCACTACAGTGACTCTGACCTGCAGCACAGAACCCAACCCACCTGTGGAGAGCTACACCTGGTTTAAGGTGAATGAATCCACTCCAGTAGGATCAGGACAGCAGTACAGCATCACTAATATCAACTTTGAGGATGGAGGACAGTACTACTGTGAGGCCAGGAATAAATATGGAACAAAGAACTCCAATGTCGTGCCGATAACAGTGATGGGTAAGTCCTGCAGCTGTCATGCACAGGCGTGAGTGTGTGTGTAGGTTATTGTATATCTTTGTGTGTATGTGTGTGTGTTTGTGTGTAGATTATTTTCTATGTTTGTTTGTGTGTGTCTAGTTTGTATATTAGAGCCAAACCCAGGCACTAAGCATGTGTTCTGAAGTATCTCATGTCTTCTAAAGACTCAGTATCCACCAACGACAGACGATTCAGAAGTCAACATGACCATAGGTATTCTGTACGCGGCAAACATACAGGATCACCAAGCATAGGAAAGCTAATTGCAGTACCTCTACAATAAACATGCCAAGAGCCCACGAGGACCCAGATTTAAATCTCCATATCCATATGATATTTAGTCTGGAGACCCACCTATTGCATTTCTCGTAGTGGAAGCATTGTTTCCGATTGTCCAGAGCCGTTTATTGGGCGCTATAAATGTCTATCATAGCGTCTGTACATAGCTCAGAGGCAATACCAGAACCACCACGTGACTTAAAATGCAATCGAGGGCCGTACAAGTCCGTTTTTGTTCAGTGATTGGATACCGAAAGCAGGCGAGAAAATCGGCCATGGTCATCATGCTGCTTTGCAGAGTGAAATGAAATAAGCGTGCAAAGGAGCATGGGAACTCCCAGGCTAATTCAAGACTATTACTAATTCAAGACTATTACTCTATCCTTTTTGCCGTTTCAAATTCATTGCCAAAACACCAAACAATTTGCCAAATTGCAAATTGCCAAACAATTTCAAATTCATTGCCAAAACACTACTTTTTGTTTTTTTGTATTATATTGATTTCTTTCTTCACAGTCCACCTCAATTTATATAATTTATATGCATATTTTAATTTTTCATACTCATCAATGTATTGTTAGACCCCAGGATCACAAATATTGCATTATCCGATTACAAAAAAAAAGGAAAATAATACACAGAAGGGTGGCCATTTAGAAAATTGGTGGCCATATATTTTCTTTTGTGGGTGGCTAATGGGCTTCTTGGTAAAAGCAAGTCCAGAGGAACATGTGTGCCAAATTTGATGCTTGTATCATAAAATGAACGATTCTTTCACTAATCTGCTGCAGTAGTTTATATGGAATTGCGCCATTGTAAACTGGGCTGTACAGTATATCTGTGTGTGAGAGATTGAGAGGGAAGATGTAACACTAGGAGTCCTTGATTGAAATTGGTGCTTCTATGTGTCATCCATTAGATGCAGGAGTCCAGAGTCCTGTGATGGTTATCATGGTTGCAGTTTCTGTTTCAGTCTCAGTGTGTGTAGTGTTTGGTTTGGTTTGTGCTGCTGACTGGATGAGGTGAGTAGAGATGGAGATTGAGTAAAGATTAGTCCAGATACATGTACTTGCATGCATTTTCAAAAATGCATTTCATTTTCAAAAATGCATTTTCTGTCTGTCTGTTTATCAGGTATCACTGCAACGGAGGACAGACACAAAAGGAGAGTAGAGATGTAAGCTGTGATAATAGACAGTGATAATAGTTTCATCTTTGCAAATAAAATTGAGGTTCGGATTACCACAATGGCACAGCTAGTTCTATTCAAAATGACATTCAGGGGATAATTAACTAATTGAGCATGAGACACACACAAGAGACACGCCTCGCATGTTCAAGCCTCTAACACAACATTTTTTGTCTTTCTGATGTTCTCCAATGGATATGCAGCCTATATCCTGAAATAATTTGGCCCATTAAAGACGCAATGGCAATTCTTGGTATCACAGAGTGCATGCAGTTTCCATTTAATGCATGTAGCCTAAATTTAGAAATATAGCCTACAAATAATGAACGCTTAAACTTGTCCAAATATTGTCTATTGCACGCTTAAACTTGTCCAAATATTGTCTATTGCATTTAATTTGTTGTGTAGCCAAAATGATTTAATCATTTGCTTAATTTTAATTTTAAAGCAAAAGTGTGTTTATGGTCTTCTCCCCATCTGTGTTTAAGACATCAGCAGCCTGTGAAAAGGCACTTGTGTTTACCCAAGACCATTCAAATGAACTGTATAACCGATTTACAATATCTCCCTTCAGAACGCGATTCTCTTCTCTGATTAGCTGATAGGTGACCATTATGTAAGGGATAACGGCCGCTGAGGTGTCCCGATATCAGAAGAATAATGGACGACGCGAAGGCAAAGAACAGCCCGACGGCGAAGCCTACGCAAAGTCCATTATTTCTCTGATATCGGGACACCTCGAAGGCCGTTATCCCGCTTATCACCCGGTTGCAACTAAAACGTATAGATGGTAAGCAAGTGTTTAAAACATAAAAGAAACACGTGGCTCCGTTTAGAAAGAAGTTATCCTGTTCGGTTGGGGTACTATTTTCAAATGAAAGAAGATCCGCAAGGCTGCATTCTAAAGAGCATTGATATAGAACGCTGGTGAAACTTTTTTAACCCAACAATGCCTCAGGTGTCCTGTTATCTAGAAATAACGGACACCCTGACAGCCAATCAGAAAACAGTATTCCATTCCACCGGGTGATAATCTCAGATAACTGGCTACTTTGGAAGTAGTTCCAAAAATAACTAATCTAATAACTGATCACCATTCCATATGAATGCCTTTTAGAATGGTAACTATAACAACAATAAGCAGCCTTGTAGATCTACTTTCAACTGAAAATAGTACCGAACAGGTTGGCTTCTTTCAAATTTGATTTGCATGTTTCTTTTACGTTTTATACGTTTCTTTAAATATCCGAGAGATAAATAGAAACGGGAGATAAGCGGGATAACGACCTCCGAGGTGACCGGTTCAACAGAAATAATTGGCTTGCGCGCGTCGCCGGAGTTCCAGATTCCATCTCGCCAATTATTTCTGTATAACCGGTCACATGAAGATCAACCAGAAATTTCTGTTTCTCATGTTTATTTAAGACTACTTATTACTACTTATTATACATAGTTTCAAAATGCATAACCTTGATGGCATTTAGAAACATAATTATGTAATGGTATTGTGTTAGATCAAAAAAATAAATAAATAAATAAACATGAGCCGCCTCAGGAGTGTCAGGGTAATTCGAACACTGAATACAATTATTTTCCATACATTCCCATTCCTTCAGTAAATAATATTGTGCCAAATTGTAATGTTACTATAAATGGTCTTGTCATTATGCTCACAACAACATCATTTCTTTTTTGTTATAGGATGATGTGGACTATGAAAATAATACTCAACGAGGAACACCAAGAGCCGCAAGGATGAGCTCACTGTACCACAGCCTGAACCCCAACACCATCCAACCTGATGCAGTTTACCAGAGCCTGAACCCCAACTCCACCCAACCTAACACAGTTTATCAGAGCCTGAACCCCAACACCATCCAACATGATTCAGTTTACCAGAACCTGAAAAAATAAACGACTGTCAATTCCTAAGTATATTATTAGGTTAATACAAAGCATTTGTATCATCATCTATGTGGCTAAAGGGACATCAGGCAGGACTGCGGTTTTCTATCTCCGGAGCTCCTGCAGTCGTCAGAATATTAGAAAAAATGCAACTACATTGTACATTCTCAACAATTGATGTAAATTTATTTGCAAAGCAAAGATACAAACCAGAGATGATAATTTTTCAGCGTTATGTTTTCTGAAAATCCTGTAATAATGCGATTCCGGTTATAATCCACTTTCAGTTTCTATTTCGTGGACCTGGCACCAAACATTCTGCAAGCGGGATTACCACAAAACAAACGAGAGAGAGCCATCATTCACCCTGTAATGAACCATTTAATCATCTACGTGTCTTCGAGGCTGGTAAATTAACAGTAAAAACGTTGCCTGCTGTTCCTTTAATGCATAGTGGATACATGTGTAGTTAATTTTTTTTTTATCTTCCTCATGATCTGATCATGGTATGTTGAGTTATGCTTAATTACTGTAATACACATGTACAGTTAATACAAGTTTTGTTTTGTTTTGTGTGTGTGAGGCCTTTATTCAGGAAATTACTGAACTTGTAGTGTGGATGTATGATAATGAATGTATAATCATGGACTCCACCAACTCATCACACCAATTATCGGCAGAATTGGCCTTTGCAATTGCTTAAATCTTAACACAATAAAAACTAAGAAACATTGATCGACTTTTGTAACGCTCTGACTGACTGTCAACATCCAGCCTAGGAGAGTTTATGTCATATACATACATACATTTATTATACGGGTCTCAAGAATGTTGAGGGAGGCTCCATTCACTTTCAATGGGCCTCCTCAACGTTTGCAGATCAGTTATTTTTGTAAAATGACCGTTGAAAAATTATAATGACTGCTGTCAATGGCATCAGGTTTTTTGCTTGAGATTCACGTCTCCGTATCATTCCGCACAGAGATCAACAATGGCACATCGTTGAAAGTGAACATCTGCTGCGTTCTATAGAATGTTTCAAGTTGAAGTTTCTTTGCGAACGGTTTATTTCTCCGCAGAAGCCACGAAACATTAAATGTAAAAGACGTTTCTGTAAAATATTATATTGTCGTGTTGGCAAGGACCCGTCTAATAAGCGGGATAATGCGCGTCGGTCTCCGGTTCTTCCTCTCAGGAAATATTTTTCTATAATGACCAGCGGACAATACATTATCCCTTACATATTTTGTGCACATGGTCGATTATCACGAAGTGACGAAGTATATGCTCATTAATATCTGGTAGAACCAGGTGTTCTGTCCTGCCTCTGTAGTAAATGTGGTAACACTTTTCTTGACGGGTGAGTAGGCTACATAACACATTCATAGCAGCTGTCATAATATGCTCATGAATAAGCAAATATAAATGGCAGCACTTTTTGATAAGTTATCACCATTCTATTTTCCACATTTATGAAGGGTTTAGTATGAAGATGGAGGCATGTCTTTTGAAACAGTCATGAATGTTTTGTGATCTTTTTATGACAGCTGCCATGAATGTGTCATGTACTCACCCGTCAAGTAAAGTGTTACAATAAATGCAATTAGTGTTAACCCACTCAACAGAATCATTAAAGCAATACCGGAGTAAGTTTAAGCATAGTCCTGCTGCTGCATGCACGAGCCTTCTAACAGCAATATATTTCGCATGAAATGAAAGACTTTTGAACAGCACAGACCTAACGCGAACACGAAACACATTACATTGAGTCAATGTAACCTCAGATCTTACTTTCGGTTTCCAACAGTCAGGTCCCGTTGATTCAGTGTAAAGTGCCTGTTCGCTTCTGCGTTCGCGTTCGGTCTGTGCTGTACCAAATTATTTTGTTCCACTCGCTAACTAGCGCATTTAGCAAGCTCTTTCAACAGGGCTATGCTTGAATTCACTCCGGTACTCTTCTTTAAGCTAAGTAGCAAATTAACTGAACAAGAACAGGAATCAGTACACCAACATGTACAACAGATAGACTGCAGAAAGCAATGTCGGGAAAATTATAAATTATAAGTGACGCTGGCCTCCTGTGGTTTCAGTTCGCTCGCTAAGCATGGTGGTGCTGCTATGTTTTGAGTCGAGTCTTGGTGTGTTTAGGGCTTGACCGTCCTCTTTTTCTCATTGGTGAGAAAGCACTAAGCTGATGATGAAAATAGAAGCCTCTACGTGCTGAACACTATCAGCATAAATAGCTGAGATGGATCTGCATGTGGCTACGTGATGTTAGCCACGCTGTGTAGCTACGTGATGTTAGCCATGCTGTGTAGCTACGTGATTATAGCCATGCTGTGTAATTACGTGATGTAAGCCATGTTGTGTAGCTACGTGATGTAAGCCATGCTTTGTAGTTATGTGATGTTAGCCATGCTGTGTAGCTACGTGATACTAGCCACGCTGTGTAGCTACGTGATGTTAGCCACGCTGTGTAGCTACGTGATGTTAGCCACGCTGTGTAGTTACGTGATGTTAGACATGCTGTGTAGCTACGTGATGTTAGCCACGCTGTGTAGCCACAGATTCTTTAGAAGCCAGATATTTTGTGTTAGTTCATATCTATGGGAGCAAAGTGGAGTTCATCTGAGCTAGCTGCCACTAGCCTGGCCACGCCCTTCTAGTGAGCTGCCACCCTTCTTAGTGGCAGCTGGCGCCCCAATCAATCTAGGTAGATGCAAAAGGCCTGGTAAAGCTAGATAGTGAAAATTGCATTCCTCTCTGTAATTTATTTTTGTATTTTTGTACACCATGGACATTGATATGTATGTATTGCATGATTTTGACATGATCTAAAAAGAAAAAAAAAAACTTCAGCACATTAACAGACTTGGCACACACCTGATTAAAAGTTTATTTTCTACGGAATGGAGAGTCACATTGTCTTGACAATAATATGAAATAGACAGGGCGCTTTGGAGATCACCATACCATGTCCAAAATGTACATCCATTACTCTAGACGTTGGGCCGAGGGCGTTTTCGTGTTGTTTTGTAAAAAACATCAGAAGAGTAGACAAGTTTTCATCTGTGATATAAACAAATGGTATTAAGCCTAACAAAATTTGTTGGCAGCTCTGGTTTGATCATATATCGTCAAAAACAGTAGGTTTTAATCGTTATTTTTCTCGGGCATATGCAAGGAAATCTATAGGTATAACCCAATCAAATGTCGGCATTTTGAGTCCTTGGAAAAATCAACCAATCGAGTATGAGTTGTCTGGGCATGCTGCAGAATATTGACTTTATAAATCCAACGGTGAAATTCTTAATAAGAAACATGTCATCTGCTATAGTGTAGCCTAGCTATCAGCAGCAGAGGTTGAAGCAAATCGTAGGCTATTACTTGTAAGTGTAGCGGCTGTACTCTTCTTTGCGTTGTGTGTTAGGCTACATTTCATTAACTCTGTTACATAAGCAAACAGTTGGCTTACAAACAATCGTTGTTACTAAAAATTACAATAAAATTGACGCTGGACCCATTGTCAGAATCTCTTCAACTTCAGGTCTTAGGAGAGGTTCGGTTATCATTAAGGTAGTGCTTGCACATTATAAAGGACAATGTTTCTTCACAATCTTTTCGTTCATTTAATATCCTAACATGTTAGTAATGACTGTTTACTATGCTTAATAACTGCAGTAACACAAACGTTTCAGGCATTATTAGGCTGTAGCTGACTGTAGCCTGTTTCATTGTTGTAGAGATGAATTGCAGACACCTTCTTGTCAATAAGATATCTTTATATTTATACTTTGTAATGACTCTAGTGTCTATTTGCTATAATATCTATCTGTACTATTTTCAATAGCTAATGTAGCCTACCCACCTGCACTTTCTGCTCAAAGAAAGAGGTAGCTTTAGCCCTTGACCATCGAAGACTAAAGTTCACATTTATTTACTTGAATGCTTGTTTAGGCACACGTAATGTAACAAGGTGTTGGCTTGATTGAACAGCAGAACTAGAAAGATTCAGTACATTTATTTGTCACATCCTGCGTTCAGGTACAAAGAGCAGTGACATGGAGAAAATATATCTGTCAAAAATAGCTAACTTACACAGATGTCATTATACTAAACTGAATGACAATCACCAAGATAACATTACGGACATTAGTTTAAAGTGTACAGGGCATTGTATCGGTGTGTTGTTCGATATATTAAGTTATACTGAAGTCCAAACACATCAGCAGTTAGCAAAACAGTTAGCAATAGCTCTAGCTGTGCTCTATCATTATGGACATTATGTTGAATAGACCTTGAATATAGTGTTCGTTCACGCTAGGTAGGTTAACGGAGACTCTTAATTATAAACACTACACTGTCAAAATAGTAATTTGTTGGTAACATGCATCATTACACACAGTATAGTGCAAATTCTGTGATATCCAGCTTGCTTGACAACCTCTCCCTGTCGAGTCATCTTCCTACTTCCTCAAACAGTCTCGCACTCTGTCTTTCTCGAGTCTTCATTGGCGTTTCTCAAGCCACGTGAGGCGGAATACGATTTTTGATTGGTATGCAGTACGTGTGGTCCTGATAACGTCTGCCTGCTAAAGTTATGAAACATAAAGTTGTTTTTCACAAATATATGATCGAGTTGAGGCTGCCAACAAGCAGAAATGAGTTTAGAAAAAAAATTGTATTGCACATATGAAAAATCAACTGCTCTTCTCCAGTTTTGTCCGAAAGTGAAAAAGTAAAGCAGATAGAGGCCTTCGGCCCACCGTCTACTCAGAAAAATAAGCCTTTTAAAATCTCGGTGGAATTCTTGGATTCTGTCATAGACTTCAATGTTACAGGATGAGCTTCTCCACTGCATAAAGGCTAGCTCCGCCCAGAACTACGTTATTTGGCATTAGCCTCATGACTCCAGGAAGAGGGTCCTCATGATTTATCTCTGGTGTAGCTACGTGGTGTTAGCCATGCAGTGTAGCTACGTGATGTTAGCCATGCTGTGTAGCTACGTGATGTTAGCCATGCTGTAAGCTACCATATTTGGCATGTCCTGGAAGTGGGTCCTCATGATTTATCTCCGTAATAAAGGATGTCTGGTTTAGCTACGTGAAGTTAGCCATGCTGTGTAGCTATACGTGATGTTAGCCATGCTGTGTGCTGACCACCATGAGCAAGCAAAGCCTATATTTATGGACATCATATCTTCTGCAAGCTGACACTCTTCATCAGGCATGCATTCAAACAACAGATATGTGTATCTACTCAACTAGTAAAATATGTTGTGTCAATTGAAACCTTGAGACGAAGAACCATACAAGTCCATGTATCCAAATAATATATAATAATAAATCAGCTCATATCTAATTTTAGCATATTGTACCTTGCTTTCCTGTAAGTCTTTTGTTGTGGACAGAGAGAGAGAGAGAGGAGGAGGAGAGTATATTCACTTAGAAGGGAAGTGACATCATAGAGATAAGTCAGAAACAAGAGAGGAGAGCCAACTTTTCTCACCAGTGAGTAGGCTGGTGAGATAGAGAAAGTGAGAGAGTAATACAGCTCAGTGTAAAGTTTAAGCAGTGTTTAAGAAGCTATAGAATAGTGACACAGGAAACACAGACGTTCCACAGGACAGATGTAAGGCTATAATTCTCACAACTTTCTATGTCTGCAGAACGGTCAGTTGGTTTTAGTTTGTCGTTTATTAATCAAATAGTGGGCTACGCATCACTAAGGGAACTACTGTATACTAAGAACAGAGGTGGAAAAGGTTTGAAATAACTGTAAGGAAGTAAAAGTGTTTTTATTTTGCTTAAATCGTAAAAGTAAAAGTAGGCCTACTAGTTTAAAAATCTGTGTTCAGTGAAAGTAAGAAAATACTTAAGTTAAAATTCACTTTGAGTAAAAGTTATACATCAATTTTATATGTAAAAAAGGAACAGAATTAATACATTCTAGCTTTAAACAACTTTATTTAGAACATAGGTTTAGTCCCAAAATATAGATTATTACTAATTAAATAGGCCTATTGTGCCATTCATCTGTGTAGGCTACAGAAATCAGTACAGAAAGTACCCTAAAAGCAAACTGCAGTCATTTTTGTTTTGTCTGTCCTGTAGAGCTGGTGAAATGTCACGTACACCCTCTACATTCTCAGCCTCGATATTGAAAGTAGCTGTTTTCAGAGACTGAAACTTCATTGCGCATGTAAATGAGAGATGCAACTGCATTAATAGATATGCTACTTTGTATTTATACTTAACGTGTAACTATGTGTCTCCCCCAGTCTGGGTCAGTCCTAAGTTCCCACAACCCTACTGTATGTTCTCACATTGCTTAGAGTCCGGTGTAGGGTTTGGGTTAGGTTCATAATTTTGGTTATAGGGTTAGGTTTGCAGGAACGTGACTGTGTTAGGGTTGAAGTTTAAGTTGGGCTTAAGGTTAGATTTAGAATTTTGGTTAGGGTTAGGGGCTTTGGGAAAATAGACATGCTGCTTTCCAAGTCTGTATCCATTTCATTATCATGCATTTGGCTAGTTTCTCTTACCTTCTCCCGCACAGCGCATCTAATTTATTCTGCCAAAGCCTTGTGCTACTGTTGGTGTCTGTGGCATTCACCAAAAGTTTGCGTATTTAGTATATCTGCCACCCATAGTCGCGCAGCCTATAGTGTGTGTGTGTATAGGGTTTCAGCGCTATAGTGTGCATTTGTATGCTGTGTCCGTGCTATATAACCCTCGGCACATTCCAGCCCTAGTTTAGTGGATCGCACGAGCCCATTATAGCCATGCATTATTGACTGAACAGATAAAGTAGCACATAGACACTCTGACACCAGCTTTGCAGTAGCTGTGCGGACAGACTTTTGTTCATTCGACGCTTTCTTGTAGTCTCTAGTTCTCCTGGGTGTTTGTGTGTGTTATCACCCATTTTTATATGGCAATTCCATGAAATGCAATTCCTTGTCTGAATGATTGCATTGCTCTCTCTCTCTGCTCTCTGTCTGTCTCTCTCTTCCCACAGATACAGCACTGTACCTCTTTAGTTATCAAGAATAGAGTGGCAGAGGTAAAAACACAAACAACAAAAAGAAAGCAGTATTTTGGATTCGAAGATAAAGAGGGCCCTGTTTGTGGAAAACAACAACAAAAAATAAACCCTGTAATATTTTATTCATAACTGTATCCTTTATGCTGCAGGACACTTGGCCAGTGATGACTACAGCTGCATTTCACACTTCTCTACTCATTCTAGTGCTGATTAAAGGTGAGGAGGAGTAGACATGACACACAAAACCAGCCCTTGGCAGTATTGGCAATGATTATCACCTGTGTTGTCTGTTCTCTGTTGCAGTCTCTATGGTGACTATGCAAATAGATCCAGGGAAGCCCTGTGTGTTCCCATTCATCTTTAAGGGCAAGGAGTACACAGACCGCACTTCTGAGTTATTTGGCAAGCCATGGTGTTCCACTAAGAAATTGTTGCAACACTATTCCGGAACGTTGCTACACTTCAAAAGATGTGGTTGATCTGTGATGAGTGTGAGAATAATATTTTGTGACGCTCACAACCTCGTGAGATGGTTGCGTATATCCATAGCAAGCAAGCGCCACCACAATATTGTAGCGGTCGCTACTGAGTAAGACAGACCGGAATAAGTAACACTACCGGAATAGTGTTGCAACAATGCTTGCTAAGTTGGTATTTGCCTCCAAATACATAGATATCATATAATAATATCTATGTCCAAATAAACCATGTAATAAAAACTCAACCACCTACTTCCAGAATTACTTCCAGGTCATCCGAATTCTGGGTGCTTAACAAACCAATGACGCAATTCAGATGGACGTTTTTCTTTATTGCTCCTCTCTTTTTTCTAGGATTCAGCGTTTCATTTTCAGTTCCTAAAAGATATCAAAACATGGCGCTTGGTTCCATTTCATAAGTGATATTCAAGTGTAAAACACCATAAACGAGTCCTTATTCATTTCTCGTGCGACTTCCAAAATAGAATAATGAATGAACGAAAAAGTACACGGACCACCATGGAATAATATTTCTGTTTCTCTGAAACTTTCACAGACTTCATAGGAAATCTGTAATCTCCCATAAAAGCTTGTCCATTTTTTTTTTTTTTTAAATCACATCCATAGCGCAAATTGAAAGGCTCATATTCTGATGATGTTGATCACTATATGATTTTTTTGTGTTTGCCTGTATTCAACCATGGAGTTTGGCTAAGAAAATTAACAAAATTGTGAAAAGCTGCTTGGCTTGCAGGGGTGATGGCTAAAGTTGCATTCCACACTCCTCTCCTCATTCTGGTGCTGATTAAAGGTAAGGAGTACACATGACACACAAACACACATTGGCAGCATTGGCAGTGCAGATCACCTGTATTGTCTGTTTTCTGTTGTACATCCTCCATCAGTTTCCTCGGTGACTATGGAAACAGCTTCAGGGAAGCCCTGTGTGTTCCCATTCAAGTATAAGAACAAGGAGTACACAGACTGCACTTCAGTGGACTTTGGCAAGCCATGGTGTTCCATTCACAAATATTACCAAGGCACATGGAGATACTGTGACAGTGAGTAACATAAATACACTTTCATTTTACACATCTTCCCAAAAGATGTAGGTGAATTAACAGCAGGTTATTTATAAGTATTTACAGGTATGTCATTAATAGGGCCAAATTGTAGACCTGCATGTACATGAGTCAGGATGTCTGTTTTGTGTTTCAGGTGAAAGCAGCTTGAGTGTGTCTCAATCCCCACAAAGTATCTGTGTTTTAGAGGGATCTACAGTGGACATGTCCTGCTCTTACACGTATCCCTCTCATCTGACAGTGCAGGAAGCCTACTGGATAAACTCACCCAGTCAAGCAGCCCCTGATATCTCTCAGCTGCCTCAGTATAGAGATCGAGTCACAGTGAACTGTAGAGATAAACCGTGCTCTCTACAAATAAGATCAGTCACACATTCAGATAAAGATTTCTACTGCAGTATTACAGTCAATGTTAACAAGAACAAATATATAGGGAAAGACAAAGTTACATTATCTATCACAGGTAAAGTCTTTTTGTTTCTATTTTATTATTGATATGCAGTTGTTTAACTTTTAGTGGAGGGTTTACTGATCTATTGCAGTACACTCCAATGTGTTCCTCTCCTAGACTTGAAGGTGGAGGCTCCTAAAACTGTCAGGGAGGGAGATCATGTGACTCTCACCTGCAAGACCACCTGTCATCTCACCGGCAGTCCTTCATTCATCTGGCGTAAAGATGGATATCATGTAGAGAATAAGCAGATCATCTACAACCAGCTGCAGCTCCACCCAGTTAGTTATGAGGATAAGGGCAACTACACCTGTGCTGTTAAAGGACGTGAAGATCTCACATCTCCATCTGAGAGAATTACTGTTATGTGTGAGTATAACAAATGAGGGAGAATCCTCAGTAAACAGTGTCATACGTAGTGTAAGTGTATGATATAAGTGCAATACAGAAGCTTACAATTACATATGAGGGACAATATGTATTTAGTTTAAATACATAGCTTATGTTTGAATGCGGTTCAGTAACTTTGATCGTTTTAATTACTCTGTGATACACTGTGGCAGCCTCCATGTAATAATAATTATGCTGACATGCATTAAGCACCACAAAGCACTTACATGCTACAGGTCTCATGATGAGATCTACCAGTCTTGTTATATTTCTCTATTGTTATAGTTGTCTCTCTTTCTTTAAAGTTTCGCTCCATTTTATTGTTGCTATGTGATTGTTACAGTTATATGGAGTAAATAAAGGATCAAGTACATTCAATCGCCTGGCTCTGGCATAAGGATCCATTGTAATGCTTTGGAAGCACACAGAAAGAAGTACAACATTATTTAGATGAAGAAATATGGATTTGGATTAACGGAGACTGATATCATCAAATTAAGAGTCAGTTTCTGTAAGACTCATGCGGATTTCCATAGGGGCTGATACAAACCCTCTTCAGATCTCAATGAAAAAATTCTCACAGATACATATATGGGATAGATATTTAAAAATAACAATTTAAATGTTTTGGACCTTTCCTAAAAAAAACTAGGGACTTTTTAAATGACACATGGCAAAGGTGGAAATTTGATGCTTTTCAAAATGCACAACTTTGCCTGTCCATATTTCAGTGGGCTTTTAAGACAGCACTCTGACATTTGGCAAAATCAGAGCATGGGTCCAACACTTTTGAAACATATTTTTATGATGGTCACTAGTTCAACTTACAGCCATTAGGTTGCCATTGAAAACTCAACTTTTCAGTTTTGGAGCCTTGTTTTGGGGCCTCTCACTGCTTGTGCAAACACGTAACCTTGCTCATTCATAAAGATATGAGCACATTAGGAGGTCCTGTTTTGAAATATAATTGGTTGAAGATTGCAAAATTTTCAAGTACTGATAGAGAGGATGTTTCATTTGGCAAATATGAAATTGAAATTGAAATTAGACGACCATATCTTTGTGCGCCATCAGTAAAAAAGGTTGAAACAATTTTTATTATGTTGACATGTATCTAATCTATTTGCATTCTAAATATCTTGGAGGCATTTTGCTTTATTAACCATTAAATGCCATTTATTAACTGCATAAATTACATACATCGATAGGCCCTCTAGAAATACGTGAAATTGAAAACAGCACCATCATGTGGACAAAGCTGAAAAAAAAAAAAAAACGTCAGTATTGAAGCCATGTTGGAGGCACCTGACAAACATACAAAGGCATGCTTGAGTCTCCAAGAGTTTTGGTGGTATTATAGTTTGAAGTTTCCAAATATTTTTTTTTAGGGAGTGGGTTTAGGGAGTGGGTTCATTCGAAGGCATAGTTTTCTTAGAAATATTTGAGATATTGAGGTATAATTTTGCACACCTTCCCTTGAGATGTGTGGCTACATAATCAAAAGTGCACATTTAGGAAAGACATTCATCTATTTTGGGCCAAATTGCTATGACAAATATTTTTTGAGTCAGAATAGGTGCCAAAAAGTCACTCACAAATAGACCAAATTGAACGACATACACTCTGCATAGTCTTTTCATCATGTTTATTTATTTTTATTGTGATCTAGTAAAACACACAGTGCTCTGTAAAATGCAATGTCTAACCCTAAAGAACTGCCAGTGTATAATGTCCAGGAAAGAGTGAGAAATTACAGGACTTCCTAATAAACACTGAATCTAAAAAATGGGGGAAAACCGCCAGCATTATCTGCCATGTACTGAAATCAGATGAATTTTGAATTTTCCCACCGATTGATAGTAATAGCTGTGTGACAAGATGATATTGATTTCTAACTGCCAAGTGATCGTGTTCAACAACAGTATTGTTGCTGTTTTCAATTGCACAAAAATGGAGAATTCTGGTTTACAA
This sequence comes from Sardinella longiceps, assembly GCA_027497455.2. Lineage (NCBI taxonomy): Eukaryota > Metazoa > Chordata > Actinopteri > Clupeiformes > Clupeidae > Sardinella > Sardinella longiceps. The sequence continues at coordinate 21,605,710 of JAODXP020000033.1, read as the reverse complement.
ATACTTAGCATAGTTGATGTCTGAACACTATGTCTCACTCTAAGCAACTCAATAAGGGTTACCTTGATGCCACTGGTGGTTATGGGTAATTGACATTTTGAGTCACCATTACAGAGAAGTGTAGTTCTACACACATGGTCAGACTTACCCTGCACTGTAGGGTGTGTCTGCTAACTGATTGGCAGCACAGACAATGTTCTTGTTTACCTGAGATCTATCATGGTCTTTACTCTGTCTCCTTTTAAACTTGTCAAAAGTACCCCTTGTAGTAGGAAGGAACACTTCTGCACAAGTGTTCTGAATCTAATGTGATGTTCAAGAAAAATTTGATCTAAGTTTACAGTCATCAGATCTGAAGAGGGATGTATTATTCTCAAGTTCTGAGTCTTGAAATAGATTCTGTGAGCAATGTCCAAGCTGAATAGTTAGATTGTCTGATAGGTGTATTCAACTTTTTTTGTTTCAAACAAAGTGATACATTTACAGACAATTGATTTGATATTGGTCAATTACCTTTAGTAATGCCCCAAAGGAGACCATTCCCAAGAATAATAGGTTTAGCAAACAGTTATAAAGACACACAAGTGATTTTATAAAAGCACACAAGTGTCTTTTCATATTTCAAATCAAAATTTTGGATTTAAAGACTACATCTTCAAAGAATAAAAGTATACGCAGCATCAATTGAGTGTTGATAGCACAACGTGTAAAGAAACAGCCTAGCACACTTGTAAGCTGATAAGCTGGTGGTTCTGTACTTGACTGTCCTCTTACTCCCCTAAGCAAGACACTTAATGTTGATACTTTTGTATTGTATGCAATATATTTGAGTGGTAGCCTTCTTTATCTAATCAAGTAATGTTGCCTAATAATTTGCTTACTCAAAGCAATAAATAAATAATGTGATGCTTGGGAATTGAACCCTGGTCTGCTGATTGGTAGTCTGTGACATAACCACTGTGCCACCACATCTACAGTCTGACAATGGCTCAAACAGGGTTAGAGCTTTGGCATCTCTGGTTAGTCAGCACAACCCTCCATAGAAGTTATCATAGGTGCAAATCTGCTGTAAATAAAATTAATTTACTCGGCGATAGAACAAAAAGCCACCTAGATATTTGGACCACAGATAATATGAGTGCAGACGAACAAAGTAAGGCAAATTTCAACTGTTTTGAGTGATGGCGCACAGAGCTATGAGCACCTAAAATGGCACTTCATTTCATATTTCCCTAAAATAATTGCCTCTAGCTTAACATCACCAATTCATGCCCATATATTTTATTCAAATTCTAAAAGAGGAGGTTCCAAAGTGAATATATATAACAAACTAATAAGGTTTTGAGTGTCATATGAACTGTGAGAGGCACACGAAAATGGTACAAAAATGTAAAAGGTCCAATTTTGAAGAGGCCCTTAAGGACAGTGCCTTCAATTTGCCACAGAAGTGACATCATTACTCAAAGGTTTATTTCCCCAACATTTATGTGCCAAAATTTCAGGATGGTAAGATCAAGGCGCAATGAGATATTTGAAGGCAAAAACTGGAATTTTCAGTACCTCAAAATTATGCAGAAATTTTGGGAAGCCCTAACTTTTGTTAGGAACATTCTCAATGTTTAAAAATACAGTTTTGTCCTTCTTAGGCACATGTCTACTGGTATTCAAAATTTGAAGGGAATATGAAGAGGGTTTGTATCACCACCCGCATGATTCTTACAGAAACTGACTCTTAAATCAAATCAAATTTATCCCTCTCATAGGTTTGAAGGTGAAGGTGGGAGATCATGTGACTCTCACCTGCAGCACCACCTGCACTCTACCCAGCAGTCCTTCATTCATCTGGAGTAAAGATGGACGTCCTGTAGAGAAGAAGAGGGTCATCAACAACCAGCTGCAGCTCCACCCAGTCAGCAGAGAGGATGGGGGTAGCTACACCTGTGCTGTTAGAGGACATGAGGATCTACCATCTCCACCTGAGAGACTCAGTACCGTGTGTGAGTACGATTTCATAAAGGAAAACCAAGAGTCCATAGTGTGTACACCCAGGTAGATGTTTGGTAAATGTGTTACCATGTTTAGATCCCCCACAGAGCATGCAGATTCAAATCAGTCCATCTGGTGAAATAACCAAGGGAAGCAGAGTGACTCTGACCTGCATGAGTGAAGCTGACCCACCAGTACACACATACACCTGGATCAAGAAAAGTGGAGCTGAAGAACTGAAGTCAGGAGAGGAGAAAACACTTGTGTTCAAAAACATTCGTTCTGAGGACAGTGGAGAGTATCTCTGTCGAGTAGCCAATGAGATTGGGCAACAGGAATCCTCTGCCTTGTCTGTCCATGTGTTGTGTACGTATTACTGTAAAATGAATGTGATTGACAGAAAACCCAGCCATCATTTTACTAAATGGTTATGTCTTGCTTTACCCATGTATCACATTTGTATTTGTTTTAGATCCTCCAAAGAACATAATAATTGTGTCTGATCCATCTGGTGAAACAGCTGAGGGCAGTAAAGTGACTCTGACCTGCACGAGTGAAGCTGACCCACCAGTACACACATACACCTGGATCAAGAAGAGTGCTGTACAACTGAAGTCAGGAGAGGAGAACACATTCACCTTCAGCAAGATCCGTTCTGAGGACAGTGGAGAGTATTTCTGTAGAGCAGCCAATAGGATTGGACAACAAGATTCTCCATCTGTGACTGTCCATGTTTCATGTGAGTTATTTATTTTTTGTAATCCACTTTTTACTGACACCATTTATGCCATCCAAATGTTTCATGTGAGTTTTAAAGATCCTCCACAGATGGATCATAAATATGAATTTTAAAGTAGGTATCTATAAGTTTACGAATTCCAGAGGCCATTACCTGTGAGGGACAATTTATATAAGGGACAATGCCTGTTTCCAAAAACTTTTGTTTGGTAAAGGTGTTGCTATTTGCATTTAGACTCCCCACAGAGAATGGAAATTCAAATCAGTCCATCTGGTGAACTAACTGAAGGAACTAAAGTGACTCTGACCTGCATAAGTGAAGCTTATCCACTAGTACATACATACACCTGGATCAAGAAGAGTGGAGCTGTAGAACTGAAGTCAGGAGAGGAGAACACACTCACCTTCAGCCAGATCCGTTACGAGGACAGCGGAGAGTATCTCTGTCGAGCAGCCAATAAAATTGGCCAACAGGATTCCTCTGCTGTCTCTGTTCAAATTTTATGTGAGTTTCAAAGAGCCTCTGCATAGTGTTGTTTTGTTTCATTTTATTTTTCTCAGTTGAAGATTTCTTGTTCCCTCTTACGCAGATCCCCCAAAGAACACAAGAGTCTCCACCAGTCACTCAGCTGTGATAACCAATGGCAGTACAGTGACTCTGACCTGCAGCAGTGATGCCAACCCACCAGTGGAGAACTACATCTGGTACAAGGTGGGTGAATCCACTCCAGTAGGATCAGGAGAGCAGTACAGCATTATCAGATCTGAGGATGGAGGACAGTACTACTGTGAGGCCAGGAATAAATATGGAGCTGAGAACTCTACTGCTGTGCCCTTAGCAGTGATGGGTAAGTACTGCAGTTGAAATGCACAGGCGTGTGTGTGTAGATTATTATGTTTGTTTGTGTGTCTAGTTCATATGTGGGCAAACTAAGGCCCGGGGGCCACATGCGAGACAGAGTACAGTAAGGCAGAGTGACTCTGACCTGCATGAGTGAAGCTGACCCACCAGTACACACATTTCCTCAGTTGAAGATTTTCTGTTCCCTCATTCATTTAGATCCCCCGAAGATGGGTGATGGGTAAGCAGTGCAGCTGTAATGCACAGGCGTGTTTGTGTGTGTGTTTGTGTGTGTGTGTGTGTAGGTTATTATATATGTTTCTGTGTGTGTGTGTGTGTGTGTGTGTGTGTTTAGTTTGTATATTAGAACCAAACCCAAGCAGTAAGCATGTGTTCTAAAAACTCAGTATCCACCAGCGACAGATGATGCAGAAGTCAGCATGACCATAGGTATTCTGTATGCGGCAAACATACAGCATCACCAAGCATAGGATAGCCAAGAGCCCACGAGGACCCTGATTTAAATCTCCATATCCCATGTTATGTCTAAAAAACATATTTTCAACATTTTGTGTTATATTTTGCCAAAGACTTTGCATTGTCATGCAAGACTATTCTGTATCCTTGTTGCCGTTAACAATTTCAAATTCATTGCCAAAAACCTTTTTTTTTTTTTGTATTAAATTGATTATTTTCTGCACAGTTCACCTCAATTTATATATTTTAAATGCATATTTTAATTTTTCAGACTCATCAATGTATTGTTAGAGCCCAGGATCACAAATATTGCATTATCCGATTACAAAAAAAGGGAAAATAATACACAGAAGGGCGGCCATTTAGAAAATTGGTGGCCATATTGTTTCTTTGTGGGTGGCTAATGGGTAAAAGCAAGTCCAGAGGAACATGTGTGCCAAATTGGATGCTTGTATCATGAAGTGAACGATTCTTTCACTAATCTGCTGCAGTAGTTGATATGGATTTGCACCATTGTAAACTGGGCTGTACAGTATATTTGTGTGTGAGAGATTGAGAGGGAAGATGTAACACAAGGAGTCCTTGATTGAAATTGGTGCTTCTATGTGTCATCCATTAGATGCAGGAGTCCAGAGTCCTGTGATGGTTATCATGGTTGCAGTTTCTGTTTCAGTCTCAGTGTGTGTAGTGTTTGGTTTGGTTTGTGCTGCTGTCTGGATGAGGTGAGTAGAGATGGAGATTGAGTAAAGATTAGTCCAGATACATGTACTTGCATGCATTTTCAAAAATGCATTTCATTTTTTTCATTTTCTGTCTGTCTGTCTGTCTGTTTATCAGGTATCACTGCAACGGAGGACAGACACAAAAGGAGAGTAGAGATGTAAGCTGTGATAATAGACAGTGATAATAGTTTCATCTTTGCAAATAAAATTGAGGTTCGGATTACCACAATGGCACAGCTAGTTCTATTCAAAATGACATTCAGGGGATTCTTAACTAATTGAGCATGAGACACACACAAGAGACACGCCTCGCATGTTCAAGCCTCTAACACAACATTTTTTTGTCTTTCTGATGTTCTCCAATGGATATGCAGCCTATATCCTGAAATAATTTGGCCCATTAAAGACGCAATGGCAATTCTTGGTATCACAGAGTGCATGCAGTTTCCATTTAATGCTAAATTTAGAAATATAGCCTACAAATAATGAACGCTTAAACTTGTCCAAACATTGTCTATATTGCATTTAATTTGTTGTGTAGCCAAAATGATTTAATCATTTGCTTAATTTTAATTTTAAAGCAAAAGTGTGTTTATGTTCTTCTCCCCATCTGTGTTTAAGACATCAGCAGCCTGTGAAAAGGCACTTGTGTTTACCCAAGACCATTCAAATGAACTGTATAACCGATTTACAATATCTCCCTTCAGAACGCGATTCTCTTCTCTGATTGGCTGATAGGTGACCATTATTCTCAGATAACTGGCTACTTTGGAAGTAGTTCCAAAAATAACTAATCTAATAACTGATCACCGTTCCATATGAATGCCTTTTAGAATGGTAACTATAACAACAATAAGCAGCCTTGTAGATCTACTTTCAACTGAAAATAGTACCTAAACGAACAGGTTGGCTTCTTTCAAATTTGATTTGCATGTTTCTTTTACGTTTCATGCGCTTCTTTAAATATACGAGAGATAAATAGAAACACGAGATAAGCGGGATAACGACCTCCGAGGTGACCGGTTCTACAGAAATAATTGGCTTGGCGCGTGTCGCTGGAGTTCTAGATTCCACCTTGCCAATTATTTCTGTAGAACCGGTCACATGAAGATCAACCAGAAATGTCTGTTTCTCATGTTTATTTAAGACTACTTATTACTACTTATTATACGTAGTTTCAAAATGCATAGCCTTGATGGCATTTAGAAACATAATTATGTAATGGTATTGTGTTAGATCAAAAATAAATAAATAAATAAATAAACATGAGCCGCCTAGGGAATGTCGGGGTAATTCGAACACTGAATACAATTATTTTCCATACATTCCCATTCCTTCAGTAAATAATATTGTGCCAAATTGTAATGTTACTATAAATGGTCTTGTCATTATGCTCACAACAACATCATTTCTTTTTTGTTATAGGATGATGTGGACTATGAAAATAATACTCAACGAGGAACACCAAGAGCCGCAAGGATGAGCTCACTGTACCAGAGCCTGAACCCCAACACCATCCAACCTGATGCAGTTTACCAGAGCCTGAACCCCAACTCCACCCAACCTAACACAGTTTATCAGAGCCTGAACCCCAACACCATCCAACATGATTCAGTTTACCAGAACCTGAAAAAATAAATGACTGTCAATTCCTAAGTATATTATTAGGTTAATACAAAGCATTTGTATCATCATCTATGTGGCTAAAGGGACATCAGGCAGGACTTTGCATGGTTTTCTATCTCCGGAGCTCCTACAGTCGTCAGAATATTAGAAAAAATGCAACTACATTGTACATTCTCAACAATTGATGTAAATTTATTTGCAAACCAAAGATATAAAACCACAGATGATAATTTTTCAGCGTTATGTTTTCTGAAAATCCTGTAATAATGCGATTCCGGTTATAATCCACTTTCAGTTTCTATTTCGTGGACCTGGCACCAAACATTCTGCAAGCGGGATTACCGCAAAACAAACGAGAGAGAGCCATCATTCACCCTGTAATGAACCATTTAATCATCTACGTGTCTTTTAGGCTGGTAAATTAACAGTAAAAACGCTGCCTGCTGTTCCTTTAATGCATAGTGGATACATGTGTAGTTACATTTTTTTTTTTATCTTTCTCATGATCTGATCATGGTATGTTGAGTTATGCTTAATTACTGTAATACACATGTACAGTTAATACAAGTTTTGTTTTGTTTTGTGTGTGTGAGGCCTTTATTCAGGAAATTACTGAACTTGTAGTGTGGATGTATGATAATGAATGTATAATCTTGGACTCCACCAACTCATCACACCAATTATTGGCAGAATTGGCCTTTGCAATTGCTTAAATCTTAACACAATAAAAACTAAGAAACATTGATCGACTTTTGTAACGCTCTGACAGACTGTCAACATCCAGCCTAGGAGAGTTTATGTCATATACATACATATATACATTTATTATACGGGTCTCAAGAATGTTGAGGGAGGCTCCATTCACTTTCAATGGGCCTCCTCAACGTTTGCAGATTAGTTATTTTTGTAAAATGACCGTTGAAAAATTATAATGACTGCTGTCAATGGCAACAGGTTTTTTGCTTGAGATTCACGTCTCCGTATCATTCCGCACAGAGATCAACAATGGCACATCGTTGAAAGTGAACATCTGCTGCGTTCTATAGAATGTTTCAAGTTGAAGTTTCTTTGCGAACGGTTTATTTCTCCGCAGAAGCCACGAAACATTAAATGTAAAAGACATTTCTGTAAAATATTATGTTGTCGTGTTGGCAAGGACCCGTATAATAAGCGGGATAATGCACGCCAGTCTCCGGTTCTTCCTCTCGGGAAATATTTTTCTATACTGACTGGCGGACAATACATTATCCCTTACATATTTTGTGCACATAGTCGATTATCACGAAGTGACGAAGTATATGCTTGTTAATATCTAGTAGAACCAGGTGTTCTGTCCTGCCTCTGTAGTAAATGTGGTAACACTTTACTTGACGGGTGAGTAGGCTACATAACACATGCATAGCAGCTGTCATAAAATGCTCATAAATAAGCAAATATAAATGGCAGCACTTTTTGTTATTACCATTCTATTTTCCATATTTATGAAGGGTTTAGTATGTGCTGTACCAAATTATTTTGTTCCACTCGCTAACTAGCGCATTTAGCAAGCTCTTTCAACAGGGCTATGCTTGAATTCACTCCGGTACTCTCTTTTAAGCTAAGTAGCAAATTAACTGAACAAGAACAGGAATCATACACCAACATGTACAACAGATGGACTATGCAGAAAGCAATGTCGGGAAAATTATGAATAATAACAATTAAATATATTTGATCCATAATATCTAACTAATATCTATTCATAATGATAATTTTATAATTACAAGTGAACATCTTATATATCTAACATACTAATGGTTTATATGAGTGGGAATTCTTAACCTTATGGTATTTTATTATCAAGCTTATTCTACCAAATCTTATAGCAGAGTTAGTGTGTTTTGTCTGCTCATGCATTGTAGGCATAGCATGATGCTGTTTTTGCTTGGTAGAAATATGTACCAAATATTTTCCTTCCTTGTTTTTGTTGTAAGACAGCTGATGAGAGTTAACAGTTTTAAGCATTCAATATTTTAAGCAAAGCATTTTGAACAGTTTATGGACAAATGCAAGGGTGATGCCAACAGAAGAATGGGCTGGTTATGGACTGTAAAAATGTAGAGTAGGCTAGGATTTAATAGAATAGCTTGAAGACACTGGAATACTGTATAGTGAACCGACACCTCCCTGAAATGAGTTTCTGTAGGTTGGGATGTCTGCTCTATAAACAAAGATCCTAGTGAGTGACGCTGGCTCCCTATGGTTTCAGTTCACTCGCTATAGCATGGTGGTGCTGCTATGGTTTGAGTCGAGTCTTGTTGTGTTTAGGGCTTGACCGTCCTCTTTTTGTCATTGGTGAGAAAGCACTAAGCTGATGATGAAAATAGGAGCCTCTACGTGCTGAACACTATCAGCATAAATAGCTGAGATGGATCTGCATGTGGCTACGTGATGTTAGCCATGCTGTGTAGTTACGTGATGTTAGCCACGCTGTGTAGTTACGTGATGTTAGCCACGCTGTGTAGCTACGTGATGTTAGCCACGCTGTGTAGTTACGTGATGTTAGACATGCTGTGTAGCTACGTGATGTTAGCCACGCTGTGTAGTTACGTGATGTTAGCCATGCTGTGTAGCCACAGATTCTTTTAGAAGCCAGATATTTAGTGTTAATTCATGTCTATGGGTAGCCTGGCGAATGCCAAACTAAAAATCACAAGTGATATTTAGCCTGGAGACCTACCTATTGCATTTCTCGTAGAGGAACCATCGTTTATGATTGTCCAGAGCTGTTTATTGGGCGCTACGAATGTCTATCATATTGTCTGTACATAGCTCAGAGTCAATACCAGAGCCACCACGTGACATAAAATGCAATCGAGGGCCGTGCAAATCCCTTTTTGTTCTGTGATTGGATACCGCAAGCAGGCGAGAAAATCGGCCATGGTCACCATGCTGCTTTGCAAAGTGAAATGAAATAAGTGTGCAAACGAGCATGGGAACTCCAAGGCTAGTCTATGGGAGCAAAGTGGAGTTCATCCGAGCTAGCTGCCACTAGCCTGGCCACGCCCTTCTAGTGAGCTGCCACCCTTATCAGTGGCAGCTGGCGCCCCAATCAGTCAACTTCAGTAGATGCAAAAGGCCCGGTAAAGTTACATAGCGAAAATTGCACTTGTCTCTGTGATTTATTTTTTGTATATTTGTACACCATGGACATTGATATATGTATTGTATGATTTTGACGATCTAAAAAGGGAAAGAAAAAAAAAAAATCAGCACATTAACAGACTATTTTCAACGGAATGGAGAGTCACACATCTTGACATTAATATGAAATAGGCAGGGGGCTTTGGAGATCACCATACCATGTTCAAAATGTACATCTATTACTCAGAAAAATAAGCCTTTTGAAATTTCGGTGGAATTCTTGGATTCTGTCATAGACTTCAATGTTACAGGATGAGCTTCTCCACTGCATAAAGGCTAGCACCGCCCCAAGCTACCATATTTGTATTTGAAGTGGGTCCTCATGATTTATCTCCGTAATAAAGGATGTCTGGTTTAGCTACGTGAAGTTAGCCATGCTGTGTAGCTATACGTGATGTTAGCCATGCTGTGTGCTGACCACCATCAGCAAGCAAAGCCTGTGGACATCCTATCTTCTTTATGCTGACACTCTTCATCAGGCATGCATTCAGACAACAGACATATGTGTATCTACTCAACTAGTAAAATTTGTTGTGTCAATTGAAGCCTTGAGACGAAGAACCATACAAGTCCATGTATCAAAATAATATACAATAATAAATCAGCTCATATCTAATTTGAGCATATTTTACCTTGCTTTCCTGTAAGTCTTTCGTTGTGGACAGAGAAAGAGAGAGAGAGAGAGGAGGAGGAGGAGGAGGAGAGCATATTCACTTAGACGGGAAGTGACATCATAGAGATAAGTCAGAAACAAGACAGGAGAGCCAACTTTTCTCACCAGTGAGTAGGCTAGTGAGACAGAGAAAGTGAGAGAGTAAGACAGCTCAGTGTAAAGTTAAGCAGTATTTAATAAGCTATAGAATAGTGACACAGGAAACACAGACATTCCACAGGACGGATGTAAGGCTATAATTCTCACAACCTTTAAGGTCTGCAGAACGGTCAGTTGGTTTTAGTTTGTCGTTTATTAATCAAATAGTGGGCTACGCATCACTAAGGGAACTACTGTCAGTCCCCCCAGGATTTTGCGGGCCTTTTTTGTGATTGTTGCGATCAAAAATGCTTGATTTCGCGGCAGGTTTTCTGAAAAGTTGCGGCAGAAGTTGCGCTGATTTTAGGCAATTTATTGCGAGAAAATTGCGGGGGCCAGGAAAAGTTGCGGAAAGTTGCGGGATTTTTTTGTTTGTTTGTTTTTTTTAAAGCAGCACATTTTGATGTGTTTGATGATGGTAGGTGGTTATAGCTATGCAGTGAACAATGCCATATTGCAACAATAGGTTTTATTTTATCTTGAGGTTGTTTACCATCTAGAACTGCAGAATGCACATCATGGATGGCTGATGGCAATTATGGTTTTAGTTATCAACCCTTTATATGATTACATGCCATCCAAGTTCATCTGTAAACCAGAACAAAATATTATATTAAAAATATATCTGAAATAGTGATGAAAGTGCTGCTTTAAAGCAAAGAAGAAGGGAGTGGTTGTTGCTTGTCATAATCTTCTGCTTCATCATATTCATCACCATAACCTTAATCATATTGGGCTTGATTGATTGCACTGAGTAGACTGTGACTAAGCATTAGTAAAACTGTGGAATACCTAATGTGAAGCCATTGCCAGGGAGCTAGCACTCTTTATATATTTAGAAGCTACAAGTGAAGTAGTTCCACAGCAAGAAGCAAGGCATGAGCTGTACTGTTTGTCATACAATAAATAACTGTGGCAATTACTTGGCTGAAAAAAAAAATCAGCTTAATTTAAATGCAAAAATATAAAAGCATCTAATAAGCTTTGTACTTCATACAAGCCAAAACAGGATTTGATATCTTAAAACATGGAAAAGATGCAGGCTAGCTTATACAAACTGAAAAAATGACTGTTCTGAATTCTGATAGACCTAATAATGGGAACCAACTTAATGTGCGTTTAGTGTCCTGTGACAAAGGGGGCTCGGTGAAAATCAATTTTGTCGAATTCTTCGTGGAGATAGTTCTACAGTAGCCTACATTAGCAATAACTTTCAACTCCGCTTGAATTCGTCGTTTGGATAACTTGTGATTTTGGAATCCACACGCGCGCACACATGGAGGGAGAGGGAGACGCGCGCAACGGAAGAGAACTCATTCAGTCCAATGCGTAATTTAAGGTAACACTTGCCTCATAACATAAACGTAACGTAAATGACCAGCCTGGTCTCAATGACAATAGCCTAAATGATCAAGAATATTGTGATTAGCAGCTGTTTTGAACAGTAATATTTGCACCACAAAACAAGGAGCAAAAGCTCTGCACCCGTTGATTCACTCGCGAGTGATTGGTGACATTTCGAGAAACCTTCCAGGAAGTTGCGGGAAAGGTGCGGTGATTCCTCAAAATTGCATGGCCGCGATGAAGTGGCGGGTATTGGTTGAAGTTGCAAATCGCAACATCGCGAAATCCTGGAGGGTCTGTGAAAAGAGTTGGAAAAGGTTTGAAATAACTGTAAGGAAGTAAACGTGTTTTTATTTTGCTTAAATCATAAAGGTAAAAGTAGGCCTACCGGTTTAAAAATCTGTGTCAGTGAAAGTAAGAAAATACTTAAGTTAAAATTCACTTTGAGTAAAAGTTATACATCAATTCTAGATGTAAAAAAGGAACAGAATTAAATTTTTTTTAGCTTTAAACAACTTTATTTTGAACATAGGTTTAGTCCCAAAATATAGATTATTACTAATTAAATAGGCCTATTGTGCCATTACAGAAAGTAGCCTAAAAGCAAACTGCAGTCATTTTTGTTTTGTCTGTCCTGTAGAGCTGGTGAAATGTCACGTACACCCTCTACATTCTTAGCCCTCGATATTGAAAGTAGCTGTTTTCAGAGACTGAAACCTCATTGTGCATGTAAATGAGAGATGCAACTGCACTAATAGATATGTTACCTTGTATTGATATAACTTACTATGTGTCTCCCCCAGTCTGGGTCAGTCCTAAGTTCCCACAACGCACTCACATTGCTTAGGGTCAGGTGTAGGGTTTGGGTTATGTTTAGAATTTTGGTTAGGGTTAGGTTTGCAGGAACGTGACTGTGTTAGGGTTAGAGTTTTATTTGTGCTTAAGGTTAGATTTAGGATTTTGGTTAGGGTTAGGACTGTGGGAAAATAGACATGCTGCCTTCCAGTCTGTATTCATTTCATTTCATGCATTTACTAGTTTCTCTTACCTTCTCCCGCACAGCGCATCTAATATATTCTGCCAAAGCCTCGTGCTACTGTTTGTTTGGCATTCACCAAAATTTGCGTATTTAGTATATCTGAATACGCCAGCCTATAGTGTGTGTATAGGGTTAGCCTATAGTGTGTGTATGTGTGTGTGTATATTTGGCAATTCCAGTGTTATGGACGAGACATTTGCATGCATTATTGATGAACAAAAAGGCACATAACCTCTACAAGCTTTGCAGTAGTTCACAATTTTGTTCATTCCGTTTCTGTAGTCTCTATTCTCTGGTTTTGTGTGTGTTATCACCCATTTTTATATGGCAATTCCATGAAATGCAATTCCTTGTCTGAATGATTGCATTGCTCTTTCTTGCTCTCTGTCTGTCTCTCTCTTCCCACAGATACAGCACTGTACCTCTTTAGTTATCAAGAATAGAGTGGCACAGGTAAAAACAACAAAAAAAAGAAAGCAGTATTTTGGTGAAGATAAAGAGGGCCCTGTTTGTGGAAAACAACAACAAAAAATAAACCCTGTAATATTTTATTCATAACTGTACCCTTTATGCTGCAGGACACTTGGCCAGTGATGACTACAGCTGCATTTCACACTTCTCTACTCATTCTAGTGCTGATTAAAGGTGAGGAGGAGTAGACATGACACACAAAGAATCCCTTGGCAGTATTGGCGATGATTATCACCTGTGTTGTCTGTTCTCTGCTGCAGTTTCTATGGTGACTATGGAAACAGATCCAGGGAAGCGCTGTGTGTTCCCATTCATCTATAAGAACAAGGAGTACACAGACTGCACTTCTGAGAACTTTGGCAAGCCATGGTGTTCATTTAAGAAATATTATGCAGGCAAATGGAGATACTGTGAGAGTGAGTGCACATTGCATTACTATACATATTGCCGTAATTTCCCGTACATTGGACGCATCGTAGATAGACTGTACAACTGTTTTTTTATGCAAATGTAAAAAGTAAAATTGTATATTAACCGCACTCATGTATTAACCACACTTAAAAATGTTAAGTTCATCAAACCTGGTTCAGGTCACGTTATCCCGCGTCACTTCAGCTGAGCTCTGCCTCTGCCTCTGCCCCCTTGCTTGATTGAAAAGTTAGCTCATATTAGCCAGCCAATTACTGTTAGCTAACATAACTTTGAACAATGTTTGGAAAGGCAGCTGGCAGCTTTAATAGTCATTTCATATTATTGACGTTAAGAAGATCTGAATTTTGGTGAACATGAATGAACCAGACACGCATGACTTGCCGGCATAAACTTCTGTGAAGTGTGAACCCGTTCACGTTTCTAAGATGTAGTTTCTAGCCGACTTAACACATAGCATCACACAGTTAAGATACAAATCAATTAATACGGGTAATGCATTGAATGGGCACGTAACATGTTTGCCAATTGACCTGGATAAGCAAATTTGCTAGCATAGTCTTCCCTCAAATCGGCATGTCTGACCAGATAGAAAATGCTGATTGATCAGTGGGTACAATGAAGAAAAAATCCCTTAAACAAGCCGCTCCCGAATATTAACCTCAGAACTGCTCTAATTTTGCAAAATGCATTGCATTGACCACGGTTTATAAACGGGAAATTACGGTAATACAGCACCATGAATTTGTACCTGTGTATTTGCACTGTCATAACAGCTAGGCTAACTTTTATGATGTCTTAATGGTAAATCAAACTGCTTCCACTTTAGTTGAGGAATGTAGTCATTACTGTCTCAATGGTGTCATGACAGCTAGTCTATCCTTCATGATGTCTTACTGACAATTCAAATCCTACCACTTTACTTGAGGACCAAGTATGTATTCACTATACTGTCATAATGGTGTCACGGCATCTAGTCTATCCTTCATGATGTCTTATGACAAATCAAAATACTATGACTTTACTTGAGATCAGAATTTATTCATGACCGCACCATAAAGGTGTCAAGACAACCAGTTCAGGGTTAGCCCTGTGTTCCCACAGCTCTATGTTCCCACAACTCTATATTCTCACAGCTCTGTGTTCCCACATCCCTATGTTCCCACATTTCTCAGAGGCAACTAATCATGGCAACATAAATATACAAATTAAAAAAGAGGTGGATTATCCGGATTAACTACTGGTTGTTTATCTGTACTTCACAGGTCTGTAATGAAAATTGTAGATCTGGATCTACATGAGACTGATGTCTGTTTTGTGTTTCAGGTGAAAGCAGTTGGAGTGTGTCTTACTCTCCGCAGAGTATCTGTACTTTCAAGGGATCTACAGTCGACATGTACTGCTCTTACACATATCCCTCTCATCTGACAGTGCAGGAAGTCTACTGGACAGCCTCAGATATTCCTGCAGCTACTGATATGTCTCAGATGTCTCAGTATAAAGATAGAGTTGTTGTGAACTGTAGAGATAAACAGTGTGCTCTAAAATTAAGCTCAGTTACACATTTAGATGAATATTTCTATTGCAGTATAACAGTCAATGTTAACAAGAAGAAATATGTTGGACAAGAGAGAGTTAAATTATCTCTCACAGGTAAAGTGTTTTTTTTTAGAAATCTTGTTTTAAAGTTTTACTATTATATGCAGTTGTTGAACTTTTAGTGTAGGTTTTACTGATCTGTTGCTGTACCTTCAATTTGTTTCATCTCCTAGACTTGAAGGTGGAGGTTCCCAAAACTGTCACTGATGGTGATAATGTGACTGTCACCTGCAAGACCACCTGTCATCTCACCAGCAGCCCTTCATTCATCTGGAGTAAAGATGGACGTCCTGTAGAGAAGAAGCAGATCATCAACAACCAGCTGCAGCTCTACCCAGTCAGCAGAGAGGATGGGGGCAACTACACCTGTGCTGTGAGAGGACATGAGCTTCTCTCATCTCCACCTGTGAGACTCAGTGTCATGTGTGAGTATAACAAATGATGGAAAATCCTCAGTCCACAGGGTCATACCTAGTGCAAGTTTATTATAAAAGTACAAAGTCTTACAATTATACATGAGAGACAATATATTCGGGGAGATGCATAGCTATGTATCAAATAAGCTTGCCAGTACGTACAGATTTCAATACATTAGAAGTTGTTGAGTACGGTCATTTGTCAAAATTTTAAACATATCTGTGTTGCCTAGGCCGAGATATCATGGTTATCAGCTAGTCTACCAATGCAGCCAGCAAGCTAAATCTATTGGGCAAGTTCCTAACTTTCCGACGTCAACACAAATCATGACCCTGTGAGTCCTTTGTTTACCTCAGTGCAACATGGCCACAAGTGTTATGATCAAAACGATATGCATTGTTTGCCCAGTAGTGGTACAGAAATGTTTACACACAGCGTTTTAGTAGACTGTACCTTACCTCTGTCGATTTGCCCATTAGACTCCGCTATATGGCAGGTCTAACCATGATATCTCAGCCTAGTAGGCAGCACAGATTTGTTACATGTTTTGACAACTGAAAGTACGGAACGACTTCTAGCAATATAATTAAAGCTTACCGGTGTTCACCTTTAAATCCATGTTGGCATTTAGATCTCCCACAAAACACGCAAATTCAAGTCAGTCCATCTGGTGAAATAAAAGAAGGAATCAGAGTGACTCTGACTTGCATGAGTGAAGCTGATCCACCAGTACACACATACACCTGGATCAAGAAGAGTGGAGCTGTACAACTGTGCTCTGGAAAAGAGAAAACATTCAGCCAGATCCGTTCTGAGGACAGTGGAGAGTACCTCTGTCGAGCAGCCAGTAGGATTGGCCAACATGATTCCACTGCTGTGATTGTTCAGGTTTCATGTGAGTTTCAAAGAGCCTCCACACTTGTGTTGTTTTGCTTTATCTTGTTTTCAGTTCTCAGTTGAATATTATCTGTTCCCTCTTACTCATCTAGATCCTCCAAAGAACACAAGAGTCATCACTAGCCCCTCAGGTGTGATAACCAAGGGCACCACAGTGACTCTGACCTGCAGCAGTGATGCCTACCCACCTATAGAGAGCTACACCTGGTTTAAGAATGGCACAGCTATCTCCCTAATGGAATCTGGGCAGAATCACATCATCACTAACATCATATGTGAGGATGGAGGACAGTATTACTGTGAGGCCAGGAATGAATATGGAGCTGATAAATCTACTGTTGTGTTGGTAACAGTGATAGGTATGCACTGTAACTGTAATAGGCCGGCGTGTGACTGTATGGCCATTTCTACATTATCCTCTGTGGGCTGAAATGAACTGTTCTTCACAAATTGAGTAATGTAAAGACAACCCTAGTATAGGAGGCACTGTCTAAAAGAATATTTGAGAATATTTAATTTTAGGAGTACTCCTAAACTGCACTAAAATTTTTATATAGGAGTTATTTCTTAAAAGTAATTCACAATGCTTCTGAGACCTACTTTTACTTAGGATAGATGGCAACTCTTAGGCTAAAATAAAACCTCCGTTACTATGATTGACGTTAGTTCTCATGCACGAGCCTGCTTGCATTGACATTGGAGATTGGTTGATCAGTAACAGGTGGACGTCATCTCCATTGCGTGCTGCACTGCTCCAGTGGAGAGAATGCAAAAGGAGACCACAAGCCAGAAATGAAACGGTTCGCGGTGGAATGATAGAGTATTGTTTTTGCTGCATTTATGTGAGCACATTTAGACAGGAAGTACACAAATTAAACTTGCTCATGAATAAATTTCATATACTTTAACACAGGGTTTGGTGGCGTTATTGCATTCCTTATAAACTGCTGGATATTCCTGGATGACAAATACTCAAATAAATGCATGGGCATTTCCGAAGATTAAGGACGTTTTGCATACAATCGCGATTTGTTAGGAGTTGGCCTTAGTGACTTACAAGTCCTCTGGACTACCCCTAAGCTGTCCCAGACTTAGGTGCTACTTTTAGCGCTAAATTACTTTGTGAATTACTCTTATGAAACAAAATTAGGAGTCCTAAACTTACAATAGGGACGCCCATTTTTTTAATAGCATAACTTCACTCCATTTTACTGCTGCTTACAGTAATTTGAAGTAAACATTTGAGCAAGCACATTCCTTTTCCTGGCTCTTGAATGAGGAGTTTGGCTAACTGTTTTATCCATGTTAACGCTCTGGGTGCACAGTGCACACCTAGAGGCAGCACAGTATTGTATGGATGAAGAATATTTGGATTAACAAAGACTAATATTATCACATTAAATCAAATCGATTCCTCTCACAGGCTTGAAGGTGAAGGCTCCTAAAACTGTCACTGAGGGAGATCACATGACTCTCACCTGCAAGACCACTTGTCATCTCACTGGCAGTCCTTCATTCATCTGGAGTAAAGACGGACGTCCTGTAGAGAAGAAGCAGATCATCAACAAGCAGCTGCAGCTCCACCCAGTCAGTTATGAAGATGAGGGCAACTACACCTGTGCTGTTAGAGGACATGAGAATCTCCCATCTGCACCTGAGAGCTTTATTGTCATGTGTGAGTATGATTTCATGATGGACAATTAAGATTCCATAGTGTGCACCCAGTGATCATAGTTGAATAATGTGTATTTATTTATGTATTTATTTGTGTTTTAAAACAGCTGTAGTATACAAAATAGCGTAAGTTTGCAAAAGTGCAATACAGACGATCACCATTGCATATGAGGGCTTATGTGTATAAGGACAAATACTTATGTTTCCAAAAGCACAAGTACAACTGGTGCAGTAACTGTATGTTTCTTCCAGATGCTCCAAAGAACACAAGAATTGTGTCTGATCCACCTGGTGAAATAAGTGTAGGAAGCAGAGTGACTCTGACCTGCATGAGTAAAGCTTATCCACCAGTGCACACATACACCTGGATCAAGAAGAGTCGAGCTGTAGAACTGAAGTCAGGAGAGGAGAACACACTCACCTTCACCAAGATCCGTTATGAGGACAGTGGAGAGTATCTCTGTCAAGCAGCCAATAGGATTGGACAACAGGAATCTGCATCAATGCCTCTTCATGCCCTATGTGAGTATCTCAGTGAAATTGACAGTAATGTGATTGAGAGAAGAGAACAGATACCAACATTGCTGACTTCCTTAGTCCATCTGCCCAGTTAGTAAATGGTCGTATTATGTCTATTGACAAATTTATTAATTATTTACTGCACTTGTATGTTCCAGATCCTCCAATGAACATAAACATTGTGTCTGTTCCACCTGGTGAAATAACAGAGGGCAGTCATGTGACTCTGACCTGCATGAGTTTTGCTGACCCACCAGTACACACATACACCTGGATCAAGAAGAGTGGAGCTGTAGAACTGAAGTCAGGAGAGGAGAACACACTCACCTTTAGCAAGATCCGTTCCGAGGACAGCGGAGAGTATTTCTGTCGAGGAGTCAATAAGATTAGCCAACAGGAGTCCTCTGCTGTCTCTGTTCAAATTTCCTGTGAGTTTCAAATAGCCTCTGCATAGCCTAGTAAACTAGCACCACCCGCTGGACGCCAAAATCTTTTGTCTGCGAGTGGGTCTAGCCTCGCATCATTCTCCAATTCTGCCAGAATGCCAGGAATCTGGTAAAACCAATCATAACGCAGAGATGTGTTTTGAATCAAAGCAGGCGGGGTTTAAAACCAATCAAAACGCAGAGATGTGTTTTGAATCAAAGCGGGCGGGGTTTTGAGGGAGCAACAACAGAGCGTTGGCACAGATACGCACAGATATGGTTTGAAAGACAACGGGTTGTGCTCATCAACAATCTCCCGTTGTATCCATTCATTGGGGCCGGACTAAATAGACATCCAATCTCACTTTTAGGCTGGTTTATCAGGCTAGCCTCCGCATAGCGTGGTTTTGTTTCATTTTATTTTCCTCAGTTGAAGATTATCTGATCCCTCTTACCCATCTAGACCCCCCGAAGAACACAAGAGTCATCAGAATAGTGACTCTGACCTGCAGCAGTGATGCTAAACCACCTGTGGAGAACTACACCTGGTTTAAAGTGGGTGAATCCTCTCCAGTAGGATCAGGACAGCAGTACAACATCACTAACAGCTCTGAGGATGGAGGACAGTACTACTGTGAGGCCAGAAATAAATATGGAGCGAAGAACTCTGCTATGCCTATAACAGTGATGGGTAAGTACTGCAGCTGTCATGCACAGGCGTGAGTGTGTGTGTATGTTTGTTTGTGTATGTGTGTTTGTGTGTGTTTAGTTTGTATATTAGAGCCAAACCCAGGCAGTAAGCATGTGTTCTGAAGTATCTCATGTCTTCTAAAAACTCTGTATCCACTAGCGACAGGCATAAGTCAGCATGACCATTATAGCTATTCTATACATAGCAAACATACATCACCAAGCATAGGAGAGGTAATTGCAATACCTCTACAATTAACATGCCAAGAGCCCATGAGGACCCAGATTTATCTCCACATCCCATGTTAGGTCTAAAAGACATTTTTTCAACATTTTGTGTTATATGTTTGCCAAATACTTTGCATTGTCATTCAAGACTATTCTGTATCATTTTTACCATTAACAATTTCAAATTCATTGCCAAAACACTATTTATTGTGTTTAATTGATTTGTTTCCTCACAGCTCACCTCAATTTATATTTTTTAAATGCATATTTTAATTTTCCATACTCATAAATGTATTGTTAGACCCCAAGATCACAAATATTGCATTATCAGATTATAGGGTAGAAGGGTGGCTATTTTGAAAATTGGTGGCCATATTGTTTTTTTTTTCTGTGGCTAATGGGCTTTTTGGTAAGACAGGTCCAGAGGAAAATGTGTACCAAATTTGATTCTTGTATCATAAATTGAATGATTCTTTCACTAATATGCTGCAGTACTAGCCTAGAACTCTAGACGCACTCTAGTGGTAGCAAATTAAATTTGCTAGGCACCAGCCATAGCTCAGACCTCCATTGCGTCTGAGCTGTTTCTGAGCTGTTTACGCTCTTGGTTTTATTCAGACATCTTGGTATTTAGCTAATCACAATGTTATATCTGGACAGGGAGTTTTTGGGCGGGCTTTAGCGTTGTTTAAATCGCTTGTTAGTCGCTAGTCGCGCTGATTAGTTTTAGCAGTTTTGGCGTGTCAGGCTACTGCAGTACTTGAGTTGGTATGGAATTGCGCCATTGTAAACTGGGCTGTACCAAAGTCCTACTAAGGCAAGTCCGTTCACTCAGCAGCCATCTTGGAGACGCCTTCGGGGAGTTATTTTGCTTTAGTAAGTTCAAGGCCCTATCTTAAATGAATGGGGAGATATTCATATATTCAGATGAGCAGGTTGCATGAAATTAATAAGCACACTGTTTGAATCCTCGTTTAAATCGTAATTGAACGGTGTCAATATCGTCACCAATATCGTCACCAATCTAACACCAATTGCTCACTGCATCTGCGCAAACGTGCACCACATGGCTATGAAAAAGGGAATAAACGAAAGGTAAGCGTCCATCATGCTGCTTTGAACAACACGATTGGCTCTTTCACTGCGAGGCAGGACTTCCCGTTTCTGAAGTCAGCCATCTTCGCATAACGATTTTTCAATGAGGTAATACAGTGAGTGCTGGGTCTCCTCCTATAATAATGTCTCTGGCTGTACAGTATATCTGTGTGTGAGAGTTTGCGAGGGAAGATGGAGGACTGTAACATGAGGAGTCCATGAATGAAATTGATGTTTCTATGTGTCATTCATTAGATGCAGGAATCCAGAGTCCTGTGATGGTTACCCCCGTTGCAGCTTCAGTCTCAGTGTGTGTAGTGTTGGGTTTGGTCTGTGCTGCTGTCTGGATGAGGTGAGTAGAGATGGAGATTGAGTAAAGATTAGTCCAGATATTTGTACTTTGTTTTTGAAGAAGATAATAAATGCATTTTCTGTTTTGTTTATCAGGTATCACTACAATGGAAGACAGACACAAAAGGAGAGTAGAGATGTAAGCTGTACAAATTCGTGATAATAGTTTAATCTGTGTAAATAAAATTGGGGTTTGAATTACCACAAGGCTTGGTAGTACCTGCCCCCCTTAAGGCCGATTCACACACAAACCTGTGCGTGAGCGGCGCGTAAGCGGTGCGGGCACGGTTTTGGGGCGATTTCATTTAGAATACGTGTTAACAGGTTAGGTCATTCCGACTGCACGCGTGTTCTGCGCGGCTCCTGTCCGGTTTCTGAGCGGTGAACCGCGCAGCTCCCGCGTTGCTTTTTTTGAAATAGAAACAAGTTCTATTTTTTCAAGCGTTTTCAGCGCGGTAAGCGGGACTTGCGCGGTGTTCATGGACTTTGAATGCAGAGCTCGGGCAGCCGCTTCGTGCAGAACACCGCAGAGACAATTTCTTGTGTGAATGCCCAAGCCCACAGGCACCGCTCACGGACCGCCCCGCTCCCGCACCGCAAACCCGCAGTTTGTGTGTGATTCGGGCCTTAGTTCTTGCCATGGCACAACTCTATTCACAATCACAGTCAGGGGAGGGCCCTCTCGAATAATTAATTGAACATGAGACACACGCAAGGGACACACCTCGCATGTCTAACACAACATTTTTGTCTTCTTGATGTTCTCCAAAGCATATGCAGCCTAAATCCTGAAATAATTTGGCCCATTAAAGACGCAATGGCAGTTCTTGGTTTCACGGAGCGCAAATAGCTTCCATTTCATGCATCTAGGCTAAATTTAAAGGAGACATGGAATGGAAAACCACTTTTACATTGGCTTTGATGAATTGAGAGAGGTTGTGCAAATAGTTTTCATGAACATGATGCATGGTTCTGCCCTATTTCATATGTCAATCTTCAATATAGAAATAGCCACTAAAACATGGGTGAATTAGAACAAAGCCTACAAGTAATGTCAAATGGCACAAAACCATTATAGTTCAATTGAGGCTATCAGAGTGATAAAATAAAATAAAAGAAACATTTCTGCACACATCTGAAATATGAGGTGTTACTTAGGCTTTTAAAATATCACTTCATCTTATTTTTGACAAAATACAATTGAATATATTGTATGTTAACATCAGTGAAGGAGGTACAATACTCAATAAATTCATACTATGTCCCCTTTAAAAAATATTGCCAACATATAGCAAATGCTTAAACTTGTCCAAATATTGTCTATATTGCAGGTAATTTGTGATGCCCACCTGATTTAATCACTTACCTAATTTGTAGTTTGAAAGTGAAAGTGTGTTTACATTCTTCTCCCCATCTCTTTTTAAGACATTAGCAGCCTGTGAAAGGGGTCTTCTTTACACAAGACCATTCCAATTAACTGTATAACCAATTTAAACAACGCACATGACATTTCCGCTTTCTCATGTTTATTTACGGCTACTTATTATATGTGTAAGTTTGCAATTTAAGCTATAAAACGTAGTTTCAAAATGCATAACCTTGATTGCATCTAGAAATGTCATGGTGTAAAGGTATTGTATTAGATAAATAAAAAAAAAACATTGGCTGCCGACGGGGTAATTCAAATACAATTATTTTCCAACTCTGCACTATACACTCCCATTCCTTCAGTGAAGAATATTGTGCCACATTGTAATGTTACTATAAATGGACTGAACATTATACTCACAACAACATCATCTCTTTTTTGTTTTAGGATAACGTGGACTATGAAAATGATAGTCAACGAGGAACATCAGGTATGAGTTCACTGTACCAGAGCCTGAACCCCAAGACCACCCAACCTGATGCAGTTTACCAGAGTTTGAACCCCAACACCACCCAAAATGATGCAGTTTACCAGAGCCTGAACCCCAACACCATCCAACCTGATGCAGTTTACCAGAGTCTGAACCCCAACACCAGTCAACCTGATGCAGTTTATCAAAGCCTGAACCCCAACACCACCCAACCTGATGCAGTTTACCAGAGCCTGAACCCCAACACCACCCAACCTGATGCAGTTTATAAGAGCCTGAACCCCAACACCAACCAACATGATGCAGATTACCAGTCTGAACCCCAACACCACTCAACCTGATGCAGTTTACCAGAGCCTGAACCCCAACACCACCCAACCTGATGCAGTTTACCAGTCTGAACCCCCAACAACATAGCCTGACATAGCCCGACCATAATACTGCTGTTCATCCGTATTCATGGTCTGGAGGTTCTTTAACCTGACGCGATTATACTGCGGAGGGGAGGGCATTCACTCCTGGTTTGAAACGATTGGAAAGCTTGTCTAATCAGCTTCGCTTATTGGCCGGTATACTCTCTACCGATGTAAACACGCCCCAGAGGACCGTTCCCAGACCATGGATACGGATGAACATTCGTATTATGGGCGGGCTATGTCAGGCTACCAACAACACCCAACCTGATGCAGTTTACCAGAGCCTGAACCCCAACACCACCCAACCTGATGCAGTTTACCAGAGCCTGAACCCCAACACCATCCAACATGATGCAGTTTACCAGAGCATGAACCTCAGCACCATCCAACATGATGATCTTACTGTAACCAGAACCTGAAACATTAAATGACTATCAATTCCTGAGTATTTCACTAGGTTAATGCAATGTATTTGTAACATCATCTATGTGTTTAAAGTGACATCAGGCAGGACTGCGGTTTTCTATCTCCGGAGCTTCACCTACAGTTGTCAGAATATTAGAAAAAATACAACTACATTGTACATTCTCAACAACTGATGTAAATTCATTTGCAAGCCAAAGAGTACAAACCAGAGATGATCATTTTTGTGTGTTATCTGAAAAGCCTATAATAATGCAATTTCAGTGTAATCTACTTTCTATTTCGTGGATCCGGCATTAACATTAAAACATTAACATTAAAAACGTTGCCTGCGCTGTCCCTTTAACGCATAGGGGATAGGAACATGTTTTAATATATGTTTTTTTTTTTTTTTTATCTTTCTCATGATCAGATCATGGTAAGTTGAATAATGTGCGATTACGATAATACACATGTACAGTACAGTCAAAAGGCCTACAAATTTTGTTTTGTTTTATGTGTGTGCGTGTGTGTGGCCTTTATTCAGGAAATTACTGAACTTACTAGTTACGGATACGCTGGCGAGTCACGCTGCTCCGTTAGCACCTGTTTATGTTAATGTTTTAATCATTTATTTTTGTTTATGTCCTGTTTTGTCTAAACGTGTTTGTATTTGCCTTGTTGAACATAGTCGCTACGTGGGCATGTTTTTCCGGACTGTTTTTGTCATGTAGTTTTTTATGTTTTGGCGTCTTCATTTTGTCCACTGGATGATGCGTTACCTGCCCTATGCAACAGCAGTGGTTTCAAGACACATCTGAGAGATCGTGGTCATCAATCATCAACTGCTTCAGGTCAGCTGATCTTTTTAATGAACAAGCACTGTGAAGTGCTGAACCAACCTCACACAATCAGCACCTGACATCTGTTCACATCTGTTTAGCCTATATCAACGATGCGTCCACCTTGCCGTTGAAAATTGCAGCTAGGAACTCTGTTCTCCCTGCATGGCCAGATGTGCGATGTTGAGCGGCCGACCTATTCATGGATGCTCCATCTAGAGCTCCATCGTCTGATAGCCTACTGATGCCTCCATCTACAGCAGCTTATACCTCCATCGTCTGATACAGATGAGCAACTTATGTGCACCTTGAAGTAGCCAGTTAGCCTTCCAGATGTTACCGTTGGACTGAGTGACTGTTTTGTCTTTAGTCTGTGTTTGTTTTCATTTTAAGTGCTTTCAGTGGCCTTGGTTCTGAAAAATGCGCGATATAAATAAAATTTACTTACTTACTTGTAGTGTGGATTTATGATAATGAATGTCTAATCATGGACTCCACCAACTGGCCTTTGTAATTGCTTAGATCTTTACACAATAAAAACTAAGGAATATTGATTGACTTTCGTAACACTCCAACCACTCTAATCTGACTGTCAACATCCAGCCTAGGAGAGTTTATGCAATATATATATAGTACAATATATTGTGTGCACATAGTCGATCATCACGAAATGCCGAAGTGTGGTAGAACCAGGTGTTCTGTCCTGCCTCTGTAGTAAATGTGGTAACACTTGACAGGTGAATACATAACACATTCATAACAGCTGTCATAAAATGCTCATAAATGATCAGGTGAGAAATATAAATGGCAGCACTGCTTTGAGACCACTGGACCTTTATTTTGATAAGTTATCGCCATTCTATTTTCCACATTTATGAAGGGTTTAGTATGAAGATGGAGGCATGTCTTATGAAACACTCATGAATGCTTTGTGATCTTTTTTTATGACAGGTGCCATGAATGATTCATGTACTCACCCGTCAAGTAAAATGTTAGTGTTAACAGGACACTGTTGGGTGTGACACTAGAACCCACTCAACAGAATCATCTACACTAAGTAGCAGATTAACTGAACAAGAACAGGAATCACACTCACCAACATGTACAACAGATGGACTATGCAGAAATCAATGTTGGGAAAATTATGAATAATAACAATAAAATATATTTTATACATAAAATCTAATTAATATGTAGTCATAATTATAATTTTATAATGTGAAGTGAACATCTAATATAGCTAACATACCAATGGTTTATATTTGAGTGGGAATTCTTAACCTTATGTTATTTTATTATCAATCTTATTCAGAGGTGTTGTGGGGATTTTTTAAGTGGGGGTACGCAATATCATGTTAAAAAGGGAATGCTCAATATTAAATAGTTACAAATAGCCTACATAAATGATCTGCTTAGAGAAGTGGGGGGACTCCGTACCCCCGCGTGCAACGCCCACTACACCCCTGATCTTATTCTACCAAATCTTATAGTCAGGAGGGAATTTGCGAAGATCGTGCACTTCTGGACAAGTTTTTGATTTTTGGCAGGGTGTTAGGTATAGGCCTAAGGATTTCAAAAATCAGTGGATACAAGTTGGGATGACCCCCTAGTGGCTGGTATGCATACAATCCAAAATGGCTGGTATGCATACAAGAAAAGGCTGTATATAGGTTTAAATTGGTGTATTATATCATTTTCTAATTTGTTTGACACAAGGAATCCACTTCTGATATGTTCTTCTCATTTTAGAAAAAAAAAGTGTCAATATCTGTGAAAAAGACACACAGAATTGGAGGTATCGGATCATTCTGACTCCTTCCGAATGCATGCCAAGTTTTGTGATATTCTGCCCATGGAGGTGCCATACAGTAAATTGATTTATGACATTTTACACCAGCTGGCCAGCAGGTGGCCGGACATTTTTCTGCAAATATCTTAAGAACCGTAGGGCCGAGGAGGACCACATTTTTTATATGCTTGTCTTCAGGGGCCGTGTAAACCTATCCCATGATCACCCAGTCCATGTATAGCGCCACCAAGTTTAAAATGAAAACCCAAAGTAAGGTATTGTAATCGGTGTTAATGGGTATTCTTGTCTGACATGGTCAAAACTGGAGGCCTCCCTCAAATGCCTCAGTTTGCTACTGGTCGATGTCAGAAAAAGCTGTGCTGAAGCTTAAACCACTCTTTCCTCTGACGTATGTGACAC
Source organism: Sardinella longiceps (assembly GCA_027497455.2). Lineage (NCBI taxonomy): Eukaryota > Metazoa > Chordata > Actinopteri > Clupeiformes > Clupeidae > Sardinella > Sardinella longiceps. The sequence goes on along the minus strand of JAODXP020000033.1, from coordinate 21,578,420 downwards.
GAAGGGAACTGCTTGAGTAACAGGACTGAGTAACGTCACTGCCTAGAATGTCATTGCTTTAAAGGAATAGTCCACCTCTTTAAGGTCCATCTTTGAGCTTTGCGCTGTACCAGTGGCCAAGACTTTAGACAGGCTTAACTGTTGGTATTGGCTCGTTGTTGATGTGGAACCTTTCATTAGCAAGCTGGCCTTTGACAATAGAGATGCGTCGGGATTTGCTGAGTTTGATCACCATCCGTGCCCCTTGAATGTTATTCTGGAGTTTATCCAGTAGGCGTTTGGTGCATGCAGGTGTTGTTGTTATTGTTGTCATGCCATCCATGTAAGTTCGTATTGGAGGAAGACGCAGCGCATTCTTCAACGGCTTTCCTCCAACCACCCATCGTGATGCCCGGATGATGAGCTCCATCGCCATGGTAAATGCAAGTGGGGAAATGGTGCAGCCCACCATAATGCCAACCTCGAGGTGCTGTCAGGCAGTTGTGCTAGCCTGTGCTGTGACACAAAACTGAAGGTCCTGGAAGTAGGCTTTGACCAGCCTTGTGATGCCCTCTTGGGACTTGGAAGAAGTTGAACACTGTCCACAACATCTCATGCGGCACAGATCCGAAGGCATTGGCGAGATCTAGGAAGACCACATGCAGGTCTTTCTTCTCCATCCTCGTCGTCTGTATCTGGTGCCAGATAACATTTGTGTGTTCCAGACAGCCTGAGAATCCACTTATCCCTGCTTTGTGCACTGAGATGTCAACAAAGTTGTTCTTCTGTAGGAAAGCTGAGAGCCTCTGAGCCACACTACTGAAGAATATCTTTCCTTCCACATTCAGGAGACTGATCTGATGGAATTGGTCAATGGTTGAGGAATTCTTCTCTTTGGGAATCAGGATCCCTCCCGCCTTTCACCATGCCTTGGTATAACTCATTTTTCCCACTCTCATCAGCTTCCAGAGGTACCTCAATACTCCCGGCGTATTCTTATATGGATTCTATATGAAACGCTATTGGGCCCAGGGGCTGATGATGCTCTTGCCCGCTTTACTGTGCTCTGATGTTATCTTTGCTCTATGTAGGGGCCCTTGTTTCCATCTGGTGTTCAGCTGGTTGGATTGGGTGGCATGTCACCCGGAATGCTGGCTGGCATGTGCCTCTGGTTATCGGAGAAGGTCTTTGAAGGTAGCTTTGAGGGTCCCAGATTTCTCCTTGACGAAGAGGGCTTTCACAAACTTGTAGGGATCTCTGTAGAAGGCACTCCTCGTTCTCTCCTTCTTGTGTTGCTTTCTCAAGCATTCAGCTCTTCTAAGCGTTGAGGGACGCTGCTTAATGTCACCTTACAGTGCCTCATGTCCTTTCCTCTCCACTTCTGCTGCATTCTTCCACTTTCTCAGGCACCTTCTTTTCTTCACCAGCCTTTCAATCTCTCTTTGCCTTCTGGACTTGGAATGAGCTGGTTCCTTCAGTACCTTACGGCGCTCGCTTTTCACCCCAAATCTCTTTGCCCCATAGCTGTAGATGACTTCTCCAATCTTGTCCAGTTTCTTCTCTACACCACCTTTCAGCCCCTCCAGGAGAAGGACTATGTCTATATTGATGGTTCCCCACTCATTTTTCTGACAAGATTTTGGCCACAAGATTCGACCCTTTTTTTCCTAACTTGATGGATCTTGAGACCCTTCTCTGATGTTATCTTTTTCCAGATACATATGCAGCTTTTTATCTTGTGTCCTACCAGAGCTGTTGTTTACGTTGCAAGGTCCGTTACCATGTGGGCCGCCTATGAGTCATCTTCCTCCAGGGTTTTTTTTCCTTTCAAACTTTTTGTAGCCATATTGGGTGGGATCGAGTCACTATCTAGTGACCAGTTCCTGCCAACATGCCAACACGAAACTTGCCATGCATTTTGACACGCCTTATTTTGTGTAGTTTTGACCATGTCAGCCAGAGATAGCTGTTAACACTAGCTTTTTCATTTTTAACCAGGTGGCGCTATACATGGAATGGGTGATCATGGGATAGGTTTACATGGCCCCTGAAGACAAGCATATAAAAATGTGGTCCCCCTAGGCCCTATGGTTCTTTAGATATTGCAGAAAAATGTCCGGCCACCTGCTGGCCAGTTGGTATAAAATGTCGTAAATCAATGAGCGGAATATCACAAAACTTGGCATGCAATTGGAAGGTGTTATAATGATCTGTTACCTCCTGCTACCTTTTGTTTGACCTTTTTACAGACATTGACAGTTTATTTTAGCTAAAGATGACTATGATAATAGATTTAATATAAAATTTTATCTAAAATGAGAGGAACATATCCAAATTGAATTCCTTGTGTCAAACAAAGTAGAAATATGACATTATACAACAATTTAAGACTAAAGGAAATGAATGAATACCAGCCACTAGGGGGTCACCCCAACTTGTATCCATTGATTTTTGAAAACCTTATACCTGTATCTAACACCCTGCCAAAAATCAAAAACTTGTCCAGAAGTGCACGATCTTCCTGACTTTGGACGAATTCCCTCCTGACTACACCACGTTGCCTAAATGCCTGTATTTTGGATTTTTGACCATAGCAACACAACCTTCCCAGGGCACCACTGACATTCTCTGAACTCAGTAGTTTACTGACTGGTCACAGATTCAGACCAGTCCGACTCAGAACTAACACAGCCCTGTCTACCTTTGTATTCCATCAGTTTACTCCATGGAATATTAACCCTCTATAAATGTTGAAACCCTAACAAAAATCCGCTGGCCCCCTGTGGTTTCAGTTTGCTCGCTATAGCATGGTGGTGCTGCTATGGTTTGAGTCGAGTCTTGTTGTGTTTAGGGCTTGACCGTCCTCTTTTTCTCATTGGTGAGAGCACTAAGCTGATGATGAAAATAGGAGCCTCTACGTGCTGAACACTATCAGCATAAATAGCTGAGATGGATCTGCATGTGGCTACGTGATGTTAGCCATGCTGTGTAGTTACGTGCTGTTAGCCATGCTGTGTAGCAACGTGATGTTAGCCATGCTATGTAGCTACGTGATGTTAGCCATGCTGTGTAGTTACGTGATGTTAGCCATGCTGTGTAGCTACGTGATGTTATCCACAATGTGTAGCTACGTGATGTTAGCCACACTGTGTAGCCACAGATTCTTTAGAAGCCAGATATTTTGCGATAGTTCATGTCTATGGGAGCAAAGTGGAGTTCATCCGAGCTAGCTGCCACTAGCCTGGCCACGCCCTTCCAGTGAGTTGCCACCCTTATCAGTGGCAGCTGGCGCCCCAATCAGTCAACTTCAGTTGATGCAAAAGGCCCGGTAAAGCTAGATAGCGAAAATTGCATTCGTGTCTGTAATTTATTTTTGTATATTTGTACACCTTGGACATTGATATATGTATTGTATGATTTTGAAGATCTAAAAAGAAAAAAAAAAAAAAACTTCAGCACATTAACAGACTATTTTCAATGGAATGGAGAGTCACACATAGTCTTGACCAGGGTGCTATTTGTAGGGGGGGATGGCTCAGAAATCCCCACTTCTGGTTTTGGTAATTTTAGTGTCTAGTGATGACATCACCAACGCAATGCCGTTTCAGAATCATCCCCCCCTCTGATTTTTTCAGAAATCGCACCCTGGTCTTGACAATAATATGAAATAGACAGGGGGCTTTGGAGATCACCATACCATGTCCAAAATGTACATCCATTACTGAGAAAAATAAGCCTTTTAAAATTTCGGTGGAATTCTTGGATTCTGTCATAGACTTCAATGTTACATGATGAGCTTCGCCACTGCATAAAGGCTAGCACCGCCCCAAGTTACCATATTTGGCATGTCCCTCATTACACCAGGAAGTGGGTCCTCATGATTTATCTCCAAAATAATGGATCTCTGGTGTAGCTACGTGATGTTAGCCATGCTGTGTAGCTACGTGGTGTTGGCCATGCTGTGTAGCTACGTGATGTTAGCCATGCTGTGTGCTGACCACCATCAGCAAGCACAGTCTATATTTATGGACATCATACCTTCTGTATGCTAACACTCTTCATCAGGCACGCATTCAAACAACAGATGTGTATCTTCTCAACTAGTAAAATTTGTTTTGTCAATTGAAGCCTTGTAACGAAGAACCATACAAGTCCATGTATCCAAATAATATATAATAATAAATCAGCTCATATCTAATTTGAGCATATTGTACCTTGCTTTCCTGTAAGTCTTTTGTTGTGGACAGAGAGAGAGAGAGAGAGAGAGAGAGAGAGAGAGAGAGAGAGAGAGAGAGAGGAGGAGGAGGAGGAGGAGGAGGAGAGCATATTCACTTAGAAGGGAAGTGACTTCATAGAGATAAGTCAGAAACAAGAGAGGAGAGCCAACTTTTCTCAGTAGTGAGAGAGAGAGAAAGTGAGAGAGTAATACAGCTCAGTGTAAAGTTAAGCAGTGTTTAAGAAGCTATAGAATAGTGACACAGGAAACACAGACGTTCCACAGGACGGATGTAAGGCTATAATTCTCACAACTTTTTATGTCTGCAGAATGGTCAGTTGGTTTTAGTTTCTCTTTAATGAATCAAATAGTGGGCTACGCATCCCTAAGGGACCTACTGTATACTAAGAACAGAAGTGGAAAAGGTTTGAAATAACTGTAAGGAAGTAAACGTGTTTATTTTGCTTAAATCGTAAAAGTAAAAGTAGGCCTACCAGTTTAAAAATCTGTGTCAGTGAAAGTAAGAAAATACTTAAGTTAAAATTCACTTTGAGTAAAAGTTATACATCAATTTTAGGTGTAAAAAAGGAACAGAATTAATACATTTTAGCTTTAAACAACTTTATTTTGAACATAGGTTTAGTCCCAAAATATAGATTATTACTAATTAAATAGGCCTATTGTGCCATTACAGAAAGTAGCCTAAAAGCAAACTGCAGTCATTTTTGTTTTGTCTGTCCTGTAGAGCTGGTGAAATGTCACGTACACCCTCTACATTCTCAGCCCTCGATATTGAAAGTAGCTGTTTTCAGAGACTGAAACCTACTATGTGTCTCCCCCAGTCTGGGTCAGTCCTAAGTTCCCACAACCCTACGTTCTCACATTGCTTAGAGTCCGGTGTAGGGTTTGGGTTAGGTTTATAATTTTGGTTAGGGTTAGGTTTGCAGGAACGTGTTAGGGTTGAAGTTTAAGTTGGGCTTAAGGTTAGATTTAGAATTTTGGTTAGGGTTAGGGGCTTTGGGAAAATAGACATGCTGCTTTCCAAGTCTGTATCCATTTCATTTCATGCATTTACTAGTTTCTCTTACCTTCATCTCTTACCTTCACAGTGCATCTAATAAATTCTGCCAAAGCCTTGCGCTACTGTTTGTTTCTGTGGCATTAAATGAATAGTTCACTTTTTTTATGAAAATTGACCTCAGTGCTTGCGTTTTCCTAGTATGGCGACCTCAATTTTCCCCATTTTGTAGCTTTAGCTTAGCATAGGCACTGGAATGTAATGTTGCCAGATAACAGCTCATTGGCAACTTTACTTTCAAGCGCCTATGCTAAGCTAAAGGTAAAATTGGGGTTGCCAGACTAGGAAAATGCAAGCACTGAGACCAAAATGCTTTTATATGTAACTCCAGGTAAGGGGGTGAATAACCAATTTTCATAAAGAGGTGAACTATTCCTTTAACCAAAATTTGTGTATTTAGTATATCTAAATACAACACCCTATAGTTTGTGTGTTTGTATATATAGGCAATTCAGGTGTTATGGACGTGTCATTTACATGCATTATTGATGAACAAAATGACGTCCATAACGCCATTTCTCCCAATGAAAACCAACTTTTTTTTAAATTTACATTTAAAATTAAGTCTTTCTCTGTGTTTACTGAGGTCTCCTGTTTGGAGACTAGACGCATTTTCAGAAAAAGTCCCTCTATAAGGGTTCTAGAAGCATTTTTTAGTAAAAGTTGTGAACAGGTCTATTTCACTAAATTAAAGTATGCTGAATTCATCTAGCCCTGTTCACAAGACGGATTGTGAGTTTTTGACCATCTAATTTGCAAAAACAAAATGGCTGCCGAATTTAGCGATTTTCGCAACTGCATTTTGGCAAGCACTGCTTTTCCATAGAAATAAACACATATGGTTCACATGTTTCCTTATCAAAAATAGTTCCTGAGCAAAATATCAATCAAACAGGGCAGGAAAAGTATTAAATGATGTAGAAATTGCATTTTTAAGCTGCAATATGCTAATAAACCACCGTTCTTTATAAAAAAAAATATTTAAGTAAAAAAAAAAAAAAAACTGCTGTAAAAATCTACAGATATGCAAAGCATTTTTCTTAAGTGTTTAAAGGATTACAATATTTATTATTCCCCCCCCCCCCCCCACACACACACCCCTATTTATGGGCAATTCCACGAAAAAGTCAACCTCACCCGGACATAAGTTATTTCAGAAAACTTGCAATACAAAAAAGCATTGTCTCGATGTAAATATTGAACTGAACAAGTTTCGAAAGGATATCTGTTTGTTAACATTTTTATCCTATTCAGCCATCATGTAAGTCTATGGAAGGGCTTATAAAGGGCATAAGTGGATGATAACACAAACAAAGCTGCAATGCTATCAGTTATTTTCTATTTTTATAGACATATACTTATAAACATTCTTCAAATATCACCCCAAAAGCTATGTAACATAATCAGACACATTTCAACACACCACTGTAGTGGTTGTGACTACAAATGTCTGACAAAGTGGTTAAAATAGTGTTTTTATGCATTGTTTACAAAAGCGTTTTGTAAACAAACAATGTTTGGCTGCTTGCATATACACACTGTTTTAACACTTTTTCAGCCATTTGTAGTCATACACAATACAGTTCTGTGTTGTAAGGTGTCTGTTTATACTTCATAGTTTTTGTGGTGACATTTGGAGTATGTTAATATGTTCAAAGTTCAAAATTCAGTTCAAAATTCTGCCCCATTGGGCTAGTTGTAAGTGATTATTCTCCGTTCAAGGAAACCTATATGGTTGGACCAAAATGTCTTGCATTTTCAGTATTGGCTAATCTCAAGTAGCTTGAGCAATAGAGCTCTTGTTGAAAATGACTGAAGTTGCCCTTTAATTGTTTGTGTTTGCCTATATTCAGCCATGGAGTTTGCATAAGAATATGAACAAAATTGTGAAATACTGCTATATGGGCAATTCCAGCGCTATGGACGTGGCATTTTCATGCATTATTGATGAACAAAAGGCCACAAAACCTCCGCAAACCTAGCAGTATTGTGCTAGCTGAGCTGTGTTCTGGCTGTACCATTGATTGTTTCTGGCATCAGATCCAGTTCAGAAAAAAGGAGGGAACAGATCTTCACATAGTGTTCCTGAATGTCGCAAACACCTTTGGCTCAGTCCCTCACGAACTCCTGTGGATGGCCTTTGACTACTTCAGAGTCCCAACAGCTCTCACAGCCCTTGTCAAGGCCTACGTCCAGGACGTCCAAGTCTGCGTGACAACAGCAGAGTACACAACAGCTTGGAAATACCTGGAAGTGGGAATTATGGCTGGCTGCGCCATCTCCCCGCTGACCTTCACCCTGGCCTCCCCGCTGACCTTCAGGCCTCTAGAATGGACGGTAGGCGGACAGCTAATAAAACCTAAGCTGAGGCTGCCACCAGTCAGAGCCTACATGGATGACCTCACAAGTCTCACCACAACCAAGGTTTGTACTGTACAGCTTTTAAAAAAGCTCCAGGAAAACATTGAGCGGGCTTGCATGAAGATCAACCCAAGCAAGTCCAGAAGCATCTCCATTATCAAGTAGAAGCTGGCAGACCACCGCTTCCACATTGGCGAGGAACCCATCCCAAATGTCTCCGTGACAAGCCTAGGTCGTTGGTATGATGCCTCCCTGAAGGACAAAGAGCAAGTAGAGCAGCTCAGGAAAGAAGTAGCCCATGGCCTGGAGAACATCTATAGAACCTAAATTCTTGGCAAGTGAAAGCTCTGGTGCATGCAGTATGGACTACTTCCACGTCTGCTATCGCCACGTACCCACTATGAATTGCCGCTGACAAAGTTGAAGAAACTGGAGAGGTTGGTCAGCTCATATAAGGGAGTGGGGTGGCCTTCATAGCTTAGCAGTATTGGACTTTATGGCAAAGGGATGTCACAACTGCCCATTTCCAGTCTGACAGAGGAGTACAAGTGTGCCAAAGTCAGGCTGGACATGATGCTACTGGATTTGAGTGATCCAGTTGTAGCCCAAACTGCCCCCATCCTGGCGTCTGGGAGGAAGTGGACCCCATCAGCTGCAACTGAGCAGGCAAAGGCAGCACTCAGACACAAGGACATCCTGGGCCGAGTGCAGGAGGGGAGGAGTGGCCTTGGACTTGGGGCCAGCATACCAGTGTGGAGCAAGGTCTCTTCATTCCAGAGCCGCAAGCTGGTGGTCCAGGAGGTACGTCAGGATGAGAAAGCGGGAAGATGCGCCAAAGCTGTGGAGCAGGCAATGCAGGAGCAGTGGATGCCATAGGAAGGAGTGGAGAAAAGGAAGATCTCCTGGAAAGAGCTGTGGGAGATGTAGGCATTCAGGCCAGTGGCAGCTAACACCATTCGTTCAGGAGGGTGAAGGCCAAGCCAATCGCATCACTATAACATCAGACAATGGTCAACTAGACAGAGCACGATACTGGAAGCTGCTGGTAGACTTGGACAAGAAACTCTGGTTTCCACCGCAAATCACAGCCACCAACCTGTGACCAGACCTTGTTCTGTGGTCAGCTGCTACCAAGCTTGTCTACATCATCAAGCTCACCACTCCCTGGGAGAGCGCAGTGGAGGAGGCATATGAGCATAAAAGACTGAGGTATGCTGAACTGGCAGGCAATGCACAACAACAAGGCTGGAATGAGAAGGTATGCCCAGTGGATTTAGGCTGCAGAGGATTTGTAGCCACCTCAACATCCAGGTTACTCAGGGAATTGCGAGGGAAGGCCCATCGGCAGGCAGTCAAAGACCTCTCTATGGCTGCTGAAAAGGGAATGGAGTGGCTGTGGATAAAGAGAAAAGACTCAGTCTGGGCCTTCAAGTGATGTGATGGCGCCTAGGGATTGAAATTGGGGCGCTGGGACTCACTGCTGAATCCTCTGGAGGTGTTGTGGGCTCATCACCGAAACACTCAGGAAGGAGGGCGCTCACTTGACAACCAGAAAGGTGCCATCACTCAATTGACCATCCCACAGAGTCTCAGCAGTGCCTCAAGTTTGAATCAATGGATAACAATTATCAAGTCCTATACAACGAATCTAAGACTTGTCTAAATATTTAAAGTTACAGAAAACCTTTTTCAATGACTGTTAGCATTATTAGCATAATAATAATGCTAATAATATAATAATATTTGCATTTTTTTAAATATTAGCTACCATCTTTGATCTAGGCTATTGCTCAAAGACATTTATAAGAAACTTTCATGTAAATAATGTCCATTTATTTCCATGGAATAATTCCATGGTAAAATATAGAGCGGAAAATATGAAATTTTGTTAGCGAATATAGCTGTATTAGGCTATGCCTGGTAAATCAGTAATTGAAAAAAAACAACAAAACAAAGTAGGTACCAAGTAGGCTTACTGTTAATGATATCATCTTAATACAGAGTACTCCTAAATCATTTTAATAACTTCTCTTGAGCATTTAAACATAGGTTCTAGTATCTTAATAGAAAATATTAAATAACGATTAGCATAATTAGCATAATGCTAGCTCTTTGGATTTTATTTTGTAAATATCATCTTGTACCTTTGATGTAATACTTAAGAAACACAGAGAGAAACAAACATGTCATAAATGTGCATTTGTTAGCATGGAATAACAGTGCTTGCTAAAACACAGTGCTTAAAATCGGTAAATTCAGCAGCCATTTTGTTTCTGCAAATTAGATAGTCAAAACCTCAAAATTCAGCTTGTGAACAGGGCTAGTTGAATTCAGCACACCTTAATTATGTTAAAAAGACCTGTTCACAACTTTTACTAAAAAATGCTTCTAGGAGGCACATTTATCAAAAATGCCTCTAGACTATATGAATGTAGTAATATTTACATTTCTCTAGAAATTGCACACACTTCACAGCAACAACTACTCTCCCATTAAAAGTAAAAGTCACATCCATAACGCAAATTGAAAGGCTCATATTCTTATAATGTAAATCAGGATATTAATTTTTTGTGTTTGTCTATATTTAGCCATGGGGTTTGCATAAGAATATGATCAAAATTGTGAGATACTGCTAGGTTTGCGGAGGTTATGGCATTTTGTTCATAATGCTGGAATTGCCCATATACCAATTCCATGAAATGCAATTTATTGTCTGAAGGATTTCATTGCTCTCTCTCGCTCCCTCTCTATCTCTCTCCCCCCACAGATACAGTACAGTACTGTTCCTCTTTAGTTATCAAGGATAGAGTGACACAGGTAAAAAAAAAAAAAAAATGAAAGCAATTATGTGTGGAAAACAAAACAAAAAAAAACTGTAATAATATTATTGATAACTGTATCCTTTACGCTGCAGGACACTTGGCCAGTGATGACTCCAGTTGCATTTCACCCTCCTCTACTCATTCTGGTGCTGAGTATCACAGGTGAGGAGGAGTAGACATGATAATTCCAACACAAACCAGCCCCTTGGCAGTATTGGAAATGTCACCGGTATAACTGGGTTTCACTTGACGTCACTAACGTATTTTTCTAAGCGTCGCTCTGTATTTTTCTAAGCGCGCAAACCTCAGCTGATGGGCCACGTGGAGCTAGAGCCATTGAAAGTACTGTGTTTTGTCTGCGACTTACTTGTACAAAATGCCTTAGTTTTTGGATGTTATAAACTGTCTAACCGAGAGAAAGGAAAGGGTTACTATGGAGTACCTAAGGAAATCTCCCGTAAAGGTGAGAAATGGAAAAAAAATCTCACAGAACAACGCTGTAGTTGTAATGCCCACAGCATCGATTGTCGGCAAATCTTTCCGCTCTTTAGAAAATTCTGACATTTTCATCAAGTACGGGTCACGTCCAATGTATTTCCCCTACTAACTCCTTGTATCTATCCCTACATACCGGCTCCAAACCACTACAGTATGCACTTTTCTCTGTGTCCTCCATTGCTGTTGTTATGCTTGCCTCCACTTCCTGCCCATCAGTTCGAATTGTTTGCGCTCCCGTTATCACGTCACTGAAACCCTGCTATTGTCTGTTCTCTGTTGCAGTTTCTATGGTGACTATGGAAACAGATCCAGGGAAGCCCTGTGTGTTCCCATTCATCTATAAGAGCAAGACCTACACAGACTGCACTTCTGAGGACGTTGGCAAGCCATGGTGTTCCACAAAGAAATATTACCAAGGCAAATGGAGATACTGTGAGAGTGAGTGCATATTGCATTACTAGAATAAATAAGATATTAATACAGTACCATGAATTTGTAACTGTGTATTTGCACTGTCATAACAGCTAGGCTATCTTTTATGATGTCTTAATGGTAAATCAAACTGCTTCCACTTTAGTTGAGGTACTGTCACAAAGGTGTCATGACAGCTAGTCTATCCTTCATGATGTCTTAATGACAATTAAAATCCTACCACTTTACTTGAGGTCCAAGAATGTATTCACTACACTGGGTAACACTTTGCGGTAAGGGTACATGAATTATCATGAATTCATGCATGAAATCATTCATGATAAATTCATGATTCATGCATTACTTCATCTCTGAAAGTCTAATGAGTTATCAGGAATTAACATGAATTCATTGTTTGTCATTAATGACCTCCTGCTGAAATAGCAGATGATCTTAAGTATTAGTTACTCTGGGTACATCATCATGAGTCATGATTAATTAGCATGAAGAGGTGGATTATCCGGATTAACTACTGGTTGTTTATCTGTACTTCACAGGTCTGTAATGAAAATTGTAGATCTGGATCTACATGAGACTGGTGTCTGTTTTGTGTTTCAGGTGAAAGCAGTTGGAGTGTGTCTTACTCTCCGCAGAGTATCTGTACTTTCGAGGGATCTACAGTCGACATGTCCTGCTCTTACACGTATCCATCTCATCTGACAGTGCAGGAAGCCTACTGGACAACCTCAGATAGTCCTGCAGCCACTGATATCTCTCAGCTGTCTCAGTATAAAGATAGAGTTAGGGTGAACTGTAGAGATAAACAGTGCGCTCTAAAATTAAGCTCAGTTACACATTTAGATGTTATTTCTATTGCAGTATTACAGTCAATGTTAACCAAGCGAAATATATAGGGAAAGGTGGAGTTAAATTATCTCTCACAGGTAAAGTCTTATGTTTCTATTTTATTATTGATATGCAGTTGTTGAACTTTTAGTGGAGGGTTTATTGATCTATTGCAGTACCTCCAATTTGTTTCATCTCATAGACTTGAAGGTGGAGGCTCCCAAAACTGTCACTGAGGGAAATCATGTGACTCTCACCTGCAAGACCACCTGTGATCTCACCGGCAGTCCCTCATTCATCTGGAGTAAAGATGGACGTCCTGTAGAGAAGAAGCAGATCATCAACAACCAGCTGCAGCTCCACCCAGTTAGCAGAAAGGATGATGGCAGCTACACCTGTGCTGTTAGAGGACATGAGCATCTCCCATCTCCACCTGAGAGACTCAGTGTTATGTGTGAGTATAACAAATGATGGGAAATCCTCAGTCCACAGTGTCATACCTAGTGCAAGTTTATTATAAAATTACAATATAGAGTCTTACAATTATACATGAGAGACAATATATTAGGGAAAATGAATAGCTACCAGTACGTACAGATTTCAATACATTGTTAGAAGTTGTTGAGTACGGTCATTTGTCAAAATTTTCAACAAATCTGTGTTGCCTAAGCCAAGATATCACGGTTAGCAGCTAGCCTATGCAGCCAGCAAGCTAAATCTATTGGGCAAGTTTCTAACTTTCTGACGTCAACACAAATCATGACCCTGTGAGTCTGAAGAGGCTACAAACCTTTTTTTTTTTTTTTTTACCTCAGTGCAACATAGCCACAAGTGTTGTAATCAAAACGATATGCATTGTTAGCCCAGTAGTGGTACAGAAATGTTTACACACAGCGTTTTAGAAGACTGTACCTTACCTCTGTTGATTTGCCCAATAGACTCCGCTATATGGCAGGCTCGCTGCTAACCGTGATATCTCGGCTTAGGCAACACGGATTTGTTTCATGTTTTGACAACTGAATGTACTGAACGACTTCTAAAAATATAATCAACTCCTAAACTGCACTCCAATTTTTTATATAGGAGTAATCCTCTGAGACCCTCTTTTAGTTAGGATCAATGGCAACTCTTGGGCTAAAATAAAACCTCCGTTACAATGATTGATGTCAGTTCTCATGCACAAGCCTGCTTGCATTTACATTGGAGATTGATTGATGAGTGACAGGTCGGCATCATCTTCACTTTTTTTTTTTAATACTGTTGTTTCACAGTAGTATGAAGTAAACATAGGAGCAAGCACATTCATTTTTCCTGGCTTTTGAATAAGGAGTCTGGCTGACTGTAATAGGCCAATGTGTGTATGTGTGTATGTGTGTGTGTGTGTGTGTGTGTGTGGGGCCATTTTTACATAATCTTCTGTGGGCTGAAATTACAATTTTCTTGTCTTCACAATTTGAGAGTAACACTTTATTTGAAAGTACCATGATAAGACTGACATGACACTGTCATTAACTATGACATGACGTTGTCAAGAATTTGTCATAAACTTTACAAACCTGTCATGACTTCTGACATACCCTAACCTTAACCCTAACCATGACAAATACCGGGTGACTCTTAATGACATAAGTCATGACAAGTGTATAAAGTTTATGACAGATTCATGACGTCATGTCATTGTTAATGACAGTGTCATGTCACTCTTATGATGGTACCTTCAAATAAAGTGTAACCGTTAATTGTCTTATTTCTTGCATTAATAATATGTTGCAAGAATATTTTTGTGCATCTATGTTATTTGTTGTAATGTGCTATGTGAGTCCCATTGGCCAATGACCCGATTTGTCTTCTTGAATGTCACTTGTGTGAGTTAATTTATGATTGGATATGGTTCTGTAACTTTGATAGCTGTATTTACAACAAATCTTTACGCTGTGGTAGCCTTCATGTAATATAAATTATGCCGACATGCCTTAATCGCCACTTACAATAGTCTTCTCTGTTGTTCCATTTCTATCTTTTTCTTAATATTTTCACTTCATTTTACTGCTGCTTATACTAATATGAAGTAAACGAAGGAGCAAGCACATTTATTTTCCTGGCTATGGAATAAGGAGTTTGGCTGACTGTTTTATGAATGTTAATGCTCTGGGTGCACACCTAGAGAGCAGTACAACAAAATTATTTGGATGAAGAATATTTGGATTAACAAAGAGTAATATCACATAAAAATCAAATGAATTCCTCTCACAGGCTTGAAGGTGGAGGCTCCTAAAACTGTCACTGAGGGAGATCATGTGACTCTCACCTGCAAAACCACCTGTCATCTTACTGGCAGCCCTTCATTCATCTGGAGTAAAGATGGACGTCCTGTAGAGAAGAAGCAGATCATCTACAACCAGCTGCAGCTCCACCCAGTCAGCAGAGAGGATGGGGGCAGCTACACCTGTGCTGTTGGAGAACATGAGAATCTCCCATCTCCACCTGAGAGACTTATTGTCATGTGTGAGTATGATTTCACGACAGACAATCAAGATTCCATAGTATGCACCCACTGATCATAGCTGAATAATGTGTATTATTTATTTATATATTTATTTATTTATTTATTTTAAACAGCTGTACAAAATAGCTAGGCTTACAGTATGTCATTTCAAAATAGAGTAAGTTTACAAAAGTGCAATACAGAGGTTCACCTTTGCATATGAGGGACTATGTGTACTGTATAAGGACAAATACTTAAGCTTTTATTTGGTAAGGCAAATTTAATTCCGTCCATCTGGTTCAGTAACTGTATGTTTCTTCCAGATGCTCCAAAGAACACAAGAGTTGTGTCTGATCCATCTGGTGAAATAACTGAGGGAAGCAGAGTAACTCTGACCTGTATGAGTGAAGCTGACCCACCAGTACACACATACACCTGGATCAAGAAGAATGGAGCTGTAGAACTGAAGTCAGGAGAAGAGAACACACTCACTCTCAACAACATCCATTCTGAGGACAATGGAGAGTATCTCTGTCAAGTAGCCAATAGGATTGGACAACAGAAATCTGCATCAGTGTCTCTTCATGTGCTATGTGAGCATCACAGCAAAATTACCGTAATGTGATTCAGAGAGCAGATGTCAACACAGCAGTTGCTGACATCCTTAAAATATTTCCCTAGTTATTAAATGGTTGTACAGTGTTACGTTTCTAGACAAATTAATTATTTATAATTTATTGTATTTGTATATTTGTTCCAGATCCTCCAAAGAACATTATACTTGAGCCTGGCCCATCTGGTGAAATAACTGAGGGAAGCAGAGTAACTCTGACCTGCATGAGTGAAGCTGACCCACCAGTGCACACCTACACCTGGATCAAGAAGAGTGGAGCTGTAGAGCTGAAGTCAGGAGAGGAGAACACACTCACCTTCAGCAAGATCCGTTCTGAGGACAGTGGAGAGTATCTCTGTAGAGCAACCAATAAGATTGGACATCAGGATTCTCTATATGTGCCTCTTCATGTGCTATGTGAGTATCACAGTAAAATTTACAGTAATGTGATTGAGAAAAGAGAACAGATGCCAACACTGCTGACTTCCTTAATCCATCTGCCCAGTTAGTAAATGGTTGTATTATGTTTATAGACAAATGTATTAATTATTTACTACATTTGTATATTTGTTCCAGATCCTCCAAAGAACATAAATATTGTGTCTGATCCACCTGGTGAAATAACTGAGGGAAGTAATGTGACTCTGACCTGCATGAGTGAAGCTGACCCACCTGTACACACATACACCTGGATCAAGAAGAGTGGAGCTGTAGAAGTGAAGTCAGGAGAGGAGAACACACTCACCTTCAGCAAGATCCGTTATGAGGACAGTGGAGAGTATCTCTGTCAAGCAGCCAATAATATTGGACAACTAAATTCTCCTGCTGTGTTTGTCCAAGTTTTATGTGAGTCTGAAAGTGCAAAAGACAATTTAGTGTTAATGTTGTCAGATGTGATGTCAGCTGAAGTTTACATGTTCTTTCTCACCCCATCTAGATCCCCCAAAGAACACAAGAGTCTTCACTAATCCTTCAGCTGTGATAACCAATGGCAGTTCAGTGACTCTGACCTGCAGCAGTGATGCCAACCCACCAGTGGAGATCTTCACCTGGTATAAGGTGAATGAATCCACTCCAGTAGGATCAGGACAACAGTACAGCATCACTAACATCAGATGTGAGGATGAAGGACAGTACTACTGTGAGGCCAGGAATAAATATGGAGCTGAAAACTCTACAACTGTGTCCATCACAGTCACTGTGTCCATCTCAGAAATGGGTATGTATACCAATAGGTGGGTTTTCATCCAACTTTTAAAGCTCGGCAGCAGTGGCGGAACAACTGAACCTAAGGCCCCGGGGCAAAACGCCAAACGGGCCCCCCACCCACTCCCCAAAACGCACGCACGCACCCCCAAGCGCACATAGGTGCCGGCGCTGAAATAATCTCTACAACAATTCAGACAGAACAATGTATATCGCTCAGTAATGTGTCCATTCGGCATGTAGCCTACTTTAAGGCATAATAATACAACCAACCACATTACAAAAAACAGCCCTGGTATTTGCGCTTCCATATTTCCAATAAGTGGCTAACAGGGACACGCGCACGCAATTCACAGTTCACAGATATTTTTTTGACACACGGAAACGGCTAGTTCAAGAGCTCATTTAGTAGCCCATGCTAATAATCCATGCTTTAAACTACTGCACCAAAACAATGACACACCAATGCATATAAAACATAGAGCCAGCCGCTCAAATAAAAACCTGAGTCTTACCTTCATGCAGTTAACGAAATACGAGACAGCTTGCTCTTCTCCACAACCTTGTCTATGGATAGCAGTGTCATTACTAGCCTACTACTAGTGCAGCTAGCTAAAGCTGCAATTGAGTTGACAATTTCGTGCATGTTTCGCTATCAGTAAACAGTGCTCTCTTCAATTTGTCTCGTTTTTGCTCCGCTCCCTCCCCCTTGTGTTGCTTGGAACCCCTGTTAATTTTTTTAGCCTGGCCAGCTCAACCTCTCCTAACTGTGGCTAGATGACTTTCAGTTTCCAAATGAAGAGTTGTTTTGCTACTCTGCCTTGATGCTCCCAGAAGGCATTGCTTTTTTAAAACATTATTTAAAAACAATCAAATAAAAAACAGAGATTTCTTTCATTTCAAACAATGCACAATTTCTAACATGCCAATGAGAGAGCTGGTTACAAAATAATGACTGACAAACAATTTCCTGATTCTCAATCTCCCTCTCCACATTCCTAACCCTTCTCTACATTGGCCAGAGCTACAGCCAGTGTTAGCACAGGGACAGGGAACTGAGTCATGTTCACAACTAGTAGAAGCAGACGGTGAATTAAAAACTCAAAGAGGTCTAAAGATCGCCTTCTCTTTATTATTCTGTCCATCCTCTATTGTGTCCCGCTTTTACTTTTAAACATGCTTCATCCGTACATATTCTCGTACACAACCAACAGAGAAGCCATGCGCACTTCTTCCCTAGTCCACTGACAGCTGACGCAGCAGGACGATGGCTTTCATACTAAACTACCCATCATGCATTGCACTTTTTGCAAATTGCAAAATGTAAAAACAACCATTCTAAATACATAACAGCTTAGTTTTGCTCGAAAACCTTGTAATTTAGTTTATTTTAAGTGTCTTTAAGGAATTTAAAAGATTATTTTTTTTTATATATATATATATAAATAACCATGATAAGAATGATAAGCAAAGACAAGGGGTATATAATGTAATGCACAACGGAAGTCTTTCACTGCTTGCAGACTTGTCTGCTGCATTGCAACTAAAGTGTGGTCAAGAAAATTTTCGTGATGCAGTTGAAGGTTGATGAAGGGCCCCTCCTCCATAGTGGGAGGGCCCTGGGCCCAGGGGCGGTGGCCCTGCCCGCCCCCCATAGCTCCGCCCCTGCTCGGCAGCTCTACATAATTCTGAGATTTAAGCAAATAAAAAATCTAAATCACACAACTCTATGCTCCCTGCCCCAGTCTCTACTACGCTTCTCAATGGCCTCTCAAACCCCTCCCTCTCTGTAGCATGTTATCAGCAGCTTGTTCACAAGCTATGATCGACAGGCAGCTATCCCTCCCTCCGAAGATTAGTAGTGGAACATTACAGGGTGCACTGGATTTTTGCAAACATAATTACAGGCTATAGATGGAGCTAGAGAATTTGTGATTTTTCCTAAATAACAATACCTATTTCAAGCATATCATGACAGTTTCATTTAATTTCACTAAAAAGAGTTGCCAAATTCAGATTTAAGCAACAAGCAAGACCTGCCAAGGATATACTGTACCTTTAAATTCACCTGTTCCACCTATTTGAATAAATGATGAAAACAGTTTAATTTGCATATTCACATGTCCTGCATTTTCGCTCATACATGAATTTGTCTTGACATCACTTTGTCGTCACACATCACTTGATTAGTGCAACGTTCCTTTTAATTGTATTACACAGTTCATGGAAATGCAGATGTGAATATTCTTGAACGTACTTTTTACTAATGCGAAAATGAAATGCAGGTAAGTTAGATGGAAACCCGGTAATGCTGGAATATCAAACTTTAATTAATGCAGGCGTTAAAGATGTTAATTAACTATGATTTATTATTGAGGAATTTGGTTTTGATGATCATACGTTAATTCATGAATTAGTTTACAGAAACTTTTGAGGGCAACAGAGCAGTGCCTAGTAGGCCTAGGATTATGGATTTGGTCACCGTTGATGCAGCTCTTTGACTCCTGCATTAATAAAGGCTCATATTCCAGCATTATTTCATAGTAAATCATATAGGACCCATATGAGTCAAACATTAATGCATAACATACTTTATAATGACCCATGTATACAGTTATTGTTAACTTATCATTATTAATACAGTAATTAAAGCATTATTGAATGTATATTTATGTACTCTTGTGTTACCGGAAACCCAGCTATTGAAGGGGGAACGAATATTCGTGGTTAGAGTTCAATGCTGTGTGAGTGACGTGAAAGTATCACAGCAGTTCCATCTCTTTTCAGCGACTAATTTGGCTTTCTCCTCAGGCTATTCTTGTTTCATTTATGTTTCTTAACTGCAGGAGTTCAGAGTCGTGTGATGGTTACCGTGGTTGCAGCAGTTTCAGTGTCAGTGTGCGTAGTGATGGTTTTGGTCTGTACTGCTGTCTGGATGAGGTGAGTAGAGACAGAGATGGAGTAAAGATTAGTCCAGATACTTGTACTTTGGTTTTGAAGAAGAAGAAAAATACATTTTCTGTCTTTGTCTCTGTTTATCAGGTATCACTGCAACGGAGGACAGACACAAAAGGAGAGTACAGATGTAAATTGTGTGATAATGGTGATAATAGTTTCATCTTTGTAAATAAAATTGGGGTTCAAATTACCACAAGGCTTAGTACCTGGTCCCCTTAGTTCTGGCCATGGCACAACTAGCTCTATTAAAAATCACAGTCTGGGGAGAGCCCTCTCAATTATTTATTTCAATAGAGATAACGAACGTGTCGTCATCACACAATGCATTCTGGGTTTGGCCCGGAAATAGACCCTAGCAACAATCTCTGACTAGACTCGCTAAATATATTAAAAAAAAAGAACTTCCCACTGTTGTGTGATCGGGTGTATGAAAAGGAGCTACGATGGGGGCGTAAAAAGTTACAGCGTAACTAACCGCTGTCTCCGGGTTTATGGCGTTTTTGACGTATCTTGGCAATCCCTATTATTGAGCATGAAACACACACAAGAGACATATATGTGTTTGTCTTCTTGATGTTCTCCAATGCATATGTAGCCTATATCATGATATAATTTGGCCTGTTAAAGACCACGGATCGCATGCAGGTTCCATTTAATGCATGTAGACTAAATTTAAATATATAGCCTACGTATAGTGCTTACAACACTTAAACTTGTCCAAATATTGTCTATATTGCTGGTAATTTGTGGTGTAGCCCAGCTTATTTAGTCACTTGCTTACTTTGTTGTCTATAGTTTGAAAAGTGAAAATGTGTTTACGTTCTTCTTCCCATCTCTGTGTAAGGCATCAGCAGCCTGTGAAAGGGCACTTGTCTTTACCCAAAACCATTCAAATTAAGCGATTTAAACAAATTTCCGCTCTTTCTCATATTTATTTACAGCTACTTACTATATGTCTAAGTTTGTAATATATATTATATATATTGCTATAAAACATAGTTTCAAAATGCATAATATTGATTGCGTGTAGAAACGTGTAGAAACAAAGACATTGTGTTAGATAAAAAAAAAATGTGTCACATTGTAATGTTACTGTAAATGGCCTGGACATGCTCACAACAATATCACCTCTTTTTTGTTTCAGGATGATGTGGACTATGAAAATGATACTCAACAAGGAACACCAGGTGCCGTCAGGATGAGCTCACTGTACCAGAACCTGAACCCCAACACCACCCAACCTGATGCAGTTTACCAGAGGCTGAACCCCAACACCATCCAACATGATGCAGTTTACCAGATCCTGAACCCCAACACCACCCAACCTGATGCAGTTTACCAAAGCCTGAACCCCAACACCACCCAACCTGATGCAGTTTACCAGAGCCTGAACCCCAACACCATCCAACCTGATGCAGTTTATCAGAGCCTGAACCTCAGCACCATCCAACATGATGATCTTAACCAGAACCTGAAAAATTAAATGAATGTCATTTCCTGAGTATTTTACTGGGTTAATACAATGCATTTGTAACATCATCTATGTGCAGTGTTGGGCACGTTACTTTTAAAAAGTAATTAATTACAATTACTAGTTACTTCTCCAAAAAGTAACTCAATTAGTAACTCCGTTACTTCATGGCAAGAGTAATTAGTTACTAGGAAAATTAATTTAATCAATTGCTGCATGATATTTAAAATACATTCTGCTTACTGTAGTCTATGTGGCATAGGGCCATGCTATGTCAAGAATTTGCCCCCTCCCCTTATCATTGGACATAAAATCAACTGGATTTTCAATAATTTATTTGTCATACAACAGCTTTGATATCAAGAAAA
This sequence comes from Sardinella longiceps, assembly GCA_027497455.2. Taxonomy (NCBI): domain Eukaryota; kingdom Metazoa; phylum Chordata; class Actinopteri; order Clupeiformes; family Clupeidae; genus Sardinella; species Sardinella longiceps. Next base: position 21,557,108 of record JAODXP020000033.1, on the reverse strand, counting down.
TATAGGTTGGCATATTTTTTGGAGATACCAAGTTATGCAGCATGTTATTAGGTTAGAAGTATCTTTTAATATTTCTGGAAATTGTTTGCTCTGGGTTAGTAATTAATTGAATTATATTAATACCAGGCTATTTTGTTTATTAAACAGGGATGAAATAGTCTCAAACGTCCAGTGCACTGCATTGTTGTCTGAGATGACCATAGGGCTAATGCAGGAGGGACAAGTATGACATATATAGCTTAGCAAAGTCACAAATGGCCGGTGAACACCTTGGGGAGCTTGGAGACATTATAGAAGTTTGGAGATATCACCTTTGAAATCGGTAGGATCTCACTCTGTTCTAATTTGGCATATCGTTTGAGTTTATCAGACATAACCCAAGTGAAGGAGGAGGAACTGTATCATATTATTTTTGATATAATGTCACCGAACTATTTAACACCGAAATATCAGTATCAGCGTTGCAAACCATTGATCTTGCCGTTTCGACTGATGCGCCCGATAGACGTTTCTCTGGAAGGAGAACTCCGCTGTATAGGCTAAAAGAAAAGGGCTCTTGCGTCGGGCGCATGCACTGGCCTGAAAGAAAGTGCGATCTCCTTTATCCTGCTGAGCACGACCAATGCACCTGTGTTGGGCACATATGGATAGTAACATGTATCGTTACATGGGCAGTAACGGAAACGGCGTTATGAATATGGAAACAGTAATTTATTTGATTACTCGTTACTGAAAAAAGTAACTGCGTTAGTAACGCCGTTATACTCTAACGCCGTTATTCCCAACACTGTCTATGTGGTTAAAGTGACATCAGGCAGGACTGGGGTTTTCTATCTCCGGAGATCCACCTACAGTTGTCAGAATATTAAAAAAAAATACAACTACATTGTACATTCTCAACTATTGATGTAAATTCATTTGCAAACCAAAAAGTACAAACCAGAGATGATCATTTTTGTGCGTTTCGTTGTCTGAAAAGCCTGTAATAATTAGATTTTGGTTATAATCTACTTTCAGTTTCTATTTCCTGGACCCGGTACCAGACATTCTGCAAGCGGGATTACAGCAAAACAAAGGCAAGAGGCTGACGAGAGAGCCATTGTTCACCCAGAATGAACCATTTAATCATCCAAGTTTCTTCGAGGCTGGTAAATTAGCAGTAAAAACGGTAGGCAGGACTGCGATTTTCTAACTCCGGAGCTCCACCTTCAGTCGCTGAAATATTAGAAAAAATACAACTACATCGTTTATTCTCAACAATCAATGTAAATTTATTTGCAAACCAAAAAGTACGAACCAGAGATGATCATTTCCGTGCATTACGTTGTATGACAAGCCGATAATTAATGCAATTTCAGTAATATCTACTTTCAGTTCACCAGACATTCTGCAGGCAGGATTACTGCAAAACAAATGCTAGAGACTGACTGAGAGAGTTATCGGTCAAGGAACATGTGTAAATATGAATGAATGAATGAATGGTAAATTTATTTGTGTAACGAAACGAACATGCAACAAATAACATGCATAATGCTCGATGCCACACAAAACAATATATAGTACAAAACAACAATCGCAACATGCACTAATGCAATAACAGGAGCCACCTTAGTCACTCCTGCACTGATCGGCCACCTGGGCACTCAACAAGAGAAAAAAATTATAATTCACTACATATTTGAAACGGGGTAGCCTGGCGAATGCGAAATGGCGAAATGGCGAAAATCACAAGTAATATTTAGTCTGGAGAACTTCCTATTGCATTCCTCGTAGCGGAAGCATCGTTTACGATTGTCCAGAGCCGTTTATTGGGCGCTACGAATGTCTATCATACTGTCTGTACATAGCTCGGAGCCAATCCCAGAGCCACCACGTGACGTAAAATGCAATCGAGGGCCGTGCAAATCCCTTTTTGTTCTTTGATTGGATACCGAAAGCAGGGAGAAAATCGGCCATGGTCACCATGCTGCTTTGCAGAGTAAAATGAAATAAGCACGAAAAGGAGCATGGGAACTCCCAGGCTAGAAACGGGGTGGAAAGAAGTAAAAACTTGTTCTATCCCACCCCTTTTCTCTAAACAATATTTACAGGTCGAAATCATAATCAAAACTCAAAACTACCAGCTTCATCAAAATTCAAAGCACAAAAGACCCTTCAAGCTCATTTTCAAATGTTACATCTATCTACACACATACAAATACATATGCATACACAATCGCACCAATACATTTATACCCATACAATTATTCCTACTACTACCCATAGCCCTCCCATTCATCCTGCACTCACAGACACACTTCCACACTGTAGCCATACATAGTCTGTCTATCCATCTATTTATCAGTTCATCTTTATCAATTAATGATAAGTCAAAACTCATCTTCATTCCTGTAACTCTGGAAAACCATCTGTATATTCTCTTAAACTGATTCAAGCTTGTACATTGCTTGATCTCCACATTCAGACTGTTCCACTGTTTAACCCCACAAATTGAAATTACAGAAACCTTTTTTTGGTTGTTCGATTACTGAACCTGTCAAAATTCAGTTTGCCCCTCAAATTATAACAGAGCTGTCTTGCATTAAATAGTTTTTGAATATTTTTTGGGAGTTTGATGTTTTATTTTATCTTTCTCATGATCTGATCATGGTATGTTGAGTAATGTTTAATTACTGTAATACACATGTACAGTTAATACAAGTTTTGTTTTCTTTTGTTTTGTGTGTGTGTGTGGCCTTTCAGAAAATTACTGAACTTGCTAGGTTATGGGTACGCTAGCGAGTCACGCTGCCCCGTTAGTGCCTGTTTAAGTTAATGTTTTTATAATTTATTTTTGTTTATGTACTTTTTTGTCTAAACATGTTCGTATTTGTCTTGTTGAACATAGTCGCTACGTGGGCATTATTTTCCGGACTGTTTTCTTCATGTAGTTTTTATGTTTTAGCGTCTTCATTTTGCTTTCAGTGGCCTTGGTGCCGAAAAATGTGCTTTATAAATAAAAGTTTCTTACTTACTTGTAGTATGGATGTATTTTTACCAGCTCATCACACCAATTATCTGCAGAATTGGCCTTTGCATTTGCTTAGATCTTAACACAATAAAAACTAAGGAACATTGATTGATTTTTTGTAATGCTCCAACCACTCTAATCTGACTGTCAACATCCAGCCTAGGAGAGTTTATGCAATATAAATAAATTATACAATATATTGTGTGCATGTTATCACAAAGTGCCGTAGTATATACTCATTCATATCTGGTAGAACCAGGTGTTCTGTCCTGCCTCTATAGTAAAACAGTAACACTTTACTTGACATAACACATTCATAGCAGCTGTCATAACATGCTCATAAATAAACAAATATAAATGGCAGCACTGCTTTGAGACCACTGGACCTTTATTTTGATAAGTTATCGCCATTCTATTTTCCACATTTATGAAGGGTTTAGTATGAAGATGGAGGCATGTCTTATGAAACACTCATGAATGCTTTGTGATCTTTTTTTATGACAGGTGCCATGAATGATTCATGTACTCACCCGTCAAGTAAAATGTTACCATAAATGCTATTAGTGTTAACAGGACACTGTTGGGTGTGACACTAGAACCCACCCAACAGAATCATCTACACTAAGTAGCAGATTAACTGAACAAGAACAGGAATCACACTCACCAACATGTACAACAGATGCAGAAATCAATGTCGGGAAAATTATGAATAATAACAATAAAATATATTTTATACATAAAATCTAATTAATATGTAGTCATAATTATAATTTTATAATGTGAAGTGAACATCTAATATAACTAACATACCAATGGTTTATATTTGAGTGGGAATTCTTAACCTTATGTTATTTTATTATCAATCTTATTCTACCAAATCTTATAGCAGAGTTAGTCTGTCTCCTCTGACTTCCCTCTCTGCTGTCAGTATTTGAATGTGCTCTTCTCTGCTAATAGGAAACATGAGTGCCCCAACTAGAAAAATTGAACTGTGTGTTATGTGTGGTTATTGTCTCTAACATGGGGTGCGCTATGCAAGCTATAGTATGTGAATCACATGATGAACCTAAGAAAGTGTCCATGTATTGTTTCTATGCTTGAAAGATAATGGATCATGTGAATGTGGTGTAATCATGTAATGACCATGTACGAACATGTACATGACTATACATCTGTTTGTACAATGCCCTCATCGTGTTAATCTTTTTGGACTTCCAACACCTACGTTGCCTAAATGCCTGTATTTTGGATTTTTGACCATAGCAACACAACCTTCCCAGGGCACCACTGACATTCTCTGAACTCAGTAGTTTACTGACTGGTCACAGATTCAGACCAGTCCGACTCAGAACTAACACAGCCCTGTCTACCTTTGTATCCCATCAGTTTACTCCATGGAATATTAACCCTCTATAAATGTTGAAACCCTAACAAAAATCCGCTGGCCCCCTGTGGTTTCAGTTCGCTCGCTATAGCATGGTGGTGCTGCTATGGTTTGAGTCGAGTCTTGTTGTGTTTAGGGCTTGACCGTCCTCTTTTTCTCATTGGTGAGAAAGCACTAAGCTGATGATGAAAATAGGAGCCTCTACGTGCTGAACACTATCAGCATAAATAGCTGAGATGGATCTGCATATGGCTACGTGATGTTAGCCACGCTGTGTAGTTACGTGATGTTAGCCACGCTGTGTAGCTACGTGATGTTAGCCACGCTGTGTAGCTACGTGATGTTAGCCATGCTGTGTAGTTACGTGATGTTAGCCATGCTGTGTAGCTACGTGATGTTATCCACAATGTGTAGCTACGTGATGTTAGCCACACTGTGTAGCCACAGATTCTTTAGAAGCCAGATATCATGTCTATGGGAGCAAAGTGGTGTTCATCCGAGCTAGCTGCCAATAGCCTGGCCACGCCCTTCCAGTGAGTTGCCACCCTTATCAGCGGCAGCTGGCGCCCCAATCAGTCAACTTCAGTTGATGCAAAAGCCCGGTAAAGCTAGATAGCGAAAATTGCATTCGTGTCTGTAATTTATTTTTGTATATTTGTACACCTTGGACATTGATATATGTATTGTATGATTTTGAAGATCTAAAAAGAAAAAAAAAAAAAAACTTCAGCACATTAACAGACTATTTTCAATGGAATGGAGAGTCACACATAGTCTTGACCAGGGTGCTATTTGTAGGGGGGGATGGCTCAGAAATCCCCACTTCTGGTTTTGGTAATTTTAGTGTCTAGTGATGACATCACCAACGCAATGCCGTTTCAGAATCATCCCCCCCTCTGATTTTTTCAGAAATCGCACCCTGGTCTTGACAATAATATGAAATAGACAGGGGGCTTTGGAGATCACCATACCATGTCCAAAATGTACATCCATTACTGAGAAAAATAAGCCTTTTAAAATTTCGGTGGAATTCTTGGATTCTGTCATAGACTTCAATGTTACATGATGAGCTTCGCCACTGCATAAAGGCTAGCACCGCCCCAAGTTACCATATTTGGCATGTCCCTCATTACACCAGGAAGTGGGTCCTCATGATTTATCTCCAAAATAATGGATCTCTGGTGTAGCTACGTGATGTTAGCCATGCTGTGTAGCTACGTGGTGTTGGCCATGCTGTGTAGCTACGTGATGTTAGCCATGCTGTGTGCTGACCACCATCAGCAAGCACAGTCTATATTTATGGACATCATACCTTCTGTATGCTAACACTCTTCATCAGGCACGCATTCAAACAACAGATGTGTATCTTCTCAACTAGTAAAATTTGTTTTGTCAATTGAAGCCTTGTAACGAAGAACCATACAAGTCCATGTATCCAAATAATATATAATAATAAATCAGCTCATATCTAATTTGAGCATATTGTACCTTGCTTTCCTGTAAGTCTTTTGTTGTGGACAGAGAGAGAGAGAGAGAGAGAGAGAGAGAGAGAGAGAGGAGGAGGAGGAGGAGGAGGAGGAGAGCATATTCACTTAGAAGGGAAGTGACTTCATAGAGATAAGTCAGAAACAAGAGAGGAGAGCCAACTTTTCTCAGTAGTGAGAGAGAGAGAAAGTGAGAGAGTAATACAGCTCAGTGTAAAGTTAAGCAGTGTTTAAGAAGCTATAGAATAGTGACACAGGAAACACAGACGTTCCACAGGACGGATGTAAGGCTATAATTCTCACAACTTTTTATGTCTGCAGAATGGTCAGTTGGTTTTAGTTTCTCTTTAATGAATCAAATAGTGGGCTACGCATCACTAAGGGACCTACTGTATACTAAGAACAGAGGTGGAAAAGGTTTGAAATAACTGTAAGGAAGTAAACGTGTTTATTTTGCTTAAATCGTAAAAGTAAAAGTAGGCCTACCAGTTTAAAAATCTGTGTCAGTGAAAGTAAGAAAATACTTAAGTTAAAATTCACTTTGAGTAAAAGTTATACATCAATTTTAGATGTAAAAAAGGAACAGAATTAATACATTTTAGCTTTAAACAACTTTATTTTGAACATAGGTTTAGTCCCAAAATATAGATTATTACTAATTAAATAGGCCTATTGTGCCATTACAGAAAGTAGCCTAAAAGCAAACTGCAGTCATTTTTGTTTTGTCTGTCCTGTAGAGCTGGTGAAATGTCACGTACACCCTCTACATTCTCAGCCCTCGATATTGAAAGTAGCTGTTTTCAGAGACTGAAACCTCATTGTGCATGTAAATGAGAGATGCAACTGCATTAATAGATATGCTACTTTGTATTTATATAACTTACTATGTGTCTCCCCCAGTCTGGGTCAGTCCTAAGTTCCCACAACCCTACGTTCTCACATTGCTTAGAGTCCGGTGTAGGGTTTGGGTTAGGTTTATAATTTTGGTTAGGGTTAGGTTTGCAGGAACGTGTTAGGGTTGAAGTTTAAGTTGGGCTTAAGGTTAGATTTAGAATTTTGGTTAGGGTTAGGGGCTTTGGGAAAATAGACATGCTGCTTTCCAAGTCTGTATCCATTTCATTTCATGCATTTACTAGTTTCTCTTACCATCATCTCTTACCTTCACAGCGCATCTAATATATTCTGCCAAAGCCTTGTGCTACTGTTTGTTTCTGTGGCATTGAATGTATAGTTCACCTCTTTATGAAAATTGATCTCAGTGCTTGCGTTTTCCTAGTATGGCGACCTCAATTTTCCCCATTTTGTAGCTTTAGCTTAGCATAGGCACTGGAATGTAATGTTGCCAGATAACAACTCATTGGCAACTTTACTTAACTTTAGCCTATGCTAAGCTAAAGGTAAAATTGGGGTTGCCAGACTAGGAAATGCAAGCACTGAGACCAAAATGCTTTTATATGTAACTCCAGGTAAGGGGGTGAATAACCAATTTTCATAAAGAGGTGAACTATTCCTTTAACCAAAATTTGTGTATTTAGTATATCTAAATACAACACCCTATAGTTTGTGTGTTTGTATATATAGGCAATTCAGGTGTTATGGACGTGTCATTTACATGCATTATTGATGAACAAAATGACACTCTACAATCCAGATGTCACGTCCATAACGCCATTTCTCCCAATGAAAACCAACTTTTTTTAAAATTTACATTTAAAATTAAGTCTTTCTCTGTGTTTACTGAGGTCTCCTGTTTGGAGACTAGACGCATTTTCAGAAAAAGTCCCTCTATAAGGGTTCTAGAAGCATTTTTTAGTAAAAGTTGTGAACAGGTCTATTTCACTAAATTAAAGTATGCTGAATTCATCTAGCCCTGTTCACAAGACGGATTGTGAGTTTTTGACCATCTAATTTGCAAAAACAAAATGGCTGCCGAATTTAGCGATTTTCGCAACTGCATTTTGGCAAGCACTGCTTTTCCATAGAAATAAACACATATGGTTCACATGTTTCCTTATCAAAAATAGTTCCTGAGCAAAATATCAATCAAACAGGGCAGGAAAAGTATTAAATGATGTAGAAATTGCATTTTTAAGCTGCAATATGCTAATAAACCACCGTTCTTTATATAAAAAAAAAATATTTAAGTAAAAAAAAAAAAAAAAACTGCTGTAAAAATCTACAGATATGCAAAGCATTTTTCTTAAGTGTTTAAAGGATTACAATATTTATTATTCAAATTGCTTAGACCCCCCCCCCCACACACACACCCCTATTTATGGGCAATTCCACGAAAAAGTCAACCTCACCTTGAAAAAAAAAAAAGTCTCATCTACACGGACATAAGTTATTTCAGAAAACTTGCAATACAAAAAAGCATTGTCTCGATGTAAATATTGAACTGAACAAGTTTCGAAAGGATATCTGTTTGTTAACATTTTTATCCTATTCAGCCATCATGTAAGTCTATGGAAGGGCTTATAAAGGGCATAAGTGGATGATAACACAAACAAAGCTGCAATGCTATCAGTTATTTTCTATTTTTATAGACATATACTTATAAACATTCTTCAAATATCACCCCAAAAGCTATGTAACATAATCAGACACATTTCAACACACCACTGTAGTGGTTGTGACTACAAATGTCTGACAAAGTGGTTAAAATAGTGTTTTTATGCATTGTTTACAAAAGCGTTTTGTAAACAAACAATGTTTGGCTGCTTGCGTATACACACTGTTTTAACACTTTTTCAGCCATTTGTAGTCATACACAATACAGTTCTGTGTTGTAAGGTGTCTGTTTATACTTCATAGTTTTTGTGGTGACATTTGGAGTATGTTAATATGTTCAAAGTTCAAAATTCAGTTCAAAATTCTGCCCCATTGGGCTAGTTGTAAGTGATTATTCTCCGTTCAAGGAAACCTATATGGTTGGACCAAAATGTCTTGCATTTTCAGTATTGGCTAATCTCAAGTAGCTTGAGCAATAGAGCTCTTGTTGAAAATGACTGAAGTTGCCCTTTAATTGTTTGTGTTTGCCTATATTCAGCCATGGAGTTTGCATAAGAATATGAACAAAATTGTGAAATACTGCTATATGGGCAATTCCAGCGCTATGGACGTGGCATTTTCATGCATTATTGATGAACAAAAGGCCACAAAACCTCCGCAAACCTAGCAGTATTGTGCTAGCTGAGCTGTGTTCTGGCTGTACCATTGATTGTTTCTGGCATCAGATCCAGTTCAGAAAAAAGGAGGGAACAGATCTTCACATAGTGTTCCTGAATGTCGCAAACACCTTTGGCTCAGTCCCTCACAAACTCCTGTGGACGGCCTTTGACTACTTCAGAGTCCCAACAGCTCTCACAGCCCTTGTCAAGGCCTACGTCCAGGACACCCTGGCCTCCCCGCTGACCTTCAGGCCTCTAGAATGGACGGTAGGCGGACAGCTAATAAAACCTAAGCTGAGGCTGCCACCAGTCAGAGCCTACATGGATGACCTCACAAGTCTCACCACAACCAAGGTTTGTACTGTACAGCTTTTAAAAAAGCTCCAGGAAAACATTGAGCGGGCTTGCATGAAGATCAACCCAAGCAAGTCCAGAAGCATCTCCATTATCAAGTAGAAGCTGGCAGACCGCCGCTTCCACATTGGCGAGGAACCCATCCCAAATGTCTCCGTGACAAGCCTAGGTCGTTGGTATGATGCCTCCCTGAAGGACAAAGAGCAAGTAGAGCAGCTCAGGAAAGAAGTAGCCCATGGCCTGGAGAACATCTATAGAACCTAAATTCTTGGCAAGTGAAAGCTCTGGTGCATGCAGTATGGACTACTTCCACGTCTGCTATCGCCACGTACCCACTATGAATTGCCGCTGACAAAGTTGGAGAAACTGGAGAGGTTGGTCAGCTCATATAAGGGAGTGGGGTGGCCTTCATAGCTTAGCAGTATTGGACTTTATGGCAAAGGGATGTCACAACTGCCCATTTCCAGTCTGACAGAGGAGTACAAGTGTGCCAAAGTCAGGCTGGACATGATGCTACTGGATTCGAGTGATCCAGTTGTAGCCCAAACTGCCCCCATCCTGGCGTCTGGGAGGAAGTGGACCCCATCAGCTGCAACTGAGCAGGCAAAGGCAGCACTCAGACACAAGGACATCCTGGGCCGAGTGCAGGAGGGGAGGAGTGGCCTTGGACTTGGGGCCAGCATACCAGTGTGGAGCAAGGTCTCTTCATTCCAGAGCCGCAAGCTGGTGGTCCAGGAGGTACGTCAGGATGAGAAAGCGGGAAGATGCGCCAAAGCTGTGGAGCAGGCAATGCAGGAGCAGTGGATGCCATAGGAAGGAGTGGAGAAAAGGAAGATCTCCTGGAAAGAGCTGTGGGAGATGTAGGCGTTCAGGCCAGTGGCAGCTAACACCATTCGTTCAGGAGGGTGAAGGCCAAGCCAATCGCATCACTATAACATCAGACAATGGTCAACTAGACAGAGCACGATACTGGAAGCTGCTGGTAGACTTGGACAAGAAACTCTGGTTTCCACCGCAAATCACAGCCACCAACCTGTGACCAGACCTTGTTCTGTGGTCAGCTGCTACCAAGCTTGTCTACATCATCAAGCTCACCACTCCCTGGGAGAGCGCAGTGGAGGAGGCATATGAGCATAAAAGACTGAGGTATGCTGAACTGGCAGGCAATGCACAACAACAAGGCTGGAATGAGAAGGTATGCCCAGTGGATTTAGGCTGCAGAGGATTTGTAGCCACCTCAACATCCAGGTTACTCAGGGAATTGCGAGGGAAGGCCCATCGGCAGGCAGTCAAAGACCTCTCTATGGCTGCTGAAAAGGGAATGGAGTGGCTGTGGATAAAGAGAAAAGACTCAGTCTGGGCCTTCAAGTGATGTGATGGCGCCTAGGGATTGAAATTGGGGCGCTGGGACTCACTGCTGAATCCTCTGGAGGTGTTGTGGGCTCATCACCGAAACACTCAGGAAGGAGGGCGCCCACTTGACAACCAGAAAGGTGCCATCACTCAATTGACCATCCCACAGAGTCTCAGCAGTGCCTCAAGTTTGAATCAACGGATAACAATTATCAAGTCCTATACAACGAATCTAAGACTTGTCTAAATATTTAAAGTTACAGAAAACCTTTTTCAATGACTGTTAGCATTATTAGCATAATAATAATGCTAATAATATAATAATATTTGCATTTTTTTAAATATTAGCTACCATCTTTGATCTAGGCTATTGCTCAAAGACATTTATAAGAAACTTTCATGTAAATAATGTCCATTTATTTCCATGGAATAATTCCATGGTAAAATATAGAGCGGAAAATATGAAATTTTGTTAGCGAATATAGCTGTATTAGGCTATGCCTGGTAAATCAGTAATTGAAAAAAAACAACAAAACAAAGTACGTACCAAGTAGGCTTACTGTTAATGATATCATCTTAATACAGAGTACTCCTAAATCATTTTAATAACTTCTCTTGAGCATTTAAACATAGGTTCTAGTATCTTAATAGAAAATATTAAATAACGATTAGCATAATTAGCATAATGCTAGCTTTTTGGATTTTATTTTGTAAATATCATCTTGTACCTTTGATGTAATACTTAAGAAACACAGAGAGAAACAAACATGTCATAAATGTGCATTTGTTAGCATGGAATAACAGTGCTTGCTAAAACACAGTGCTTAAAATCGGTAAATTCAGCAGCCATTTTGTTTCTGCAAATTAGATAGTCAAAACCTCAAAATTCAGCTTGTGAACAGGGCTAGTTGAATTCAGCACACCTTAATTATGTTAAAAAGACCTGTTCACAACTTTTACTAAAAAATGCTTCTAGGAGGCACATTTATCAAAAATGCCTCTAGACTATATGAATGTAGTAATATTTACATTTCTCTAGAAATTGCACACACTTCACAGCAACAACTACTCTCCCATTAAAAGTAAAAGTCACATCCATAACGCAAATTGAAAGGCTCATATTCTTATAATGTAAATCATGATATTAATTTTTTGTGTTTGTCTATATTTAGCCATGGGGTTTGCATAAGAATATGATCAAAATTGTGAGATACTGCTAGGTTTGCGGAGGTTATGGCATTTTGTTCATAATGCTGGAATTGCCCATATACCAATTCCATGAAATGCAATTTATTGTCTGAAGGATTTCATTGCTCTCTCTCGCTCCCTCTCTATCTCTCTCCCCCCACAGATACAGTACAGTACTGTTCCTCTTTAGTTATCAAGGATAGAGTGACACAGGTAAAAAAAAAAAAAAAATGAAAGCAATTATGTGTGGAAAACAAAACAAAAAAAAACTGTAATAATATTATTGATAATTGGCCAGTGATGACTCCAGTTGCATTTCACCCTCCTCTACTCATTCTGGTGCTGAGTATTACAGGTGAGGAGGAGTAGACATGATAATTCCAACACAAACCAGCCCCTTGGCAGTATTGGAAATGTCACCGGTATAACTGTTTCACTTGTCGTCACTAACGTATTTTTCTAAGCGTCGCTCTGTATTTTTCTAAGCGCGCGAACCTCAGCTGATGGGCCACGTGGAGCTAGAGCCATTGAAAGCCCTGTGTTTTGTCTGCGACTTACTTGTACAAAATGCCTTAGTTTTTGGATGTTATAAACTGTCTAACCGAGAGAAAGTAAAGGGTTACTATGGAGTACCTAAGGAAATCTCCCGTAAAGGTGAGAAATGGAAAAAAAATCTCACAGAACAACGCTGTAGTTGTAATGCCCACAGCATCGATTGTCGGCAAATCTTTCCGCTCTTTAGAAAATTCTGACATTTTCATCAAGTACGGGTCACGTCCAATGTATTTCCCTACTAACTCCTTGTATCTATCCCTACATACCGGCTCTAAACCACTACAGTATGCACTTTTCTCTGTGTCCTCCATTGCTGTTGTTATGCTTGCCTCCACTTCCTGCCCATCAGTTCGAATTGTTTGCGCTCCCGTTATCACGTCACTGAAACCCTGCTATTGTCTGTTCTCTGTTGCAGTTTCTATGGTGACAATGCAAACAGATCCAGGGAAGCCCTGTGTGTTCCCATTCATCTATAAGAGCAAGACCTACACAGACTGCACTTCTGAGGACGTTGGCAAGCCATGGTGTTCCACAAAGAAATATTACCAAGGCAAATGGAGATACTGTGAGAGTGAGTGCATATTGCATTACTAGAATAAATAAGATATTAATACAGTACCATGAATTTGTAACTGTGTATTTGCACTGTCATAACAGCTAGGCTATCTTTTATGATGTCTTAATGGTAAATCAAACTGCTTCCACTTTAGTTGAGGTACTGTCACAAAGGTGTCATGACAGCTAGTCTATCCTTCATGATGTCTTAATGACAATTAAAATCCTACCACTTTACTTGAGGTCCAAGAATGTATTCACTACACTGGGTAACACTTTGCGGTAAGGGTACATGAATTATCATGAATTCATGCATGAAATCATTCATGATAAATTCATGATTCATGCATTACTTCATCTCTGAAAGTCTAATGAGTTATCAGGAATTAACATGAATTCATTGTTTGTCATTAATGACCTCCTGCTGAAATAGCAGATGATCTTAAGTATTAGTTACTCCGGGTACATCATCATGAGTCATGATTAATTAGCATGAAGAGGTGGATTATCCGGATTAACTACTGGTTGTTTATCTGTACTTCACAGGTCTGTAATGAAAATTGTAGATCTGGATCTACATGAGACTGGTGTCTGTTTTGTGTTTCAGGTGAAAGCAGTTGGAGTGTGTCTTACTCTCCGCAGAGTATCTGTACTTTCGAGGGATCTACAGTCGACATGTCCTGCTCTTACACGTATCCCTCTCATCTGACAGTGCAGGAAGCCTACTGGACAACCTCAGATAGTCCTGCAGCCACTGATATCTCTCAGCTGTCTCAGTATAAAGATAGAGTTAGGGTGAACTGTAGAGATAAACAGTGCGCTCTAAAATTAAGCTCAGTTACACATTTAGATGAATATTTCTATTGCAGTATTACAGTCAATGTTAACCAAGCGAAATATATAGGGAAAGGTGGAGTTAAATTATCTCTCACAGGTAAAGTCTTTTGTTTCTATTTTATTATTGATATGCAGTTGTTGAACTTTTAGTGGAGGGTTTATTGATCTATTGCAGTACCTCCAATTTGTTTCATCTCATAGACTTGAAGGTGGAGGCTCCCAAAACTGTCACTGAGGGAAATCATGTGACTCTCACCTGCAAGACCACCTGTGATCTCACCGGCAGTCCCTCATTCATCTGGAGTAAAGATGGACGTCCTGTAGAGAAGAAGCAGATCATCAACAACCAGCTGCAGCTCCACCCAGTTAGCAGAAAGGATGATGGCAGCTACACCTGTGCTGTTAGAGGACATGAGAATCTCCCAGCTCCACCTGAGAGACTCAGTGTTATGTGTGAGTATAACAAATGATGGGAAATCCTCAGTCCACAGTGTCATACCTAGTGCAAGTTTATTATAAAATTACAATATAGAGTCTTACAATTATACATGAGAGACAATATATTAGGGAAAATGAATAGCTACCAGTACGTACAGATTTCAATACATTGTTAGAAGTTGTTGAGTACGGTCATTTGTCAAAATTTTCAACAAATCTGTGTTGCCTAAGCCAAGATATCACGGTTAGCAGCTAGCCTATGCAGCCAGCAAGCTAAATCTATTGGGCAAGTTTCTAACTTTCTGACGTCAACACAAATCATGACCCTGTGAGTCTGAAGAGGCTACAAACCTTTTCTTTTTTTTTTACCTCAGTGCAACATAGCCACAAGTGTTGTAATCAAAACGATATGCATTGTTAGCCCAGTAGTGGTACAGAAATGTTTACACACAGCGTTTTAGAAGACTGTACCTTACCTCTGTTGATTTGCCCAATAGACTCCGCTATATGGCAGGCTCGCTGCTAACCGTGATATCTCGGCTTAGGCAACACGGATTTGTTTCATGTTTTGACAACTGAATGTACTGAACGACTTCTAAAAATATAATCAAAGCTGTGTGTACTGGTGCTCCCCTTTAAATCCCTGTTGGCATTTAGATCTCCCACAAAACATGCAAATTCAAGTCAGTCCATCTGGTGAAATTAAAGAAGGAATCAGAGTAACTCTGACCTGCATGAGTGAAGCTGACCCACCAGTACACACATACACCTGGATCAAGAAGAGAGGAGCTGTAGAACTGAAGTCAGGAGAGGAGAACACACTCACCTTCAGCAAGATCCGTTCTGAGGACAGTGGAGAGTATTTCTGTCGGGCAGCCAATACAATTGGTCATCAGGATTCTCCTGCGATGACTGTTCAAGTTTCATGTGAGTTTCAAAGAGCCTCCACACTTGTGTTGTTTTGCTTCATCTTGTTTTCAGTTCTCAGTTGAAGATTATCTGTTCCCTCTTATCTATCTAGATCCCCCAAAGAACTCAAGAGTCATCACTAGTCCTTCAGGTGTGATAATCAAGGGCAGTTCGGTGACTCTTACCTGCAGCAGTGATGCCTACCCACCTGTGAAGAACTTCATCTGGTTTAAGAGTGGAGCACAAATCTCCCTTATGGAATCTGGGCAGAATCACAGCATCACTAACATCATATGTGAGGATGGAGGAAAGTATTACTGTGAGGCTGGGAATGAATATGGAGCTGATAAATCTACTGCTGTGTTGATAACAGTGATAGGTATGTACTGTAACTGTAATAGGCTGGCGTGTGTGTGTGTGTCGGTGTGGCCATTTCTACATTATCCTCCGAGGGCTGAACTTAACTGTTCTTCACAATTTGAGTAATGGGTCATTCCGTGCCAAATCAACAAATCTGAGACAAAAATTCCGCCTGACCATCTTGGATTTGCTTCAAACTTTATGTGAATAATGGTACCATACCCAGGACCTATTATGTGAAATATTACCATTGTATCTTGTATAGTTGTTGAGATACGGGGTCTTAAAAAAGGGGTCGTGTGTCAAGAAAGTGGAGCTCTGAGAAAATATCCATGTTCCACAAAGCGTTACTCTTGGGAGTTTTCATGCTACATTTATGAAACTTTCAGGACATATTCGAAAGTAGTATGTGTCTTCACACTGTGAAGTACACCTTTCACGGTAGCACATTTGCTGAGTAATGCTTTGCTGAAAATGGGAAAAAAAATACATGTTCATTTTTTCCTATCTATTTCACAGTACTATATCTTGTACACGAATGACATCAGATCTTTAGTATTTCTATGTAGTTCACACAAGTTATTGTACATTATCTTCAAGTAAGAAAATATTTGATATTAATAACAGCTTTTGAGTTTTGAGACATTAAAGATGATAGAAATGAATTAAGACCTATAGTTTAAGCATATTTTCCAAATTACTGGTTGAGTGTACCTTGAAATCAAAGTTACCACCACAAAGCCCATGTTTTATTTTGCAAATGCTCAAGATTTTGAAATGGTACCTTTAGCCAAACCACATAAATTACTATATCAAAGATGGCTTTCACAGTCTTGGTGATTGGTTTTTCTGCCTTCGTTGCTAGGTGTGTTTGTTTATTTGGTCCCTTGGTTGCTATGGACTACTTTGCCCACATAGCCATGTGCTTCTGGGCCTAGGTTCTGCCCCTCCCTTTATTCATCAGTTAGGCTTTTCATTGGATGTTTGGTGTCTGCCTATTCCTTGTATGTTTAGCCAATGAGGTTTCTTATTTTAAAGGCTTCTTTTTATTATTAATGAGCATTTTGCCTGCTATTGTTGATCATGATTATTGTGGGTTTCCTGGTCATCACGCCGTCATGGAGGATTATCACAAATTGCTTTTTGTGAAAAGCTTTTTGTCTAAAGATAGGCTACTTCAAATACCACATTACCATACATTGAATGTATAGCTGTAACTTTAATATGCTCAAAGGAAATGCAGTCTGTGATCCTGAGAGTTAATATGAGATGGCTTATAATTGTAAGAAACTAAAACTTCTTATGACTGATCACTAAAATGGAGCATAAATCGGCAGGTGACAGAAAATTCAGATTTATTGTCACGGGCCTAAAAGGACCAGCATTGCAATCTCTTCAAATATTTGCAAATTGATTGATAGATAGTTTAATTGATAGATGATTCATAAATTATAGATATTTTATCAAAGTAAAATTTTGCAATTTTGTCTAGCATTAAAGCCTTTGTATTTTTAGGTTAGTGAATTGATTTATCAGCATTGTTCATAATGTTAATGATTACATCTGTTCAAATCTAAATAAGTGTTATAACCACAATTGTAAGCAGACGTGACACCTGTTCAAATTATCTCTAAAATTGATCACTTTAGATAAAGAATAGTCCAATGCCTATTGAGTTCTTATTATTTTAGGTAATAGGAATGAATCTATTTGAATAATATTGTCTATAAAGCACAAACCAACATACATGATGATACCCTTGACTTAATCAGGGTAACTAAGTTCAAAATACATGCATTGTGATATACATTCTCACTGTACCCACATTCTAGCGACTAAATAATATACCTTGGCTTAAACATTAAAATTGTAGCACATGATTTAACAATGGAAATTAAAGAAAAGAAAGTCTCATCAGGCGCTAGGGCTCATGGGTAATGCCTTTTTTTCAAAGGGCACTAGTTGGTTGTGGGCGGGGCCCTTAAATTACTGCCACCATTGGGTTCAGAAGGCTAGTATCTCAGCCACCATGATAGAGAAGTATATCGAAATTAACTAGTCATTTTCTTAACAATATGTAGACCATATTGTGTGATAGCACTGCTGTCAGTACAAAGCAACTAAAAATTCTATGAATGAATTAAATATCTAAACCTGAAAATCATGCAGAGAGTGCAGAATTCTTCCAAGGCAATGGGGTCAGAGATATAATTGAAATTCTAGTTTGTATACTGGAGTATGGTACAATTGCCACCTAAACTGAATCAGTTCTTGATTGTCCCAGCACTGTCATCCAAATCTTGTCTTGTACACAGACATACACACGCTGGCAAAAAACAACCTTCTTGGCGGTTGTGAACACTCTAGGCCTATTGCATCTGTTTGACTAACTCATTGATAAAATGCTTTCCATATAAAGCAAAGCAAGTGGGCTCACAAACTTTTAGGTCTTCCGCATCTGTATCCCACTCATCATATGTTTATTGAGGAAATACAATTAGTTGATGAAAATAAATTCTAAAGAAATTGCTTTAGACCACTAAATACACTGATTATTCCACTTTTCCCTGGGGTACTAGAAGAGGTTATTATTATTATTATTATTATTGTTGTTGTTGTTGTTGTTGTTGTTGTTGTTGTTGTTGTTGTTATTATTATTATTATTATTATTATTATTATTATTATTATTATTATTATTATAAGTAGTAGTAGTATATAAAAATAATGTTGTTCTTGTTGTTAGAGTCGATAGTTGATGTCAGTACTGCTAAAATTGGGTAAAGGGTGGAGACTCAGTTCTGTGAGGGGGAGGGACTGTGGCAAAGGTACCAAAAGCACATGGCTACATAAACAAAACAGAACATGGTTAGAAAAGCAGAAAAAATCTATCACCCCATGCCTTGACAGCTGTCTTTGACAGACTATTTTATGTACTTTTCTTTCGGGTACCACTTTGGAATTTGGTGTATTCAGAGTCTAGAAACTTTTCTTTAAGTTGATGTTTTTGTTTTTATGGTTGACTCTACCAGTAAAATTGCAAATGCACTTAAAAGTTGGATCCAATATTATTTTTGTCAATTTTGAAGTGCCATAAATCAAAAAGTTTGAATTATTTCCGAAGTATTCCTCCAGTTCAATAAAACATGATTACTGAATTGATATATTTTTAATTATCGAAGATCTCATATGCTTGAGTGTGGAAATATTGTCATCAAAAGTGGCCATAATTTTGTGTTTATACCATTTCCAGGAATCCATAACTTGGCAATTGTCTTACTCTATGCTAAAATATTTGACAGTTCAGAACGTCTACATGTATGCAACACCGCCTGAAATTTTCAATTTTCTAACATGAAGTATGTGTAAGTAATGGCCAACAGAACTTAACAAAGTTAAAAAACTGCATTTTTCCATGATCAAGACCCTGTTTTTTAAGGCCTAATATCTCAGAAAGTAAAGTAGATACAAGGTTAATATTTTGCATAACTGCTGATGGGTACGATGGCATTAGGCACCTAAAGTTTGAAGAAAATCCAAGAGGGTCAGGCGGAATGCATTTGTTGATTTCACACGGAATGGCCCTAATGTAAAGACAACTCTAGTATATGAGGCACTGTCTAGTAGCACTAGTAGCACAAACAGCGGAGTACTCCTAAACTGCACTCCAATTTTTTATATAGGAGTAATCCTCTGAGACCCTCTTTTAGTTAGGATCAATGGCAACTCTTGGGCTAAAATAAAACCTCCGTTACAATGATTGATGTCAGTTCTCATGCACAAGCCTGCTTGCATTTACATTGGAGATTGATTGATGAGTGACAGGTCGGCATCATCTTCACTTTTTTTTTAATACTGTTGTTTCACAGTAGTATGAAGTAAACATAGGAGCAAGCACATTCATTTTTCCTGGCTTTTGAATAAGGAGTCTGGCTGACTGTAATAGGCCAATGTGTGTATGTGTGTGTGTGTGTGTGTGTGTGTGTGTGGGGCCATTTTTACATAATCTTCTGTGGGCTGAAATTACAATTTTCTTGTCTTCACAATTTGAGAGTAACACTTTATTTGAAAGTACCATGATAAGACTGACATGACACTGTCATTAACTATGACATGACGTTGTCAAGAATTTGTCATAAACTTTACAAACCTGTCATGACTTCTGACATACCCTAACCTTAACCCTAACCATGACAAATACCGGGTGACTCTTAATGACATAAGTCATGACAAGTGTATAAAGTTTATGACAGATTCATGATGTCATGTCATTGTTAATGACAGTGTCATGTCACTCTTATGATGGTACTTTCAAATAAAGTGTAACCGTTAATTGTCTTATTTCTTGCATTAATAATATGTTGCAAGAATATTTTTGTGCATCTATGTTATTTGTTGTAATGTGCTATGTGAGTCCCATTGGCCAATGACCCGATTTGTCTTCTTGAATGTCACTTGTGTGAGTTAATTTATGATTGGATATGGTTCTGTAACTTTGATAGCTGTATTTACAACAAATCTTTACGCTGTGGTAGCCTTCATGTAATATAAATTATGCCGACATGCCTTAATCGCCACTTACAATAGTCTTCTCTGTTGTTCCATTTCTATCTTTTTCTTAATATTTTCACTTCATTTTACTGCTGCTTATACTAATATGAAGTAAACGAAGGAGCAAGCACATTTATTTTCCTGGCTATGGAATAAGGAGTTTGGCTGACTGTTTTATGAATGTTAATGCTCTGGGTGCACACCTAGAGAGCAGTACAACAAAATTATTTAAATGAAGAATATTTGGATGAACAAAGAGTAATATCACATTAAATCAAATGAATTCCTCTCACAGGCTTGAAGGTGGAGGCTCTTAAAACTGTCACTGAGGGAGATCATGTGACTCTCACCTGCAAAACCACCTGTCATCTTACTGGCAGTCCTTCATTCATCTGGAGTAAAGATGGACGTCCTGTAGAGAAGAAGCAGATCATCAACAACCAGCTGCAGCTCCACCCAGTCAGCAGAGAGGATGGGGGCAACTACACCTGTGCTGTTGGAGAACATGAGAATCTCCCATCTCCACCTGAGAGACTTATTGTCATGTGTGAGTATGATTTCACGACAGACAATCAAGATTCCATAGTATGCACCCACTGATCATAGCTGAATAATGTGTATTATTTATTTATATATTTATTTATTTATTTATTTTAAACAGCTGTACAAGATAGCTAGGCTTACAGTATGCAATTTCAAAATAGAGTAAGTTTACAAAAGTGCAATACAGAGGTTCACCTTTGCATATGAGGGACTATGTGTACTGTATAAGGACAAATACTTAAGCTTTTATTTGGTAAGGCAAATTTAATTCCGTCCATCTGGTTCAGTAACTGTATGTTTCTTCCAGATGCTCCAAAGAACACAAGAGTTGTGTCTGATCCATCTGGTGAAATAACTGAGGGAAGCAGAGTAACTCTGACCTGCATGAGTGAAGCTGACCCACCAGTACACACATACACCTGGATCAAGAAGAATAGAGCTGTAGAACTGAAGTCAGGAGAAGAGAACACACTCACTCTCAACAACATCCATTCTGAGGACAATGGAGAGTATCTCTGTCAAGTAGCCAATAGGATTGGACAACAGAAATCTGCATCAGTGTCTCTTCATGTGCTATGTGAGCATCACAGCAAAATTACCGTAATGTGATTCAGAGAGCAGATGTCAACACAGCAGTTGCTGACATCCTTAAAATATTTCCCTAGTTATTAAATGGTTGTACAGTGTTACGTTTCTAGACAAATTTTTTTATTGTATTTGTATATTTGTTCCAGATCCTCCAAAGAACATTACAATTGAGCCTGGCCCATCTGGTGAAATAACTGAGGGAAGCAGAGTAACTCTGACCTGCATGAGTGAAGCTGACCCACCAGTGCACACCTACACCTGGATCAAGAAGAGTGGAGCTGTAGAGCTGAAGTCAGGAGAGGAGAACACACTCACCTTCAGCAAGATCCGTTCTGAGGACAGTGGAGAGTATCTCTGTAGAGCAACCAATAAGATTGGACATCAGGATTCTCCATATGTGCCTCTTCATGTGCTATGTGAGTATCACAGTAAAATTTACAGTAATGTGATTGAGAAAAGAGAACAGATGCCAACACTGCTGACTTCCTTAATCCATCTGCCCAGTTAGTAAATGGTTGTATTATGTTTATAGACAAATGTATTAATTATTTACTACATTTGTATATTTGTTCCAGATCCTCCAAAGAACATAAATATTGTGTCTGATCCACCTGGTGAAATAACAGAGGGAAGTAATGTGACTCTGACCTGCATGAGTGAAGCTGACCCACCAGTACACACATACACCTGGATCAAGAAGAGTGGAGCTGTAGAACTGAAGTCAGGAGAGGACAACACACTCACCTTCAGCAAGATCCGTTATGAGGACAGTGGAGAGTATCTCTGTCAAGCAGCCAATAATATTGGACAACTAAATTCTCCTGCTGTGTTTGTCCAAGTTTTATGTGAGTCTGAAAGTGCAAAAGACAATTTAGTGTTAATGTTGTCAGATGTGATGTCAGCTGAAGTTTACATGTTCTTTCTCACCCCATCTAGATCCCCCAAAGAACACAAGAGTCTTCACTAATCCTTCAGCTGTGATAACCAATGGCAGTTCAGTGACTCTGACCTGCAGCAGTGATGCCAACCCACCAGTGGAGATCTTCACCTGGTATAAGGTGAATGAATCCACTCCAGTAGGATCAGGACAACAGTACAGCATCACTAACATCAGATGTGAGGATGAAGGACAGTACTACTGTGAGGCCAGGAATAAATATGGAGCTGAGAACTCTACTGCTGTGTCCATCATTGTTACTGTGTCCATCTCAGAAATGGGTATGTATACCAATAGGTGGGTTTTCATCCAACTTGTAATGCACTTTTAAAGCTCGGCAGCTCTACATAATTCTGAGATTTAAGCAAAAAAAAATCTAAATCACACAACTCTATGCTCCCTGCCCCAGTCTCTACTACGCTTCTCAATGGCCTCTCAAACCCCTCCCTCTCTGTAGCATGTTGTCAGCAGCTTGTTCACAAGCTATGATCGACAGGCAGCTATCCCTCCCTCCGAAGATTAGTAGTGGAACATTACAGGGTGCACTGGATTTTTGCAAACATAATTACAGGCTATAGATGGAGCTAGAGAATTTGTGATTTTTCCTAAATAACAATACCTATTTCAAGCATATCATGACAGTTTCATTTAATTTCACTAAAACAGAGTTGCCAAATTCAGATTTAAGCAACAAGCAAGACCTGCCAAGGATATACTGTACCTTTAAATTCACCTGTTCCACCTATTTGAATAAATGATGAAAACAGTTTAATTTGCATATTCACATGTCCTGCATTTTCGCTCATACATGAATTTGTCTTGACATCACTTTGTCGTCACACATCACTTGATTAGTGCAACGTTCCTTTTTAATTGTATTACACAGTTCATGGAAATGCAGATGTGAATATTCTTGAACGTACTTTTTACTAATGCGAAAATGAAATGCAGGTAAGTTAGATGGAAACCCGGTAATGCTGGAATATCAAACTTTAATTAATGCAGGCGTTAAAGATGTTAATTAACTATGATTTATTATTGAGGAATTTGGTTTTGATGATCATACGTTAATTCATGAATTAGTTTACAGAAACTTTTGAGGGCAACAGAGCAGTGCCTACTAGGATTATGGATTTGGTCACCGTTGATGCAGCTCTTTGACTCCTGCATTAATAAAGGCTCATATTCCAGCATTATTTCATAGTAAATCATATAGGACCCATATGAGTCAAACATTAATGCATAACAAACTTTATAATGACTCATGTGTACACTTATTGTTAACTTATCATTATTAATACAGTAATTAAAGCATTATTGAATGTATATTTATGTACCCTTATTGTAAAGTGTTACCGGAAACCCAGCTATTGAAGGGGGAACGAATATTCATGGTTAGAGTTCACTGCTGTGTAAGTGACGTGAAAGTATCACTGCAGTTCCATCTCTTTTCAGTGACTAATTTGGCTTCCCCTTCAAGTTATTCTTGTTTTATTTATGTTTCTTAACTGCAGGAGCTCAGAGTCGTGTGATGGTTACCGTGGTTGCAGCAGTTTCAGTCTCAGTGTGTGTAGTGTTGGGTTTGGTCTGCGTTGCAGTCTGGATGAGGTGAGTAGAGACAAAGATGGAGTAAAGACTAGTCCAGATACATGTACTTTGGTTTTGAAGAAGAAAAATACATTTTCTGTCTGTCTGTTTATCAGGTATAACTGCAACGGAGGACAGACACAAAAGGAGAGTAGAGATGTAAGTTGTGTAAGATGGTGATAATAGTTTCATCTTTGTAAATAAAATTGGGGTTCAAATTACCACAAGGCTTAGTACCTGGCCCCCTTAGTTCTGGCCATGGCACAACTAGTTATATTCAAAATCACAGTCAGGGGAAGGCCCTCTCAATTACTTATTTATTTCAATTATTGAGCATGAAACACACGCAAGAGACATATACGTTTTTGTCGTCTTGATGTTCTCCAATGCATATGTAGCCTATATCATGATATAATTTCGACTAAAGACCACGGAGCGCATGCAGGTTCCATTTAATGCATGTGCGTAGGCTAAATTTAAAAATATAGCCTACGTATAGCGAACACTTAAACTTGTCCAAATATTGTCTATATTGCTGGTCATTTTGTGTTGTAGCCTAACTTATTTAATCACTTGCTTAATTTGTTGTCTATAGTTTGAAAAGCGAAAATGTGTTTACGTTCTTCTCCTCATCTCTGTGTAAGACATCAGCAGCCTGTGATGTTTTTACCCAAAACCATTCAAATTAACTGTATAACCGATTTAAACAAATTACAGCTGTTTATCATGTTTATTTACAGCTACTTACTATATGTCAAAGTTTGTAATTTATAAAACGTAGTTTCAAAATGCATAATCTTGATTGCGTGTAGAAACGTCTTGATGTAAAGATATTGTGTTAGATAATAAAAAAAAAACATTTGCTGCCTCGAGGCCGACAGGGTAAATGAAACACTAAACATTCCCATTCCTTCAGTAAAGATGATTGTGTCACATTGTAATGTTACTGTAAATGGCCTGCACATTATGCTCACAACAATATCATCTCTTTTTTGTTCTAGGATAATGTTGACTATGAAAATGATTCTCAACAAGGAACACCAGGTGCCGTCAGGATGAGCTCACTGTACCAGAACGTGAACCCCAACACCACCCAACCTGATGCAGTTTACCAGAGCCTGAACCCCAACACCATCAAACATGATGCAGTTTACCAGAGCCTGAACCCCAACACCACCCAACCTGATGCATTTTACCAGAGCCTGAACCCCAACACCACCCAACCTGATGCAGTTTACCAGAGCCTGAACCCCAACACCATCCAACCTGATGCAGTTCATCAGAGCCTGAACCTCAGCACCATCCAACATGATGATCTTACTGTAACCAGAACTTGAAACATTAAATGACTGTCAATTCCTGATTATTTTACTAGGTTAATACAATGCTATTGTAACGTCATCTAAGTGGTTACAGTGACATCAGGCAGGACTGTGGTTTTCTATCTCCGGAGCTACAACTACATTGTACATTCTCAATGTAAATTCATTTGCAAACCAAAAAGTACAAACCAGAGATGATCATTTTTGTGCGTTTCGTTGCCTATAATTCGATTTCGGTTATAATCTACTTTCAGTTTCTATTTCCTGGACCCGGTACCAAACATTCTGCAAGCGGGATTACAGCAAAACAAACGCTATAGGCTGACGAGATAGCCATCAATGAACCATTTAATCATCCAAGTCTCTTCGATGCTGGTACATTAGCAGTAAAAACGTTAGGCAGGACTGTGGTTTTCTAACTCCGGAGCTCCACCTTCAGTCGCTGAAATATTAGAAAAAATACAACTACATCATACATTCTCAACAACCAATGTAAATTTATTTGCAAACCAAAGAGTACGACCAAGACCAAACCAAGAGATAATTTCCGTGCATTAGGTTATCTGACAAGCCGATAATTAATGCAATTTCAGTTATATCTACTTTCAGTTTCTATTTCATGGACATTCTGCAGGCGGGATTACCGCAAAACAAATGCTAGAGACTGACTGAGAGAGCTATCGGTCAAGCTGTAATGAACCATTTAATTATGAAAGTGACTTTGAGGCTGGTAAATTAACAGTAAAAACGTTGCCTGGTGTTCCTTTAACGCACAGGGTACAGGAACATGTGTAAATATGAATGAATGAATGAATGAACGAATGAATGGTGAATTTATTCGTGTAACGAAACGAACATGCAACAAATAACATGCATAATGTTCGATGCCACACAAAACAATATATAGTAAAAAGCAACAATCGCAACATGCACTAATGCAATAACAGGAGCCACCTAAGTGACTCCTGCACTGATCGGCCGCCTGGGCACTCAACAAGAGAAAAAAATTATAATTCACTACATATTTGAAACGGGGTAGCCTGGCGAATGCCAAACTAAAAATCACAAGTGACATTTAGTCTGGAGACCTTTTGCATTCCTTGTAGCGGAAGAATTGTTTACGATTGTCCAGAGCCGTTTATTGGGTGCTACGAATGTCTATCATACCGTCTGTACATAGCTCGGAGCCAATCCCAGAGCCACCACGTGACGTAAAATGCAATCGAGGGCCGTGCAAATCCCTTTTTGTTCTTTGATTGGATACCGAAAGCAGGCGAGAAAATCGGTAGTAAAGAACGAACGTAGCCTACAGTGGAATTACCTAAATACCCCAAAACTACTTGTAACTACATCCTAATATTGGATGTGTGGGCTGTAAAATGAAGTGAATCAACGCATGCATTTCCTGTAGGCTATACCCATTTTGTAATTATGGCACTATTACACATAAAGTTCTATTTTGTTACATTGTTCTTACCTGTTCTTACCTGTACTTACCCAGTACATCACGGGCTGTAAAATAAAGCGTGAACGTGTGTTATTCCAGCAAACTTACACTGTAAGTACTCAGTTATTTATCCCTTGATACTTTTTTGTTACACCATTCTTACCTAATACTTAACCAGTACTTCACGGGCTGTAAATTGAAGCGTTACCCTTCTCTTAAACTGATTCAAGCTTGTACATTGCTTGATCTCCACATTCATTGCTAAGGTTAGGAAGTTCCTGTCCTTTGAGGATGCTGAAAAACTTATACATGCATTTGTTACCTCCAGACTCGACTACTGCAATGCTCTGTTCTCAGGGTGCAGTAACACCTGCATTAAAAGTCTACAGCTAATCCAAAATGCAGCAGCTAGAACACTCACTAGAACTAAGAAATATGAACATATTTCTCCCATTCTAACATCTCTACACTGGCTTCCTGTCAAAAGTCGAATTGACTTCAAAATCCTTCTCATGACGTATAAGGCACTTAATGGCTTAGCACCTGCGTATATTACAGATTTACTTGTTCCATACCATCCAGCAAGACCTCTGAGATCTCAAAATGCTGGCCTCCTTGAAAAAGTGACCATATCTAAAACTACAATTGGAGGAAGAGCTTTTGCCTATCGAGCACCTCTTCTATGGAATTCTATTCCTCCCTACATTCGCGCAGCGGACACTCTCAATACCTTTAAGTCTAGACTTAAAACCTTCCTTTTGACATTTCCTATAATTAGGAGTGGGCCATGGCATATCACCACTCCTCTTGGGCTTTCCTGGGAGGGCTACCTCTGCTGGTTTTCCAAGGCGGCCACTGACCACCCCCTTCTGGGTTGGTGAGATGCCATGTACCATACCTTAGTTATGCTGCGATAGCCTAGTGCTGCCACCTTCTGCACACTTGCCATCCTGTACAACCCTCTTTCTCCTCTCTCTCTCTCTCTCTCATCACTCTAGCTAGATTATATGACACATATCATGAAGTGATATCCTCCTAGATTGGCCTAACCCTCTTGTTTCTGCTTCTTTTGTCTCTCTTGCCTCCTCTGCCCCGACGCACTGGCTGAGTGATGAACCTCCCTGCCACCAACCCTACCCCACTACGGATGCTGCCCCGACGCACTGGCTGAGTGATGAACCTCCCTGCCACCAACCCCCCCCCCCCCGGAGCCACACACCAGGACCATCCTCCCCTTTTCTCTGAGGCCCTGATGGAACTGGCCTGATGGCCCCCTGATGACCACTACTTAGATGGCGACCAACACCCAATGAACTCTGATCCCACTCCAATTACTGACTAATCCCACACTCCAACTACTGACTCCATCCCTTGGCCCTGACTGTCACACAAACTATGTGTATATCATCTCTGACTACATTCAGTACTCATACTGTTTTGTGTTAACCATGGTCAATCTATGCATCAGACTTTACGGATACTTTATTAGGCCCCAGGCAGGTAGGCTGAGTCCATGAGGCGTGGATCTGCCCAAGGTTTCTTCCTACATAACAAATTATTTACAAAGCGAGGGAGTTTTTCCTTGCCCCTGATTCTCATGGATGCTTCCCGTACTGTCTGTAAAGCGCCGTGAGACAATGTACTGTATTTGTGCGCTATACAAATAAAATTGAATTGAATTGAATTCAGACTGTTCCACCGTTTAACCCCACAAATTGAAATACAGAAACCCTTCTGGTTGTTCGATTACTGAACCTGTCAAAATTCAGTTTGCCCCTCAAATTATAACAGAGCTGTCTTGCATTAAATAGTTTTTGAATATTTTTTGTGTTTTATGTTTTATTTTATCTTTCTCATGATCTGATCCAGGTATGTTGAGTAATGTTTAATTACTGTAATACACATGTACAGTTAATACAAGTTTTGTTTTCTTTTGTTTTGTGTGTGTGTGTGGTTATGAGTTATGGGTACGCTAGCGAGTCACGCTGCCCCGTTAGTGCCTGTTTAAGTTAATGTTTTTATAATTTATTTTTGTTTATGTACTTTTTGTGTTCTCCCTGCATGGCCAGATGTGCGATGTTGAGCGGTTGACCTATCCATGGATGGTCGAAAGTATGCCTCCATCGCCTGATAGCCTACAGATGCCTCCATCTTCAGTAGCTTATCCATCCTCCATCGTCTGATACAGATGAGCAACTTGTGTGCACCTTGAAGTAGCCAGTGAGCCTTCCTACTGAGTGACTGGACTGAGTGACTGTTTTGTGTTTTGTCTGACTGTGTTTGTTTTCTTTTTAAGCGGGGTCATTCCATGCCAACTCAACTAGTGTCTCCCAGTTCATGTCATAGATTTTCTTGAAAAAAATCTCATATATTCTTCAGTATAAGTAGTGTCATCATGCCAAATCTCAGAGCTGTACACCAAACACTTTTTTATATATAAAATTTTGTCATATATGCCAGTACAGGCAAGACCACCTCCCTACATTAACCCTTGCCAAATAAAGAAATTCTACTTGACAATGCTGTAATTTTCACCAAGCCAAGGTATCACCCTAACAATGATTTCTAGTCTGACTTTTGCTTGTTTTATGTAGAATATGGCGAGCTATGGTGGAAAATGAATTCTGATACTGAAATGTCTAATGTTCATATTTCCAAATTAATATTTCATTGAATTTTCAACATTTTGCCACAAAACTTTCTGAGAATGCAGTGGTACTCACATTCTTCAAATGCTATGAGTAGAACATGTTTGCATGCAATTATAAGCAAGATAAAGTAGCTCAAACATGGATTCTGACTAAAAAAGACATTTTTTGGCCATCTTTAGACCACTATATTTCATAAAGGGAAAGGTCGCATCCCTTCCATTTTTTTTCTGAGAAAGATTGACTTTTTTTCAGAAACATATCAAAATTTCAGAGATGTGTTCCGTCTCGTTACCCCATTCATGATTTTCTAAAGTCATCAAACATACCTTTGGTGATAGTCAATTTCCTGTGTATTCCTACACCATAGGTTCTAAAAGTGCGGCCTGGGGGCCAATGGCGGCCCACGAAAACATTTTTGGCGGCCCGCCATCAGATCTGATAATGCCTGTGAAACTGTTTTAACTTTACATTGTTTTGAAAGAATGAATCTCTGTTTAGTGGTGTTTAGCATCGTCTATGGTCAATTATTTATTATTTATGTATTATAACTTTGGGAAACCCTGCCTTACGCCCACCATGTGCTGGTTTGTTTATGTAGCCATGTGCTCTGGATCATTGTGTCTGGTTTATTCAATATTATTCACAATTATTTACACATAAATATTGATTATTTGAACATTGCAAAGTGTCAAATATGAACATAGAAGGAAGGAACAGGCCTATCCACATACAAAAAAACTGGAGAGCACTTTCTTTTATCCAACTTCAGAAGTTTATCATTCATAAAAGCAGGGACGTAATATTAGACCCACTCTCCCTTCAAATCCAAATGTTTCAGAATTTCAAAGAATGCATGATAAATAATTATATTAGTATTACTAAACTGCCAAGTAAAAAAGTGTTCAAAATGTGCTGAATGTATCACTTTCTTTGCTTGAAGGCATATGATTTTTAAACAGTATCACTATCATTATTGATGATAATTATTTCATTTGGCAAGCAATGCATACGCCGAGTAAGCAGGTGTCCCAATCAATGACTTTCATTACAGCAATGTTGACTGACCAGCATGATTCATCTCTCAACAAATGTTTCACATGCTGTGGCATACCATTTCCTGCTGTACTCAGTAAGGGTTTCAACATGCAATATTACCATACTCCATGTGTTCATGCTCACATTCCCTAACAAAGTTAGCCTACACACGTCATTTTCACTTTTGTTGAAATTTAGCATTAAAGTGAAAATTACCATAACACATAACACAAACCTTGGGTGGTTTGAACATCACCAGTCTAGCTTTGGAATTATGGGTAATTGACCTCAATTATAGCCAGGTGTGGCTGAGAAAGGCAACCATGATTGAGAAGCCCGACACATTTGCTTAGAGGATGTGGCACATCAGAATCATAGCTAAGAATTCATATGCTGTGAGGTAGGTGTCTAAATTGAATCACACACGCTTCATATCAAGCAGTGCATGCAGTTAGCATTGCAAATTGACACTAATGTTCAAAGAAAATACAATTTTGCCTTTTTTAATGATTGATGATTGATAATTCTTACCTGATTTAGACTGTTTTGCCTTACAATTGACTCACAATGTAGTAGTTTCATTTGTTTAAATTAGTTTAAAATACTTAGTTTAAACAATAAGTAATAGACACGAGATAGATAAACATTGTCACGCATCACTTTATATAGCCTTTCATTTCAACATATTTCAGAATTCAAATGCTATTATAAAGATAATGGTAATACAATTTACATTCCGGCATGAACTGGCCACATTGTTGATATTTAATATCAGATAGCATGTCAATATGTTGTGATTTTCTTCAAGATTTTTTTCTGAGGACCTAGACACTGTCCATGGTCTTCTGTCTAACCCGAAAAAGGGAGTCACAAGATGAAGAAAAATCCTAAATGTCACAGTGGGAAGAGCACATGGCTATATATCAACAAAGACGCACATGGTTTGTGTAAACAAACTCCCATGGCAACCCAGGGAAAATGACAATCACCATAGATAGGTTTGATGTCTTCACAAAATCTAAAAAGGAAGAATGGGATGTAACACATCTCTGAAATTTTAGTATGTTTCTGAGAAAAAGATTATCTTTTTCAGGAAAAAAAATGGAAGGCATCGGACATTTCCCTTTATGAAAAACAATAGTCCAAAGTTGGCCAAAAATACCTTATTGCAGCAAGTGGCCATGTTTGAGCCACTGTATTTTGTTCTTTGTTTATGGCACACATTTTCAATTTTTTTTACTAAAAGATCAGTGGTCAAACTGCGTTCCCAGAAAATTTTAAACTTGAAAAGTGAAACCTCACTGAAATGTTGAATTTTGAAAGTGATTGATTTGACGTTTGGGCATATACTCACATTTCATTCCAAAATACCTATGATGTACATATAAACAAATTAAATCCAACTACAAAATTCTTAATAGGGTCATATCTAAACATGGTGAAAATTACAGCCTTATCCAGTGAAATTCCTTTATTTGGAAAGGCTTAACATATAGAGGCACATTTTCCCATACAGCTATATTTCATCATTTTATTATTCAAAAACGGTTTGGAGTACAACTCTGAGATTTGGCAGGACAGCAGAAAACGGATTAGACTAAGGGCATGATTTTTTTCAAAAAAATCCATGGCATGAACTGGGAAAATTTCTCAAAATTGGGTGACTTGGCGTGGAATGACCCAGCGTTTTCAGTGGCCTTGGTGCCGAAAAATGTGCTTTATAAATAAAATTTACTTAGGCCTACTTACTTACTTGTAGTGTGGATTTATGATAATGAATGTCTAATCATGGACTCCACCAACTCACACCAATTATCTGCAGAATTGGCCTTTGCAATTGCTTAGATCTTTACACAATAAAAACTAAGGAACATTGATTGACTTTCGTAACACTCCAACCACTCTAATCTGACTGTCAACATCCAGCCGAGGAGAGTTTATGCAATATATATATATATATATATATATATATATATATATATATATATATATATAGTACAATATAGGCCTATTGTGTGCACAAGGTCGATAGTATCTCGTTCATATCTGGTATACCAGGTGTTCTGTCCTGCCTCTGTAGTAAATGTGGTAACACTTGACAGGTGAGTAGGCTACATAACACATTCATAGCAGCTGTCGTAACATGCTCATAAATTATCAAGTGACAAATATAAATGGCAGCACTGCTTTGAGACCACTGGACCTTTATTTTGATAAGTTATCACCATTGTATTTTCCACATTTATGTAGGGTTTAGTATGAAGATGGAGGCAGTCATGAATGCTTTGAGATTTTTTTATGACAGGTGCCATGAATGTGTCATGTACTCACCCGTCAAATAAAGTGTTACCATAAATGCAATTAGTGTTAACACGGACACTGTTCAGTGTGACACTAGAACCCACTAAACAGAATCATTAAGCTAAGTAGCAAATTAACTGAACAAGAACAGGAATCATACACCAACATGTACAACAGATAGACTGCAGAAAGCCATGTCGGGAAAATTATGAATGATAACAATAAAATATATTTTATCCATAACTCAGTAGTTTACTGACAGGTCACAGATTCAGACAGGGGCGATTCTAGGTTCTGAACTTTAGGGGGGCTCAGCCCCCAGAGTTGATAGTGGCTCCTGGTTTGAACATCATGCTTTCCAATGCTTAGATTTACGCATTTTTAATCATAACAACCAGCTACGAAATCGATCCAACCACAAGCACTGACATGCAGCCCCCGTAATGTTGTCACTTCATAAGACCTAAATAATGTTTGTAAAAACTTGTATGAAGAGGTGCCATCACATGTTTATCACAAGTATTTTTGGCAAATTGGCCTAAAATGTGTTAGACGTAGGCCTACAGTAGGCTCATTATAAATGCTGGTCATACTGGTGGAGGGGAATTGGGTTTTTCATAGATATCATATTGCTAATGTCACAGAATAGGTCTACCCATGCAGTTGTGAATCAAAGATGGTATATTTATTTGTTAAAGTAGGGTAGACTTACCGGGTGGGTCTGGGGGTACTCCCCCAGTAAATTTGGGAATACTTAGATGTTTTTTCCTGCATTTTGGTACATTTTAACAGGTTATTATATAAAGGCTATATTTTTAAATTATCCTATTACTTTAGCACTTCATGTGAGATTTGAAGTTTGATGTTGCACTAAAAGTAGTATTGTCAGGGCAATACTGGAAATACTTAGGATGACAGCCCTGCTTGAATGATATGTTCAGCTCCATGGTAATAGTAAGTAAGGATAATACAAGGTCTACTGTATGAGAAAAGATTGTTTATTTTGGAGTGATAATGCTCTGGTGAAATGTGAATGATAAGGGAAAACTTTACTCTAGGAGCATTTGGCTCTTTGCTACTGTAGTTGTCATTGGCTCTCTGTAAATCAAACATAGGCTTCATTCTTGAAATGGAATTATAGAAAAATCCATCTAGATTCTTTCCAGTGTATCAGTTCACTATCCATGCCTTAGGCTGCGTTTACACTGGCAGTTCAAATCCGATTTTTTGCTCCCATGTGGCACAATTCCGATGTGTTTGACGACAGTGTAAACAGAAAAAAGTCACATGGAATCTGATTTGTCCAGATCAGATCCAGGCCTCTGTCATATGTGGTCATAAATCAGATACGTATCAGATATGTGTTGATGTGATGGCAGTCTAAACAGACAGATCGGACCAATACGTCTCATACGTCATTAATTGGGAGTTTTTCTGCACAAACACCAGTGACCTAGGCTAACTCTCCATAGCCTGCACACCACAAGGGAAACGAGGGGAAACAAGGACGAATTTCAGTAAAATTAACGAATCAATTTAGGAAGATATCTACTCCGCGATTAACAACCACATAACCATTCATCTTCTCCGTTTTGACAGTGATGTTTCAGAGTGCCCCTCTCATACATGCAATGAAGCCGACATGCTTTCACTTTCACCAATGCTTGGACTTTATTTTTTCCCCTTCACTTTCTCAAGGGGTTCATTTCATTTGCTGGTTGATAGCAGGACTTTCATTTCACTGACAAAGTCATTTGATGATGACGAGAGAGACGGGCCGTTTGTTCAAATAGCCTAGTTCTAGATCTGTAAACTGCTCGGGAACTCTCTCTCCGTTGCACCTCTGTCTCTGTCGCTACCTCTCACTTGTAGCCTACAACGCGCTACACTTTATTTCTCTCCATTCAGAGATTTTACAACACTCGCGGGTGTTCATGAGCCACTTTAGAAAGACGATTGTTCGGGGGTTGTGAAGTTTGTTAAGGATTAGCTTTCTACTTCGTCGTCATCATTGGAAATAAGCATAGAAATTATTTAATGGCAGCAATAACATTCAGGTTCTGGCCACCTCTATTTTTAATGTCCCTTTGGTCAGGGCGGACGTGCCTTCTACGCATGCGGGTTGTTTCAAGTGTCTGGCAAGTGTAAACATGCACATCTGATTTGGGCACTTTTGAAAGTAGATGTAAACACGCAATCAAAAAAATCAGATGTGAGCAGAAAATCGGAATTGGGCACATCTGATCTGCAGTGTAAACGTAGCCTTAGATTCTTGAGCAAGGTAGGCTCTTTGCCTTTCATACTTTTAAGCTGTAGTTTCAGTTATTACCTGTGCCACCTATAGGCCTATGACTTCCAATAGCTTTAGAATCAAAAGAAAAAAAAAGTTGAAAGCATGTACTTTAATATTTTATTCCTAGTTTATTGCGCAAAGA
The DNA here is from genome assembly GCA_027497455.2 of Sardinella longiceps. Taxonomy (NCBI): domain Eukaryota; kingdom Metazoa; phylum Chordata; class Actinopteri; order Clupeiformes; family Clupeidae; genus Sardinella; species Sardinella longiceps. Next base: position 21,522,117 of record JAODXP020000033.1, on the reverse strand, counting down.
AGAATGAAGGTGCAATAAGGCTGCATCATATTCCTTTCTATCAGGGGTAGTCCTAACCTCTATGATGTCCTGGGTGAACAGGCACCTTATCTGTCACCCCTCCTATTGCACAGGCATGGCCCTTGGTAATAGAATATTTGGGTAATAGAAAATTAATCTGTTGAAATTGTAGGTCTATCATAAAGTCCAGTATTTTTTTTGTTTTGTTTTGTTTTATTTCTTGAGCTATTGCACTGTAAAAAAAGAAAAGTTAGCAGAACTTGAAATTTCAAAGTCAACCGATTTCACTGGTTTTCTCGAGTTAGAGAGCATAACTTTATTTTTCAAGTTGCCAGGACTCATTAAAGTAAGTGAACACTACTTACTTTAACTACACAGTCGTTTGTTCTACCAACTTAAAATTCCTTGTTCTGCCAACTTGAAATTTCAAGTCAAGTGATTGGTCTTTGTACAAAAAAAAGCTATCCTTACTGATACATCTTCAGGGTGAGAGCACATGGGGATTGAATCATCAACCTTAGAGTTCCAAGTCTGAAGCCCTATCCATTAGTCTATGCATAGCTTAATTTCTTCCCAAACAGTAATGCCATATTTTTAATATAATTTTAAAAAGCATACACTACAAAAGAAAAGTTTGCTGAACTTAAAATTCAAAGTTAACCAATTCCACTGGCTTTTTTTTAAGTTAGTCCATCTTCAGAGTGCAGAACTTGATATTTCAAGTTGCCAGGACTCATTAAAGTAAGTAAACACTACTAATTGTTTGTTCTACCAACTTAAAAATCCTTGCTCTGCCAACATAAAATCTTTTTTTTTTTTTTGAGAAACCAGTGATTGCTCTGTCAAAAAACGCTGTCCTTAACATATTTTCAAATAGTGAGCACATAGGGATTGAACCAACAACCTTGTGATTTCAAGTCTGAAACTCCAACCATTAGTCTATGTATGGCTTCATCTGTATACCTGCTCTAACCATAAAACCAAGGCTGATAGCCTAGTGCATTTGGATGTGCATGGCATCCTTTAGAAATGCTTTTAAAAACAACTGTGATAACCATTCATAACAAAGCATTTTCTTTCTTAATTCTATGACACTGAAGAAATGAATTAAATAAGATTAATGTCAAGTTAGTTTTAATGGTCACTTGGAGTCACACTTCCTAAGCTCCCACTGGCTCTAGCGTAAGTCAACACTCTCATGACAGAGGTGTTTCAGAGTTACGTCCGAGAATTATGGGTACCAGTATTTGTCCATTTTAAATTCAAATATTGCCTTACTGTTCATTTTCAATTAAAATATTGTCTTACTGTTCAGCGTGGTTTCTCAAAATGTAGGCAAGATTGAAACGGATGACAAATTTAGGATAAAATTTAGATTATTGGTTGATTTTCAGGGAAGAGCAAGGGTAACTGAGAAGCCCTTTCTTAAAAGACAAATGATGATTTCAAACTGGAATTCATAATCTTCAGCTGAGCTCAAAATTGATCATTTGATTGCTCCAGCAGAGGTATCACTGAAATTTGGACATGCTCCAAAAAATGTGTGCCTGAAGAAGCAAGTAAACTAATCTTAGTTGATTAGTTTAACCTGAGGATGCACACTTCCAAGTGCAACCTAGTTTAAGCGGAGGTTGCACACTTCCTAGTGCAACCTAGTTAAAGCTATGGTTAATGATGTGGCCTTTGAAGCGAGGCTACGAACGAGATTCCGAGCAAAAAGGGGCTGTTCCTCATGGAACCTCGTTCGAGGTCTGTCTCCTTTCCTTAAAAAGCACGTGACCAACCAAATGTGAGACCTCACATTCTGTGTACACGTCAATAGGCGTGTTTGAGATGTAAAGCCGCCTACAGCCGCCTTCAGCCGGCTGCAGCCAAGCGATGCATTGTGGTTAGACGCGGTGTCCGACTTCCGGCTGACTTCACCAAGCTTGTGAATGCGTCACCAAAATACGCCCACAGCACGTCACTCAAAACTCGCGGTAACAAGGCGGCTGCAGCCGAAACCCGCATCTCCTTTTTCTCGGCTGCAAGAGGATGCATCCCACCCCCATGACGTAACTCATTATTCCGATTGGTTTGAAACTCCTCATGACAAATATGACACCAACCACGTTGTACTCACTGAAAATGGGCTTATTTGAATGAGCTTCTGCTAAGCAGTATGCAAGTTTTGCCCAATGAAATAGCCTTATTGCTCTCCAGCATGGCTTGGTTTGCCATCTCAAATAAGCATTTCATACCACATTACTATTTTTAACAAAACACCTTCAAACACAACTCTGTTCCTCTTGCATTGCAACAATAATTTATTAAGCAACATTATATGATTTATTTCGCCAGTTATCACGTTCATTTTAATGGTGAAATGAGGGGATTCAAGCTGTTTTCAGTGCAAACAAACTTCCGCGATATCTCCCGACATCACGTCCATGTTCACGTGTTGTATGGCTTCAGCCAGCTGCAGCTGTGTTGTCCACCTTGTCCCCCATGCTTTTCCACTCCCACCGACGTATTTCCGTAGATCTCGCTGGTTCTGGCTACAGCCTCTAGCTGTACCGACTCTGAACACGAACGAGCTTAGTGGCTCATTTCGAGTGTTGCTCCCGCTGGAAAGGCGTCAGATCCTCGCCTGCGTATTGAGTTGACGTTTGGTGTTTGTGAGGCAGGTTGTGCGTGCGTTGGCTTGTGATGCTGGTTGTTACAGCAAATGTTGCAAACGTAGCAAATAAATGAGAGGTACTTAGACAACATTTCATACTAATGATTGCACATTTTGTATGTAATGTCAGATTGATTGGTGGACCGTATTTATGACAACTAAAGCCTACGGGAATCTCTGAATAGAATGTTTCAGACATAAACGGCAGAGCTGAGAATTCAATCAAAATATTTCTAGAGATGGTGTTATCAGTAATTTCAGCCCATTATTTAATTCATTAAACATGGTATACACAAAATAAATATGTTAAAAAGGGAAAGTAAAATGTATTTTTTGCCGGAGGGGTTCTTTAATCCAAATCTTATGCTCGTAATAGAGTTTCTATTGAGAACTCTGAAGTGCAATTTACCGTGTTGTTCGCGGCATTGGTTTCTGTAGGCTTCAGAGATTATTTTAGTGTTCCCATTTGTGGTCTTAGAGCGCCCTCCTGTGGCCAAGCTGTGTAACAGCAGTGTTTTTTTTTGTTTGTTTGTTTTTTACATTAGTCTCAATAGCAGAGCATTACAGAAGAGTGATATTTAATGCTTTGAACAGCAATTTATCGCTATTGTTAATGCTGTATGTGTAAATAGGCTAAGTTATTTACTAATTATGTACATACAGATGTATCTATTTGATTGATTCATAGGTTTACAGTGTTTATTATGAACAGATTATTTCGCAACACAGTATTAAACATTTGTTATTTATTATTTACAGAAAACGTGTATCCACACACATACACAAATGCAGGCCTACACGCTCTCTGATTAATTACCCTGATATTATATTATTATTGTTATTATTATTATTATTATTATTATTATTATTATTATCATTAGGCTATTATTATTATTGTAGTAGCCTAGTAGTAGTACAAATTATATTAGTATACTGGTCTGTTGCAGTTTGTTCCATATGCACTTACACTAGTTTCATAAGAAGTCTTGCGTTTATTTAATTTGATTGATAAGTATTAGGCTAAAATAATATTATTTCCAGATACACACATGCACACACTCTCACACTTCTATAATCATTCATTGGTTTAGGCTTCAACTGGTTTGAGTATACATTTATTTATACAGAACATCTAAAAACAACTGCAGTCAAGCCAAAGTGCTGAACAAGAAAAGGTTAGCGAAGCGTGACCACATTTACACAAACCAGAGCCTACATCTACGAGGCTAATTTAGGCTGTTATATTTCCCTTTGGACAGCAGGTGACACTAGAGAGAAAGATCTCATGAGCTCTCGGGTAATGAGCCTTTTGGTGAGCCTTTGCGCTGGAAAGCCTCATTAACTCATGAAGCCTTGCTTTGCCATCTTTAGCTATGGTTGCGCACTTCCTCGTGCAACCTATTAGTAAATATAAACAGATTTTCAAATAAATGTGATTTTTGGTTAGCATTACAATCCAACCCTGATTGGAATGATTATATTCACAGAAAGCCTTACATATGCAGTGTTTCTAAAAATAATCATGCCATTATCACATCTCCCAAACCTAATCTCCTGAGTGAAATATTTAGCTTGTTAAGATGATTTTGATTTATCACTGATCTGAACACCTGCAGCTTTGATGTTCCTTCACTGTCAGCAATAATATTTTAAATATCCAAACAAGCTTCATCTTTTACCTTACTGATCATACCTACAAGGATAAGTAAATTGTGGATAGTCATCTCCATGATGGTGTGTCATAATAAATATAAGTTTTTAATACAAAGTGCAACACAGTACTCAAGTAGCATGATGGTTATACTGTGCAATTTATAGTGTTAACAATTGTTCATCTACTCATTGATTCTTCACAATTACATTTCAACATGGATAAACATGATCGAATTTATGTGGAAGGTGAGGGATTCTGGGACATGTCAATTTGACATCAAGGTAGCGGCAACTTAAGATGCTGTGTTCTGACTACTTATTTTAATGAGTCCTGGCAACTTGAAATATCAAGTTATGCACTCTGAAGTTGGACTAACTTAAAAAAGCCAGTGAAATGGGTTGACTTACAATTTTAAGTTCAGCAAACTTTTCTTTTTTAACAGTGTGTTAACTTACTTTAATGAGTTGGGCTAACTTAAAAAAGCCAGTGAAATCGGTTGACTTTGAAATTTCAAGTTCTGCTAACTTTTCTTTTTTTACAGTGT
>JAODXP020000033.1:21500732-21517160 GCA_027497455.2 Sardinella longiceps | reverse complement strand
GGTGGCACAGGCAATAGTGGAATGTCAAGCTTTATACTGAACAGATAGAGAATGAGCTTCTCTGACAGCCTTGGCTATCTTAAATTTAGTGAATCTATTTTCATGACAAAACTTCACCTAACCACAAGCCAGAACTTCCTCTAGCTTAGGGGAGGGTGATGTACACAGTAGTTTCATGAATAGCACAAAGAGATCATGAGCAACGTGAAGAGAATTAATTTGGTGTACTCTACTGTATGTGTGCATGTATACATAAGTGTGATTGCAAGTGTGCTTTTGTGTGTCTGTGTGTGTGTGTGTGTGAGAGGGGCCTAGGGTTAAAAGAAGAAATTAAAAAAATGTGTGTATGCGTGCAAGTGTGTGTGTGTGTGTGTAAGTGTGCGTGTGGGTTGGAGGGAGGGTCGCAATATATGGTTCTGACTGTGATAGCAAAGCAGCTAGAACCGGCCCTGGTGTGTGTGTGTGTGTGTGTGTGTGTGTGTGTGTGTGTGTGTGTGTGTGTGTGTGTGTGTGTGTGTGTGAGTGTAAGTGTGCGTGTGTGAGGGAGAGGGGCCTGAGGTTAGAAGAAGAAATCAAAAAGTGTGTGTACTGTATGTGTGTATGCATTCTTTTATGGTGCCATTAGCTGTGTCAAGAAACTGCTGTTTACACCCTGTCTGTGGTGTTTGGATGAGGAAGTTCTTGCTTGTGGTTTGACAAAGTGCTATAATGGAAATATAATCACTTTAGGCCAAGGCTATTTAAAAACAGAGGAGGAGGATATTCAGTATCTGTTTAGAATTTATTTTGACATTTAACAAATGCCTGTGCCATCACAAATCTAGTCCATAACCATAAAATATAAATAAAAATATAGAAAATGTGAATATGATATGGGAATCACAGAACCATTCTGAGAAAGAGCAGAAGTTGTAATGGCGCCTCAGAGGGGAAGTGACATCAGTGAGACAAGAAAAAAAAAAGAAAAAAAAAAGAAAACATAGTATATACATGAAGGAGAGCCAGAGAGAGAGAGAGAGAGAGAGAGAGAGAGAGAGAGGAAGTAAGATTAATCTTCAAAGTTAAATTAGAGGTGGACACAGTATAGTTGAGGGACAAGACCAGGACAGATGTTCTGCCGAAACGAAGTGGAAATCATATGATTCTCAGCTTCTAATTGAAATTGGGTAGGCCTAACTATTCACAACTTCTACAGCATTTATTCAGGCGGTAATATTCTTAAATGTACAAGAATTTTACCTATGTATATAAGTTAAAGTTTACTTGGTTATGGTGAACCAGATCTGCTAAACATGAATCTGTTACACACAAAGGTGACCTGTTATTGATTGACAATGCTGCATAACTGCTGCTGCCTGGAGTTAGATATCAGGATGCTCTCCTCTTTTCTGTGCTTGCCCAGATTGACACAGTTAGCCTAGATTAGAAGAGTTGCCAACTGTCCCAAATGTTGAGGCTCTCTGAAATTTCAAGCTAGCCTATATTGACCACATGGGTATCAAATGAAACTAGATAGTGCAGCTAGTGGACACAGTCCAGTCCAGTGATCAATCAGAATAGTAAACTCTCCTAAATCTTCTTTTTTTTTTTTAAATGACAACATGTCCTTTATGAATCTGGTTTGGATGAATTTATCAATCTGGTTTGGATGAATTCATTGATCAAAGTATAAAAGACAAAAATGTGACAGACTGAAACAATATCCAGTTATTTGTGTATTCATTTCCATTTGAGTATTCATATTCAAGGCCCAGTTTCACATACAGTTAGCATAGCTTAGCATAATAACTGGAGGTGGTAGGGACTAGTAGCATGTAGGTTACCTCAAGAGCCCTGTAGGGGGAGCAAAGTGCTTCTATTCTGGTCCCCATCGCATGTGGTGATTGTGCTAAGATAACAGCAGTAGTATCAAACTGGGCTTTGCACGCACAGAGAAGAGGGTAGAATAGACGATAATATGCATCCTCTCATCTAATTCTAGGGTGAAGCCTTTTTAGACAATCGTATTCACTGTTGTCCAGGAACTCCTATCTATAAGAGACTACTGTATTGGATTGAAAGAATTAATGTTGGATTCAGACTCATTGTGCATAGTGTGCTTTTTTTATTGTGTAACAACATAATGCCCTTGAAGTGCCGTAAATTGTTGAAAATACAGTAGGCCTATTAGTCTGCAAGCAGCCTTGATTGTTATGTAGAGTTTTCTAAAAGGATTATACAGTACTCTCCTGTATTTCTCTGTGTTGTTATCTTTCCTGGCTTTTCATCTATGTTACATTCTGTATCTACACCCATCAACACCATATGTATAACAATTTCTACTTTTCTTATTCATGAGAAACTTGTTCACACTGTGCAAACCACTCAGAGTAGTCTATAAGTGTTCAGACAGCTTGCCTACAGTCACTAGCCAACAAAACCTCAACCGTTAACGTCAGAAAAGACAGAATAAACTTCAAACCATAACTTCTGCTTTCATCCCTGCTCATCAGTGCTGAATTTGACACAGACTGAAATCTACATGCTCTGTTATAGATAGATAGACTTTATTTGTTCATACTGCAAGTTTGTTACCGCAGTCAGAACTTGAACCCATCCAGCCCACCCCCATATATACTGTAGCCACCTTCCCTCACACACACACACACACACACACACACACACACACAGATACCCATACATATAACCACATGCCACAAATATCCACATGTATAACAAGTATTGATAAGCAGAACACAGACAGGCGTAGGACAAACCAGAAGAGTTTACCAACAGCAACAGCAAGCACCACCAACAGCTTGCGTTCAGAACCTTTCCCATTGCATTCCTGTTTCCAGCAGCATGAACTATGGATGAAGGGGGTCGGTGATGTCATGTGTTATGGACTGCACTCTGTTTTTTTTTTTTTTTTTGTAGCCTTGTAACTGAGGTCTGATGAGTTGGGTACAGGAAGGCCAAATCCTTAGGATGCTATGTGAGTGATGTGTGTGAATTGTTGTCTGTTGGTAGTGGATAAGAAACAGGGTGCACAGACAGTATAGCATATTTGGTTGTATTATGCTTTTCTATTATTATTTGTTATTTAGTCACGTCGACTGTTTTTTAAGCTTTTATCCAAAGTGACACTAACCCAGGTCGACCAAATGTCTGCTGAGCAACATAGCCACTGCATAGCCATACTTAAAGGAAAGGTCCGGAGTAAGTTTAAGCATAGCCCTGTTGCACAAGCCTTAATATATTTTGCATGAAATTAAAGAATTTCAAACAACATAGACCTAACGCGAACGCGAAACACTTTACATTGAGTCAACAGTACCTCATCTAATTTTCGGTTTCAAATAGTCAGTTTCTATTGATTCAGTCTAAAGTGCTTCTTCGCTTCTGTGTTTGTGTTGCAGTTCCAAATTATTTTGTTCCACTCACTAACTAGTGCATTTAGCAGGCTCGTTCAACAGGGCTATGCTTGAATTCACTCCGGAGCACCACTTTAACAAACTGTTCATGACGGTGTGTCTTTCCAGCTGCAGGACACTCAGCCAGTGATGACTCCAGTTGTATTCCACACTTCTATACTCATTCTGATGTTGAGTATTAAAGGTGAGAGGGGTAGACAGCACTCATTGATTATTGAATGTCTTCTGCTTACAAATTGGAAGTGTGAGATATTTGCAAATAGATCCCTTGTCTATTATTGTTTACTACTACTATGTCAGTCTCAGTTATGGGAGGTGAAGTTTATGTACGGCAAATCTCATGTGAGACCACTGTTGGATTTGTATATTTACCTCTGCCAAGGAGGTTATGTTTTCGCCGGCATGTGTGTGTCTGTGTCCGTCTGTCTGTGTACAACATAACGCGAAAAGTACTGCACAGATTTGGATGAACTTTTTGGACGTGTGTATTGGGACAAGTAAGGACTGATTCCTTTTTTTGGTGGCGATCAGTGATCCAGAACACTATCCATGACCACATTGCCTTGGCAGAGGTCTGCGCTCTCTGAGAGCATTTTTAGTCGTACTTGCGTTTATTTGTCTTTTCTTTATGGTCACTTACATTTTCTGCTCTCTGCCACAGTTTCTATAATGTATAAGGAAACAGCCCCTGGGCAGCCCTGTATGTTCCCATTCTTCTATCAGAAGAAGGAGCGCACAGACTGCATTACTGAGGGGATGAATAAGCTTTGGTGTGCCACCACCTACGACTACCAGCGTGACACTAAATGGCGTCTGTGTGAAAGTAAGCACATGGAGTGTTCAAGCAAATATAAACAGAAACACAAATTGTACATGCATACCATTCAAATTTCATATTATTTATTATTTTCAAACACACTAAAGCACACCTTCACCATTATTTTACAAGAACTTCTGCCACAAATTGCAATGTGTGTTAGGCTTTTTGGACTGATTTGATATCAGTTTTGAAAATGCATTGTGTCATAGTTTTTTTAACTCTGTTTTGATTTCAGGTTCAGCAGAGCAGAATTGGAGTGTATCTTACTCCACACACAGTATATGTGCTTTAAAAGGCTCTTCAGTGGTCATGTCCTGCTCTTATACATACCCCACGTATCTAACAGTGCAGAAGGTCTACTGGATAAACTCTTACAGTGGCGAATCTGATATCTCTCAGGACAGACTGAAGATGAACTGTGAAGGGAAAGCAAAACCGTGTACTGCACATATAAATCCAGTAAAATATTCAGATCAAGGACATTATAACTGTAAGATTACAACTAATGTTGAGAGGCAAACTTGGACAGGAATACATGGAGTTAATATCTCTGTCACAGGTAAAGTAATTTATTTTGTAAATAATTTTGTAATGGAATTTGTTTATTCCTAATTAGGCACAGCATACTGAGACATAGTTAGTCATTAATACATAAAGATTAATATGATAATATGGACAGAATCTAAATCAATTTCTCTCATAGGCTTGAAGGTGGTGTCTCCAGGGAGAGTGAAGGTAGGAGATCATGTGACCCTCACCTGCAACACCACCTGCACTCTAACCAGCAGCCCTTCATTCATCTGGAGTAAAGATGGACGTCCTGTAGAGAAGAAGCAGATCATCAACAACCAGCTGCAGCTTCACCCAGTCAGCAGAGAGGATGGGGGCAACTACACCTGTGCTGTTAGAGGACATGAGAATCTCCCATCTCCACCTGAGAGACTCAGTGTCATGTGTGAGTAAAGCAAAAACAAACAGTGTAATTGCCTTTTCATTTCCTCTATAATGTGCATTATTTTGTGACATGTTTCAACACCAATTTAGGTATATCATGTTGTGCACAGACATCACCAAACAAAACATTTTATATATGTTTTATATGATCTGTAGTGTTTCAAAACATTGCATATAATAGCGCCCTCTAGAGAGGAAACAATGGCCAGTGGAGATGTTCCAGACACTTTTTGTACAAAGTGAAACGATGTGAAAGTGGAGGTTAAATCAGGCTAATCATACTATCATAATCATAATTTTTGTTAAATGTCTTCCCTGTTTGCATTTAGATCCACCACAGAAATTACAAATTCAAATCAGTCCATCTGGTGAATTAACTGAGGGAAGCAGAGTGACTTTGACCTGCATGAGTGAAGCTGACCCACCAGTACACACATACACCTGGATCAAGAAGAGTGGAGCTGTAGAACTGAAGTCAGGAAAGGAGAACACACTCACCTTCAGCAAGATCCGTTCTGAGGACAGTGGAGAGTATCTCTGTTGGGCAGCCAATGTCATGGGCAAAGAAGACTCTCTTTTACATTCTGTCCAGGTTTTATGTAAGAGCAAATTGCCATGAATGCTTTATATTGGGCACATTGTTTCTAAATTGGGGTGTACCTAGATGTGGATGTGGTGGAACACTGACTGACAGTTGGACTGACACATTATCAATTACTAGGGATGAAAAGCTGTTTAATACTGTACTTATCACTTCACTTTACTTCTACTGTATTTCTTAGATCCCCCAAAGAACACAGAGGTCTTCATGAGCCCCTTAGATGTGTTAACCAAAGGCAATTCAGTGACTCTGACCTGCAGCAGTGATGCCAACCCACCAGTGGAGAACTACACCTGGTTTAAGGTGGGTGACTCCACTCCTGTAGGAACAGGAAGACAGTACAGCATCACTGATGCCAGCTCTGAGGATGGAGAAAAATACTACTGCGAGGCCAGGAATAAATACGGAACTGATAACTCTACTGCTGTGTTGATAACAGAAATGGGTATGTGTAATTCACATTGTGTGTGTGTGTGTGTGTGTGTGTGTGTGTGTGTGTGTGTGTGATAGAGAAAGAGATGGAGAGAGAGAGAAAGAGAGGGGATGGAGGACAGTACTAACCTGGTTCTCACGCAGATGGATGTTTCTCATCCATCTGGAATTTCGTCGGTTGCCTAGCTGTTTTCTGCTGTGACGGGGTGGGGGTTGTATTAAAAAAAAAATCTCGAACCTGATTGGAAAATTCAATGTGCCTGTCAAGTACTACTTGCTACGTCATACCTGTTAACATCCCGCCCCACGATTGTGATTGGATCTATGGCAAAGAGGTGGGCTCGAGTATGGGGTAAACAGAGACTTCGGGCTCAACAAGGCTCTACCAGACCCTTGTGCGAGCTCACGAAGTTGAACGAAGATGCACGAAGCACGAAGGGTCTGTGTGAGAACCAGGCTAGGACAGTACTACTGTGAGACTGGGAAATGAAATTGGTACCGAGACTGTCATTGATGTGTCCTTGACATTCAAATATACCAGTGCATATTGACTGCTCTATAGTGCCATTTACGGAAATAGGTATCTGTAAGAGAATTTTAATATGTTGTTATGTAACCAGCTTTAAGCAACTAGCTGTGCATAAATATGATTTCAGCAATGAACTTGTGTGATACTCTTATAACTTGGCAAGTGCAAGCTTAAGCAAAGCATGCTGATCCAAACTAAATATGCTGAGGGGTAAACTGCATTTGCACCCAACTGCACTTAAAATTTTGCAACTGTCCAGAAAATGTGTGAAGACTTGACTACTTTAAAAGTGTGAAAACTTGTCTGTTAGCCTGAGAGACAGACTAAAATTGTTGAGAATTGTGCTGTGTCCAACACAGAAATAGGTATGCCAATGCATAGGGATGACTGAAATATTTGTTTTGTGTGTGAGACAGAATGAGACAATGCAGGATGGGATTGACGCTGTGAAATTTAACGGAATCAGTGTATGTCTCACTAGTGACTAATTCTTTTTGGGATCCATTTGATTCACATTTCTTTACAGTATTTGCAGGAGAGCCTGTGAGTCCTTTGATGGCTACTGCGGTTTCAGTCTTTGCAGTGCTATCTTTGGTCTTTGTTGGTGTCTGTCTGAGGTGAGATTAGATTAATTGTTTGCAATTAATAACAATTAATGTATCCATTGTCTGGAATTAATCCATCCATCTATCCATCCATCCATCCCTCAGGTATCATTGCAAAAGAGGAAGGCCCCAGACAGAAAGTGGAATTGTAAGCTATATCTCAGACAGTGTTAAGTCTTGTCATTGGTTTGAATAATGTTAATTTCTAATACTCTACAGCTAAGCCCAACTCTTAATCTAGTATATTGATGTGCAGTAATGTAATGCTTATACTGTATGTATCAGCTTGGTCTTGTATGAGTGTTTTCTGGCTATTGAGAAATGATTGCTTGCTTGCTGGACGTATTTAAATTTAAAAAGATTGGATCAGGCCTTGACTTGTATTCTCATGCTGCATTCTCAAAATGCGCTGATTGGCCAGGATTGGACTCACCTTGAGGGAATGTGGCCAATCCCTGTAAGAGTACTGAAGTGAGATTAGAGTTGAGCAGAATTGCTTAGGAAGGCTATGGCCACTTTATAGAAGGCAAAGATCACCCTTTCAGCTGTCTTCTGTCTGTCTCAGGGAAGAAAGTCCGGTGCCATACAGATGAGTTCTGTTTATCAGAGCCTGAACCCCAACACCACCCAACTTGATGCAGTTTACCAGAGCCTGAACCCCAACACCACTCAAACTGATGCAGTTTACCAGAGCCTGAACCCCAACACCACCCAATGTGATGCAGTTTACCAGAGCCTGAACCCCAACACCACCCAAGCTGTGCTACATGATCAGAACCCTGTGCAGACTGATAGAGCCTAATAAACTGATATCAATGCATAAATAAATGACAATGTATATGTATAATTGTATACATTTATGTCAATGCTGTCCTATTTGCTGAAAACTTGCTTTTACTTTAGACTTTGGTGATTATACCTGTAAAATAAGATATTATGTAAAATAGACGCTCAATTGTGTTTTTTTTTTCCCCCAACAGCACCTTCCAGGCAGCACAGCCTAAAAGGCACTACCCTTACCCAATTCCTAACCCTAACCTCCTCAACCCACTAGCCTTACCTCAACCCTAACCCTAAACTGAGTGGAGTAGTGCCTTGAAGGCAGCGCTGCCTGGAAGGCACCGTTGAGGGCAAAAAATACCAAAGACCAAAATAGACATTATCTTAGCTTTGTTGAACAAAGTAAAACTGTTTAAGAAAGTGAGACACAGTTTTGCTCCAAATGTAAATGTCTTGAGCTTAGAAATAAGTATCAGAAAATTATAGCTTGGGGCAGGGATCAAAGCCCGACTGTGATGCCAGTGAAACTAAAGGTTTTACCTGTGGTTAGCCAGGCTAGTTAGGCACCGCTTAGTAACAATGTTGAATTATTTGACAGGAACTTCTTATGCAAATAAATTGTTTAAATGCTGAAACCATAACTGATCACTGATTATTAGTATGATGACATTTTTTCTTTTTACAACAGTATGTATTTAACTTACTATTATAGCAGGATGTGAAGGGTTGGGACATAAGCTTTTTCCTCTTTGTTTGATGGAAATATAATGAGATGCCACAATAAACTTAAGTTGAACTTATTTTCATCATTGAACATTCTGAACTAATGGAAAATTTGTCACCAAAGGTTTTCTGTGAGTCCACCTTTACGGCATTGGCAAATCAGTGACAAGCACATTTTCAGTATAATAGAGAATGTAGAAAAGACTCATTTATAGTTATAGGCCCTGTGCACACATAGTGGCCATGGTACCCCTCACCACCTGAAATACATAATTTCAGACTCTTCTAAGGCCCTCCCTCCTCTTGGGGCCCTGGTAACTCAGTCCTCCACTATGACGCCCCCTAGCTGCAAGTCAGTCATAAACATGCTCTGAGACTGATAGAAAGGGTGGACCATTGAGACATCTGTTCAGACAATTGAATCACAATTCCAACCGTTAGAAAATGCAAGAATGCTAGAAAATCACATTTCTCCTCCAGATTGACTTGGGGAAAAAAACAACAACAACAACAAAAAAAACAAAACAATCTGCACTAACAATAGTTTTAACACAGCTACACATCCTGGCAGTCAGTGTTAGAGGTTAGATTCTCTGCCCGAGCCCGAGCCCGGCCCGAGCCCTACCCGAACTTGGGCCGGGCTCGGGCTGACATTTGCCGTCACTCTATCGGGCTCGGGCCGGGCCGGGCTCGTGATCAATGTTCCATAAATAGAATATTTTTTGTTTTATTTTATTTATTTAGCCTATGATGCTATAGTGTGTGCAAGTATGTATTATGGTTAAGTAACTCAGTAAAAAATGTTATCTAAGCCAAAGGTGATTAATAGAAAAAAATAAAATGTTTGGACAGCTCTGTGCAGCGTTGAGCAGCACCTGTCTGTTGCGCTCTGTCGGCTACATCAGTCATATAACGTAATATAAAGCTTCTAATGTGATGGGGGAAAAATAAAATAAAATTAACCCAGTCCAGTGGAAAGCATAAGGAAACATCAAGTTTGTTTTTCGACAGTAAAATCGTGCTTCTTTCGTGTGGGAACCGAAAGTGAAAGTGGATAGCCTACATTTGGAGAAATTACGGTGTTTATGAATACAATACGGGTAAACGTTGCAGCATTTTGGTCAAACTCAACGCATTATAACCTCCGTCTATTACCAGAAAACTTCTGGTTAAGGTTTTTGTTGTTCGTGGATTTGCCAGCATGACGGTCTAATGCAGTGTTTCTCAAACTGTGGGGCGGGCCCCACTAGTGGGGCGCAGACACATGATAGGTGGGGCGCGAGACGTCTCTTTGCGTTCGATCAACCATCGCACCATGCCCCCCGAATTCACAGCTACTTGTCAGATATGTGCATATGACAGTAAATTGAGCTTTCCAATGGTGTTATTTGCTAGTTGCTATGATGAGGGGTTCGAGAAATTTGCTTTGAATTAGTAACATGAAAATTCCAACATTGAAAAAAATCCTGTACTCGCAAAGTATTCCTCACAGAGATATGGTGCGCAAATCGAGACTTCCAGGTGGGGCGTGAAAACTCTCTGCCGTCCAAAGTGGGGAATGACAGAAAAAGTTTGAGAACCACTGGTCTAATGAATGAATGAGCAGCTTATCTCAGTGAATGAGATGAGAGGTGCGCAGAGCAGCTGTGTCTCAGCGCAAGGTATGACAGAAAGACGTGGACCTCAACACAGACAAGAAGCCTTGTCAACAGGCAATATGCTTCAAGAATATGCTGAACAAATGTCCGTAAATCAATCCGGAATTGTTGCTGAACATGCAGTTACAAAAGTAGGCCTATTTAACATGTCGGGTTTAAATCGGTCTCGGGCTCATTATCACACATTATCTCTCGGGCCGGGCCGGGCTTGGGTAGAAAATGATCGGTCTTCGGTAGGGTCGGGCTCAAATTTTTGGGCCCGATCTAAGCTCTAGTCAGTGTCCAGCAGGTGTCACTTTTAACCTCCAAGCCCATCTCCCTGTCTCTCACATACAGGCACAGACACACACACACACATATGCATACACATACACACACACACTGCACACACACACATATGCATACACATACACACGCACACACACACACACATATGCATACACATACACACACACACTGCACACACACACATATGCATACACATACACACACACACTGCACACACACACATATGCATACACATACACACGCACACACACACACACATGCATAAACCACACTACACACACTTTTTAATTTCGTCTTTTATGCCCATCTCCCTCTCTCTCACATACAGGCACACACACACACACACACACACACACACACACACACACGCATATGCATAAACCACTCTACACAAACTTTTTAATTTCGTCTTTTAACCCCTTTCTCTCTCTCTGACACACACACACATGCACGCACAGACACACACACACACACACACACACACATGCATACAATTGGTACCACTTGAGAATGGGTGGTAGTCACGAGTTCAGTAAAGCACCAGTTCAGGTGAAATGCAATATAATGTCATTACAACTACAGCCCCTAGGAAGCAGTCTAAGCCCACTGTGGCCAGAGCCATATATAGAAACAGTTCGGCCAACTCAAGATTTTTGGTTCTGTCCTCTGATTGGCATAAAGGATGTCACAGTACGGCCCTGTAGGTAACTTCATGGTGTTTCATGCTTTTCAAAACCGTACGTTTTACTGTATTCACTTCAATAAATACAGACACTTCCGATTACTGTAGGATGGGTTCTTGTGTGTACATTACAAGCCATACATTAGGCAATTCTCATAGTAACCCAGCCAAAATCAGTACTTATAGAATCGGAATGTACACACATACACGCACACATGCATACACACATACACTACACACACTTTTTAATTTCTTCTTTTAACACCAGGCCCCTCACCCTCTCTCTCACATATAGGCACACACATGGGATCTGTAAAGGACTACAGGTTGGGCTTGAACCAGAGACATTATTATAGGAGGAGACACATCACTTACTGAATCATGACTGACTGATGTTTACCTTTTAATTGACTTTGTACTTTAATTTACATTTGTTTTCGTAGACACTAGGAACCAATTTAGTTTCTCAGAGGAGATCTGACTTTTTATAATAATAATGCCAGACAGCAATGTAAACCTCATGATGATTAAAATGAGGAAATTGTCGGTGAGAGAGACTGCTACCAACAGCGTGCACTAAAAAAGAAGAAGTTATAAGATGCTGTGTGATGTGTCACGTTTGTCAGACATTGTAATATCCGGTTAGTGATAGTGAAGTTAGTCTCTTAGCTAATAGTAACCACATTGTGTTTCCATAAAGTGAACAAGACCCACAGGCGTGTGACTGAGAACGGTAAGGCTCTCTCACAACACAGTTACTACAATGGATTATGTTTGCTTTTGTCAAACCTCATCAGCTTGACTGTGTTGTCTCAAACCAGACATTAAATTCAGCTTTCACTGACATATACTGGATGTGTTATTTCAGACTGTTGGATATTTATGAGAAGATGATGTTCCTATCAGCCTTTAGAGTGTTTCTTCTTGGGATGATAGCAATATCAGGTAGGTAAAATAGGGAGTTAAATTCTTGCTTCCCCTTCGTCTGCAGGGGGCTGAAATACACATTACAGTAAAATGTCACCGTCAGACAGTAGCTCTATGAACAGTGTTATCCTATAACAATTTCAGACTCTCAGAGACCATTTTACAAGATTGTGTTGTCTCATGATGAGATTGAAGTTCTTATAGTAAGATTTAAGCATGATATTGTACTACTGTACCCAGGCTGCCAGGCAAGAGAGAGAGAGAGAGGGAAAACCATTCAATATGTGTGTTTGAGTGTGTTTTTTTTCCTAACCACTGTTCATTTGAAAACTCATGTCCTCTTGTATAAGTTATTCATACAAGATACAAACATCAAATGACTTGTCATGATTGTGAACTTTATTTTGAGTAATTTGAGAAGTATGCCTTTTTGGCAAGTAGTAGGCTATTTTGAGTTCAATTTTAATACAAATAATTATAAAGATAAATGTCTATACAGTCTACATGATTAGTGCAGTTATGTATTATGCATGTTATGTATTAAATAGTATGCATTATCACCCGTTGTAATGGAATACTGTTTTCCCTTACTTATTATGTATGTTATAATGTGATGCCACCGTTGCGCTTTCCTTTGTACGTGGGTCTGGACTCTTGGCTATTGAAGTACGATTGCTTGCTGGAAGTGTTTAAATTCAAAAAGATTGAATCAGCTTTTGACTGATATCCTATTCTATTCTTGCACTGCAATCTCAAAGTTTGCTATTTGGCCAGGATGACATCCTGTGTAATCGATCCCAATGGTTGGAATCCCAGATGGAATACAGAGGGATGATGAGAATCAAGCAGAATTCCAAGGCAATTGCTAGGTTTCGACTCATTAGTTCATCCATCTGTTCTCTGACAGTAGCACTATTAGATCTATGGCATAGATCATTTAATCAGATTAGACGTTACGTAATCTCTCTTATTACTGTGTAATTAGACTATGAATTCTGATATTTTTGCTAATTAAAATGTGACTTTCCTGTAGATGTGATATGACATGGAACTCTCAATGGGCATAATAGTGAAGAGACTTGGATGCATGAAGGATCAGTCTAATCAGATTTAATGATCTATGCTATGGTGCTAGTGATAGTGAGAAAGGTCGGATGAACAGTTGAAAGATAAACCTCAAAGTGAGGTGAAAAATAATGTACTTCCCCAGATGGAAATTCATTTCAAAAATAGTGTATTTCCCCAGATGGAAGTCTTTTAAATTATCACACCAATACAAACCAAGACAAAGTTAACATGGGTGAACAAAACTTTGTGTTACATTGCTTTATGCTACATTAATTATTTCTTTACATTCTAGGTGTCTTTGCTGTATGGGATGTAAAATACCTCCAAATGCACATCTGTGCTGCAGAAGGATCTTCAGCAGTTATGTCCTCTGCTTATAGATACCCTCAACACCTAACGGTTACAGATGCATACTGGACAATCGCGAATTCTCCTTATTCACCTAATCTCATTTTCAATCCAAATTACAAAGACAGAATCACTGTAGACTGTGGGGACCTGCAGAGAGGGCACTGTACTCTGACTATCCAAAAGGTTAAGAAGGGAGATGATGTCATGTATTATTGCAGGATTACAGCTAATAGACCCGGTGAGAGATGGATTGGCGTACCAGGAGTCACGCTAAATATCGCAGGTACTGTGGTCAGTGGAAAGTGCTTAATGTTTTTTTGGGTTTTTTTGCCCTCAACAGCACTTTCCAGACAGCACTGTCTGGAAGGCACTACCTTAAACCTAACACCCTTAACCCTTAGCTAACCTTAGATTTAGGACAGTAGTACCTTGAAGGCAGTGTTGCCTGGAAGGCGCCATTTAGGGCAAAAAATACAGAAGTCTGTGGAAATTTGCATCAATGTCCTACACATCTGTTGCATCCATTCACATAAATCCTCTGATTCATTATAGCCAACTCTTCAGCATGACTAATTAGTGAAATGACTTGTGCACAGGGCAGGACCAATACAAGGCAGGATTGTTAATTTCTGATACTGGACTTCTATGATTATTATAGTGCATAAATGTAGCAGGCAAACGTTAAAAACAGAATTGACAGAATTAAGAGTTATTTTATCAAAGATACATAGTTTGTGAGGAGCCCAAAGGATTGTTGACAGCCATCACATGACCCATGCACTTCCATTCCTAAGATATTTAACCCTCCTTGCCTGCACTTTGAAGCTTCCCTCCACTTCCATGTGATCTTTGCTGTTCAAGGACCATGGCTAGCTAGGCCAAGCGGGCTTATACCCAGCACTTACAATTAAACAATCTGATTGTGTGAACAAGTGAATTAATTATTTTGCAGGCTAATTTAGCTAGCATAAATATTTTTACTGGTATTGTTTTCCCTCTTGAAGGCCTGCAGGTGGATGGTGCCCAGAGTGCTAGGGAAGGAGAGAGTTTATCCTTCACCTGCCGTATCACCAATTGTCCTCTAAGTGGCAGTCCTTCATTCATCTGGAGTAAAGATGGACGTCCTGTAGAGAAGAAGCAGATCATCAACAACCAGCTGCAGCTCCACCCAGTCAGTTATGAAGACCAGGGCAAATACACCTGTGCTGTTAATGGTGGTCATCCTTCTCCTGCATTTGCCTTCAATGTAGAGTGTAAGTTCAGTCACTGCATGAGCTGCAACAAATGTGGAAAATGTGGAGTATTTTTTTTAGGATTATGGGGGAGTATTGCTTACAGGAGTGTTTGTAGTCCTGCTTAATCCTGTTAAAAAAGACAGCAGCAACATTTACTTTTCTTTTTCAGGTAAGAAATTTCTAAATAATTAAAACCATAAAAATAACTAACTATTGAAACTAACTAGCACAAATTTGTATTGATTTATTCATAATATACTCTTTGCCCTCAGATTCCCCAAAGGAGACTACTGTGTCTACCAGTCCCTCTGGTCAGGTGGTTGAAGGTTCCCAGGTGACTTTAACCTGCATCACTAAAGCAAACCCACCTGTGACAGTATACACCTGGTACAAGAAGAGTGGAGATGAAGACAGAGAGATTGGAGACCAGAAGATATTTATGTTTGAAAAGATTAGTCATCGGGACAGTGGGGAATATCACTGCAGGGCCACCAATTATATTGGCGATCAGATCTCCACACCAATGTCACTCAATGTTTTATGTGAGTATTGCATAGCTTATGTTTAATTATCTCTCTGTGTGCTACTAACTCTTTCCCCTTCAGATTCTCCAAATGTGTCGGCTTTCAATCATTTCAATCCATGACTCTGTCTGGCATTCCGGCCATTGGCATTATCTGGAGAGATCAGTTCCATACCGAGCTAAAAATCAAGCAGGATCAGGAGTTGGGAGAAATAACATCAAGTTTCTGTTGTTGTAGCATAGCTTACTTCACAACCAAGCTGGTGCATAATGTTAGCGATTGGGTGAAGTCAGATTTTAAGTCACACATTAGATTTGAGTTTACTGGATGTAAGCTGTTGGCCACAACTTTAAACTCTTCTCTTGCTGGTTTTGGTTTCAACTCCTCCGTTGTTAGAAAGTGAAAGTGGCAGATAGTTCTGGGAATGGCACGCGCTGATGGATTTGCATTCTATCATCTTAAAATGAATGAAGGGATTTTATATGTGGTCTATAGCCTAACTAAAGTATAGGCCTAGCATTTTCTTATTTTTTTATTTTTCTATTTTTTGGAACATGATGTTTTGACCGCAATTAAGACCCGTGCTCTCCTGCTTCCGACCCGAACCGTTACCCGACGTAGTATGATATTTTTCACCCGTTACGTTCAAATTTGCGGTTTACCCGCGGTTCACCCGTGCGTACCCGAACCCGTGCAGGACTCTGCAAAGGGATGGCCAAAGCCAGGCTAGTCAGCCCGTTATGTGTGCATGTTTTTTTTTTATTTTTTTTTATCGTATTCTTGTATTGCATTGTGCGATATAGTGTATATATATAAATATATTACATTTTAGATCCTC
>JAODXP020000033.1:21473290-21500632 GCA_027497455.2 Sardinella longiceps | reverse complement strand
ATCATTAGTATTGTGTAATGAAGTCATGTTCTGCTAGTCAACGCAACTATGAAAATCATTTATGATTGCAGTTGGTTTATACAAATCCAAATGTTTTTGAGAGAAATTAGGATATTGGTGAAAGTAAGAAAAAATGGCCTTACACAAGCATGCCCCTGTTGTACGAGCCTGCCGTCTGCACTATATAGTGTGTGGAATGAAAGAATTTGGAACAACATAGACCGAATGCACAAGTTACATTGAAAACCGAAAGTAAGATTGTAAGTTCCATTGATTCAATTTAAACTACTTGTTCGCTTGTTCATCCAGATTATGGTTACTCCAAACCATTGCTTTGAGCTGAAGTCACTTTTTTGCCCATCTAGATCCCCCAAAGAACACAACAGTCATCACTAGCCCCCCAGGTCTGATAGCCAAGGGCAGTTCAGTGACTCTTACCTGCAGCAGTGATGCCAACCCACCTGTGGAGAACTACACCTGGTTTAAGGTGGGTGATCCCACCCCAGTAGGATCAGGACAGCAGTACAGCATCACTAACATCAAACACGAGGATGGAGGAGAGTACTACTGTGAGGCCAGGAATAAATATGGAGCTGGGAACTCAACTGGTGTCTTCATCACAGTGAATAGTATGTATGTCACTGTGTGTGTGTGTGTGTGTGTGTGTGTGTGTGTGTGTGTGTGTCTACTCCGGTATTGTTTGAAAGTATTTGGTATCTTTTACCCATCCTCATCTTTTCCAAAAGCGAGTGCAAGGTCTTCTGCGATAAACTAAGTTATTGCCCTTTTCCACAGGATCCGTTTAGTACTTACTCTATCTATTTCCACATGATACAATTTTTAGAACCGGATTGGCCATTCTGTTATTCCCTCTCTAGTACAATGTTCTAACCCATGAATTGTGCTACGATAGAACCATCATGACAATATTATCATTGGGTATATGACTTTTCACAGTCGCTAGGCAACAAGACCCTTCCGGGTGGCACATCACAGGTGACCTCCTGAACAGAGCTGACAGTAATGTCTGTTTTAGATTTGCAAGTGTATGATGTTATTTTTCCAAAATATTGGACTGTTAAATCTGGAAACAGGTTTTGATCCAGTAGTTTGATCCAACTACTACCAGATACTACAAAATCTATACCATGGCGTGGAGTAGCCTGCCTGCCCTGTGCCGAGGGTAGCCTAAGCTAACCAGCTTAAGCTAGGCCTATGTTTTGCCCAACATCACTAGCCCGCATATTGGTACCTACCTATGGAATCGCAAATGGAACTCAAACTGAGTAGGGTAGAGTAGGTACAGAAGTTTTTATGGAAAAGGAACTATAGTGACAGTGGCAGTTCCTTCAGTTCCTTCATGACTCCCTTTTTCTCCTCCATAAGGAGAGCAGAGTGTTGTGATGATTGTCACCATCTCCGTCTCGGTGTGTGGAGTGTTGGGTTTGGTCTGTACTGCTGTCTGCATGAGGTGAGTATAGACAGTAATGGTGATTGAGTATTTACTTTTTATTATTATTCCTGATTACTTACTGGCTTATATTTTTTGTTTGGGTGTTTGTTTTATTTCCTTTACTTGTAGATATCACTGCAAAAAAGGAAGAACCCCTACGGAAGATGGAAATGTGAGTTGAGTCACTGACAATGGCAATAGTTTACTCTGTATTTTTGATATTTCTAATATAATTAATTTCTACTGAGTATGTCATCATACTGTGCAATGTACAGTACAAGTCAATGGCCTCTATAGGGCTACTGTACACAAACATTCTCTTTTTTTCTTTGTTTTAGATTTATGTAAATCATGGGGAAAATCCTCAATCTAGTGTCATTCATACAAAATATGTGTACGATAACCGGATACCCAGGAGGAGCCGACTTAATGAAATATACGAGAATGCTGACCTTAACACCATTCAACATGATGACGTTTATCAAAACCTGAATTAGGTACTTATCTGTTGACGATCCGTTGTGTGTTAACTACTGAAATCTACTGTTGCAAATGAGATTTGTTTCAGCCATTGCTCAATTTTTCACAACAGTAAATAGTCTTTCCGTGTTTATTGTTTAGTATTGTTGTTGACATTATTTTTATTGATATCTTTGGGATGTTTAATAATGTTTATAATTTCCCTCTGGGTGCTACAGAGGGCAGCATTGAGTTAAAAACGGCGTAGTTTGAGGTTATAATTGCTCTAGTAAAATGTTATCTATTTTTAATCCCTACCCACACATGTTTGACGTGTCAGTGATAAGGTGTTTGACACTTAGAATTTTGAGGTCATAGTCAAGGACAATGTTGTTTACATTACCTATCACAGTGATCACATGTCAAATGTTGATTACATTACCTATCACAGTCTGAAGGTCCAATTTTTAGAATTGGTCCATACCATGTCAGGTCCACTTAAAAGTATATTGAGAGTGGTGTTTTTAGCCAGGGGTGTGGTTCAGTCGCAGTGTCGCAGGTAATACAACATACTTGCAAAGTACCAAATTTTTTACTGATTAATTTCAATTTCTCTTTGTTCTGGAGTGTCTAAGATGAAATAAAATGGTCAGCACCATTCTTAGCTTATCTTAGCTTAGCTCTTCAGCTTAGCTTTAAATGCTAATGTCTTAAGCTAGAAATTAGCACAAATGTCTGAATCAGAAACTAATTACTAGCTTGGGGCAGGGATCAAAGCCCGACTGTGATACTTGGCATGAACTTCTTATTCCAAATAAACTATTTAAGTACTGAAACCATGACTGATCAATGGTTATTACGGTATGATGACCTTTCAATTTTTTAACAGTATGTATACCTTATTACAATACAATATTATTAGTCATTATTAGTCACATAGCAGGCTGTAAAGACGTGGGGACATTAACGTTTTGCTCTTTGTGTAATGGTAATGATATGCAACAATAAACTTAACTTGAATTTATTTTCATTATTGAACTTTCCTTTATAATAGAAAATTTGTCACCAAAGGTTCTCTTTAAGTCCACCTTTACGGTTTTGACAAATCAGTGGCAAGCACATTTTCAGCACGATAGAGAATATAGAGAACACTCATTTAGAGTTTTAGCTGAATGCCCTATAAGTACTGATGAGTGCTGCAAGCAAGGGCATAGGACCAAATTCTGGGCCTTGTGCACACTTAGTGGCCATGGGCCCCCCTCATCACCTGAAATTTCAGACTCCTCTAGAGCCCTCCCTCCTCTTGCATGGGGCCCTGGTAACTCAGTCCCTTGCTGCAAGTCAGTCCTAAACATGCCCTGAGACTGATAGAAAGGGGTAGACTATTGAGTCATTTGTTCAGACAATTGAATCACAATTCAAAACTCAATCAAAGCAAACAAAAATTCAAATTATCAAAAGCAATCACATTTATCTTCAGTTCATCAGTTTTATAAGCAAGACAAGGCATTCAGCGTCTGTCCAGCAGGGGTCACTTTTAACCCCAAGCCCATCTCCCTCTCTCTCACACACAGGCACACTCTCTCTCTCTCTGCATGTGCACACTTTCTTCTTTTAACCTCATGCTCTGCTCCCTTCTCTCTCTCTCTCTCACACACACACACACACACACACACACACACACTAATACAGGCACACACATGCACACTTACACATACACACGCACACAGACACACACACACATGGACTACCAGACTTTTTAATTTCTTCTTTTAACCCCAGTCCCCTCTCCCACTGTCTCTCACACACAGACACACACACACACAAACACACACACACACACACACACACACACACACACACACACACACACACACACACACACACACACATCCTTGCACACACAAACACACATGGGGTATACAACCGAATTCCAAAATAGTTGGGACACTTTACAAATTGTGAATAAAAACAGAATGCAGTGATGTGGAAGTTTAAAATTTTAATATTTTACTCAGAATACAACATTGATGACATATCAAATGTTGAAACTGAGGAAATGTATTATTTTAAGGGGAAAATAAGTTGATTTTCAATTTCATGGCATCTACACATCCCAAAATAGTTGGGACAAGGCCACATTTACCACTGTGTGGTATCCACTCTTCCTTTTAAAACAGTCTGCAAACGTCTGGGGACTGTGGAGAGAATGTTGTCCCATTCCTGCCTAATACAGGCTTCTAGTTGCTCAACTGTCTTAGATCTTCTTTGTCATGTATTCCTATGTATGATGCACCAAAATTTTTCTATAGGTGAAAGATCTGGGCTGCAGACTTGATGGTGCCTTTCCAAATGCGTAAGCTGGCCATGCCACACACACTCATGCATCTCAATACCATCAGAGATGCAGCCCTCTGAAATGAGCGCTAACAATAAGCAATAACAACTTGGGTTGTCCTTGTCCGGATGGTCCATCCCAGTTTTCTGAAAAGAACTTTGAATTTTGATTCATCTGACCACATAACAGTTTTCCACTTTGCCACAGTCCATTTTAAATTAGCCTTGGCCCAGAGAAAACGCCTGTGCTTCTGGATCATGTTTAGGACTGGCTTCTTTTTTGACCTATAGAGTTTTAGCTGGCTATGGCGAATGACACAGTGGATTGTGTTCACTGACAATATTTTCTGGAAGTAGTCCTAAGGCCAGTTTGTGATATCCATTACATTAGCATTCCTGTATGTGATGCAGTGCCATCTAAGAACCCAATGAACATGGGCATCCAGTATGGTTTTCCGGCGTTGACCCTTATGCACTGAGATTGTTCCAGATTCTCTGAATCTTTGGATGATGATATGCACTGTAGATGATTATACCTTCAATTTTTGTCTGAGAAACTCCTTTGTGATCTCGGACCACCACTTTTTTGCCGCAGCATTTGGGGAACTGGTGATCCTCTGCCCATCTTGACTTCTGAGAGTCAATGCCATTCTTGGAGGCTCTTTTCATACCAAATCATGTTGCCAATTGACCAAATAAGTGGCAAATGGGTCCTCAAGCTGTCCCTTATATGAACATTTTACTTTTCTGGCCTCTTATTGCTACCCGTCCCAACTATTTTGGAATGTGTAGCTTACATAAAATCCAAAATGAGCCAATAGTTGGCATAACATTTCAAAAAGTCTCACTTTCAACATTTGTCACGTTATCTATATTCTTTTGTGAACAATATATAGGTTTATGAGATTTGTAAATTATTGGATTCCATTTTTATTAACAATTTATGCAGTGTCCCAGTGTACCAGTGGAATTCGGTTATATGTATGTAACATCAATGCAGAAAGGAAAACGTGAAAAAGAATTTCCCTCAGGTGACAATAAACAAACAAAGTAACTAACTAACACACATACACTACACATTTTTAATTTCCTCTTTTAATGCCAGGCCCCTCACCCTTTCTCTCACATACAGCCACACACACACACACACACACACACACACACACACATACAGTACAATACAGTAAATAAACTTTAGTTTCATGAAACTGCTGCTACACCCCGTCTGTGGTAACCTCACTCACGTCAGATGCAGCGCCCCCTCAGGCGCATCCATCTGATGTCAAGTCCATGAAAAGGTATTTCAGGTCCGATATTAGTAAACGGACGGACCAACCAGGAGACGCGTACGAAGCACCGGGCGGGATTTTTGACGTAACTCATCTCTAGCAAACTTACAAAACACGTCTAGCAGTTATGCAAGTTGAATCGCGTATTATGGCAATTATGCCGCAGATTCTAGCGTTTATGTTTGTTTGGAACATGTGAAAAACTAGAAAACCCATGGGCTCATGGGATGCAATTGATAGGTTTCGATTTAAGTGGTTGAAGTAGGATGACGGACAAGTGGCTTATCCAAGTATATGTAAGTATTTTTGATGACACCCGTTCTTCTGAAACTGTACCTGAAAAGAGCAATCCCAGGACTGCCAGAGGGATCATTGTTAAAGGTCCTTCGCAGATTTTGCTGTCTCTGTCTCACAATATTACAAGTACACTTATTCCTATTACCAGTGTGCTCTACACTGATGTCACCCTATCTTCGCTTTTAAGGTTATGACATTATTTCCTTCCCATACTCTCTCCTCCCCTCCTCTCTTCTCAAGAATTTTTTTCATTACCGGTATTTGCAAATCATAGTGTCAGGGGCACCGCTAGGGGGAGAAAGTTAGGCTGATTCTAAGGGCCTGTCACTGACTAGGGGCCCCAGAGAAAATTGTAATATTAAAATATAAAATATTTGAGGGGCCCAAAATACACACACACACACACACACACACCACCCTGCCAGTGTATATTCCCAATTCATTCTAATCATGGTGAAGTCATGTGCACCTATATGTTCCATAATCATAAAATACATCAACACACTTTCTTTACATTTTGTATTAGTTCAGCACTATAGTCTGTTCATTATAATAAATTGTTCAAAAATAATTTTTTTTACAGCAGAAGAAAGAAGTTGGAGATTATGACCTGGGGACATATTCTTAAAGAATCTTAAGGCTAAAAGTAGCTCTTAACAGTCAAATTTAGGAGGAACTCCTAAAAAAATGGGCATGCCAGTTGTGAGTTTAGGACTCCTAATTTTTTGGGATAAGAGTAATTCACAAAACAATTTAGCGCTAAAAGTAGCACCTAAGTCTGGGACAGCTTAGGAGAACTTCTAAGTCACTAAGAGAAACTCCTAACACATCGCAATTGCATGCATTACGTCCTTAATCTTTCAAAACGCACGTGAAGAATCATTTATTTAAGCATCCATCATTAAGGAATGATTATGCAGCTTACAAGGAATGCAAACACACCACCAAAACCCGTGTTAAAATATATATGTACTTTTTCACAGTCAAGTTTAATTTGTGTACTTCCTCTCTTTCTAAATGTGCTCTCAAAAGTGCAGTAAAAACGGTGCAAAGGTACTTTATTATTCCACTGCAAATCTCGTTACCGTTTCATTTATGCGCTGCAATCGTCACACAGGAGAACAGCGGAGCACAGCCAGCACATCACGCAGATTACGCCCCACCTGTCACTCATCAACCAATCGCCGATGTAAATGCAAGCAGGCTCGTGCATGAGAGCTGACGTCAACCATAGCAACACAACTTTTATTTTAGCCTAAGAGTTGCCTTTTATCCTAGCTAAAAGTAGGTCTCAGAGGCATTGTGAATTACTTTTAAGAAATAACTCCTACATAAAAACTTTTAGTGCAGTTTAGGAGTACTCCTAAAGTTAAGATAAGATTCTTTGAGAATACGGCCCCTGAACTCTCAAAGGCCTGGTCTGGCTTTATAAGGGACAGGATGTGGCCAACAACTTTTCACACACAACACTTGTGGTCAGTGCACTTATAAATACTGTAGTAGGCCTAACTGTCATGTCCAGAGCCTTGACCTAGAAGTGTGGAGAGCTTAAAACTGTGAGGATTGCGTGTGTGTGTGTGTGTGTGTGTGTGTGTGTGTGTGTGTGTGTGTTGGTATCCTGATTCTTTGCTTGAAGGAGTTAAAATAATAATAGTGTATCCCATAATAAATCTACATCTAAAATAGTTGTTTTTTTTCTGTTGATATAGAAATGACATATAAGGATAAAAACGGTAAAAAAAACAATTCAGTATTATCAGACAAACTTTGGTGCAGCTGCTGAAATGTATTTATGATAGATTGTAAAGTAGCGTATCATAAAGTAGCGTTTAAGGTACTGGACATTCTGTAGTACGCAGGACTGTCCCCATCTAGTGGTCAGATAGGTGTACTCCAGGACTTTGAGAATTCTCTCTCTCTCTCTCTCTGTCGCGCGCACGCGCACACACACACACGGTACATAGAGAGGACCGACTATGTATATGGAATGTCAATCCATCCAATAAGTTGTTTCAGTAATTTTGTGTCAATCACAACAATCTTGTTCAAGCCTTTTAAACAACAGACAACAGGATGTTCAGCTTAGGTCTTGTCATGTACATTGAACTATATGAGAGCATAGCTGAGAGCATAGCTGAGAGATGCCAGACACACATAAACTCATGTTGGCCTACATTAAAAAAAAAAAAAGTTACAAATGCCGGTTTACAAGAATATATATCTATTTACAAAAATACAACAGGATGTTGAGGTTCAGAGTTGCCAGGTGCATTTATGCAGTATGATGAAGTGTGCTGCAGAGCATCAACAAATATAGCCTTGGTTGAGAGATACAAGCCACCAGCAACCACATAATGTTGGCCACACCACGCACAGGCAAGCTCGCAAAGGGGCTCATTTTACTCCGAAACATGTCATTTATCAACATCAATTCTAGGCGATAGGCACAATGAATATGAAACATTGTAATTTCACCTAAATCTTGCAAGTGGGGGCTTTAAAAGTATAAGTGTAAGGGCTTGAGTAGTAGGGTCTCAGTTTTGATGGTGTACTCACTGCATTGTGTGTGGTTGACCTACATACTCACTGGTTTGTACGCTGGTGTGTGGTTTCTGGTAATGAAGAGAAACAAGACTACAGGTTTCTCTGAAAGGGAGTCTGTGGTGTATTAGTGTAGGCTTATGGGGTCAACAGCAAAATATCAGATAATCAAAGCATAATTAAATGCAGTAGAAGTTCATAACTTCATTCTATAACTCTATAACAGAAGAAGTTCATAACTTCATTCTATAACATGGAAATGAGTATCATTGTAGCAGCAATAGCAGGCCTATTATGTTAGAGTGTCAGGGTTTGGTTTAATAAAAAAACAATAATTCATTAAATTCGAGTTCACCAGTCCGTATGACTATTAAAGCATGTTGTGTGGAAATGATGGTTTAGGTCAGGTGTCAGTGTTGGGAAAAGTCAGTTTTTAGACAGAGTTTCAAAGCTGATAGAGGAGGCACCTCCTTGTGAGTCTTTGGTCTGTAGAGAGAGATGGGAGGAGAGCATATTCACTCAGAAGGGAAGTGACATCATAGAGATAAGTGACAAACAAGGAGAGCCAGCTGTGCTCACCAGTGAGTAGAGAGAGAGAGAGAGACACACAGACAGAGATCAGAATAATATTACACAGTGCGTAAGAAGCCGAAGGAAAGGAATACAACAAAATCAGACGTTCAACAGGACGGATATAAGGTTTGTTGCACATGGATACTTTATATGTCTACATAATGGTCAGTAGATTTAATGGTAATTAACGAAAAGCCATGAAAGGCTGTGAGTTGGTTTTAACAGCTAAGGAGTGATGTTAGCGTTGTGTAGCAGATTGCTATTAATGATTTATTTTTATAATTACAATTCTTATAATAATGTGTATGTGTGCATGTAGATTATGCGTACATCATGTTATGAAAGCTATGGGATGCTTGAATTTCGTCATAAAAAGTATTAATCTACATATAATCTAATGGCCAATTTTTCTTTATAGCACAATCGGCCAGTGATGACTATTGCATCCCACTCTTCCCTTGTCATCATCCTGATGGTAATAAGAGGTAAGGAATTCTGTTGCTGTTGTTTTTAAGTCCAGGTCTTTCTTACCCATGTTGCCGCTAACCTTACTATGTAGCCCCTTTCCTACTACACTTCTGTACTTTGCACAAATTGACATACACAACGTAATCTCACTCAATTTTTTACATCGTTTTTTTTTCTCTCGTTATTCCTCATTTTTTAATCGTTAACTGTGATCAATTTCCTTGATTCCCTTAAGATTGTTAGATTTTTCCGATACCGAATCTAACTAGTTTATCAATATTGGTACCGTTATCTGATCGAAATGAGTCAGTGCATTGCCTTAAGTTGCTTAAATCGCTTACCTGCATTTTGTTATTATTTATACTGCAGTTTCTACAGGGCATATAGAAACCGCCCCAGGGCAGCGCTGCATCTTCCCATTCCACTATGAGGGCAAAGAGTACAATGACTGCACTACTGTGAATCAAGGCAGTCTATGGTGTTCCACTACCTCGCGCTATGAAAGAGAATGGCGACTCTGTGAAAGTGAGTACTCAGTGAATCTCTCTATTAAGGACCCACATTTTTATAAAATTGTTATTCATCAGTCCGTAGCCCTCAACCAATAAGGCCATGGGATCATTTACCCCAGTGGTATATTTTAAATTGCCAAACTCTACACTTCTAACTGCAGAACCATAATTCTTGGGTTCTGATATCTTGTTTTACGTTTCAGGTACAAGTCGCTGGCGTGTGACTTACACCCCCAGGGTATCTGTGCTTTAGAGGGATCTACAGTAGACATGTCCTGCTCTTACACTTATCCCTCTCATCTGACAGTGCAGAGAGTCTACTGGACAAACTCACTCAGTGGTGAAACCACTGATATCTCTCAGCTGTCTCAGTATAGAGGCAGAGTTGTGGTGAACTGTAGAGATAAACAGTGTGCTCTAAAAATAAGCTCAGTTAAGCATTTGGATGGAGGAGATTTGTACTGCAGGATTGTCACTAACGTTGGGAAGGAAAAAATGACAGGATCAGATGGAGTTAAAATCTCTGTTGCAGGTAAAGTCTTTCTTTCATTTGATTTCTCACTGACAATTTATTGATCTTTCTGTAAAGGTTTTCCTTTCAGTCATTTCACTGACAGACATATTTAGATA
Organism: Sardinella longiceps; assembly: GCA_027497455.2. NCBI lineage: Eukaryota > Metazoa > Chordata > Actinopteri > Clupeiformes > Clupeidae > Sardinella > Sardinella longiceps. The sequence goes on along the minus strand of JAODXP020000033.1, from coordinate 21,490,073 downwards.
CAAAATATTATTCTTATATCATATTACATTTGCACATTACCCATACTGTAAATGGATTTATAACACAGGCTTGGAGGTCGAGGCTCCTAAGAGTGTGAAGGAAGGAGATCATGTTACTCTCACCTGCAGTATCACCAACTGTCCTCAGAGTGGCAGCCTTTCATTCATCTGGAGTAAAGATGGACGTCCTGTAGAGAAGAAGCAGATCATCAACAACCAACTGCAGCTCCACCTAGTCAGCAGAGAGGATGAGGGCAAATACACCTGTGCTGTTACAGGACGTGAGAAATACCCATCTCCACCTGAGAAACTCAGTGTCATGTGTGAGTAAGGCAACCAACAGCAATGTAACATGAAGGAAGATAATCCACAATTATAAATAATATATATAATAAATCCATATTACAGTGTACTGTCAGCCGTGAATAATGTTTGAAATGGTTTCCAACTTATCCATTATTTCTCTATAATTCTGCAGCAGCCATTCCAAACATAAATGCCATTCAGATATGTCCATAATACATATGAGGGGCAACAAACTTTTATGATAAAGGGCGTTTTATGAAACTTAAAACTTGTTCTACCAGTTCTTTGAGAAACAATATCCAGCAATGCTGGTTTGGTTCATGATGTTTACAGGTTTAAGCACAGTATTTTTTTCCCCAAAGTGGGCACCATGTCTAATGTCAAATTCAATCTGCATTTATTTTTTGTTTCACTCTTATATGAATTTACTTTGAAATAGAATTTCTTTTTTGTTTTACTTGCCAAATGTCCTTGCAGATTTTTTTTTACTCGCCAAACGTCAGGCCTATAACCCATTACCTTATTGTAATGCTGTTCATACCTAATCCTTAGCCATAACATCACAGGCTGTAAATTAAACCAATACCGATCTATCCTGTCTGAATGTTGGTATTAAGATCCACCACAGAAATTGCAAATTAACATCAATCCATCTGGTGAAATAACTGAGGGAAGCAGCGTGACTCTGACCTGCAAGAGTGAAGCTTATCCACCAGTACACACATACACCTGGATCAAGAAGAGTGGAGCTGTAAACCTGAAGTCAGGAGAGGAGAACACACTCACCTTTAGCAAGATCCGTTCTGAGGACAGTGGAGAGTATCTCTGTCGAGCAGCCAATAAGATTGGACAACAGGATTCTCCTCCTGTGACTGTCCAGGTTTCATGTAAGTATTATGTTAAAATTTATTAGCAGATGCAAAGTACTACTCATTTATGATGCAGATTCTCCCAAGAACACAATTTTTGCGCCTGAGGGAAGCAGAGTGATTTATTGCTTAGGACGATGTTGCTCTTATCAGAATGACTTACATCTGATGTTTCTTCCAGATGCTCCAAAGAATACACAAATTGTGTCTGATCCATCTGGTGAAATAACTGAGGGAAGCAGAGTGACTCTGACCTGCATGAGTGAAGCTGACCCACCAGTACACACATACACCTGGATCAAGAAGAGTGGAGCTGTAGAACTGAAGTCAGGAGAGGAGAACACACTCACCTTCAGCGAGATCCGTTCTGAGGACAGTGGAGAGTATCTCTGTCAAGCAGCCAATAGGATTGGCCAAAAGGATTCTTCATTTGTGACTGTTAATGTTTTATGTGAGTTGTTTAAGAATTATTCTTGTGTAGGATTTTAAAGGTACTCTGCAAAAATTTCAAACCAACTTTGAAATGACTCCTAATGATTAGAATGAAGGTTTTGGCAGCTCCCCTTAGAGTCTCACCAGAAGGACAAAACCAAAAGTATTAAAACTATGAGCAGAGATGGTTGAGCCGGAGCACAGTATTCCCTGATCTTTGGTATTGTGTAATAATATAACTATAAAAATTCTGATTGCAATTAGTTGGCTTATACAAATCCAAATGTTTTGAGAGAATTTCGGATATTGGTGAAAGTAAGAAATAAATTTACCTTGAATCAGTACTTAAACTTAATTAAAATAAAAGTTTGACGTAATTCAAGCATGGCCCTGTTACACGAGCCTGCCGCCTGCACTACATAGCGTGTGGAATGAAAGAATTTGGAATAACATAGACCGAATGCAACCGTGACTGAGCACTTCACATTGAGTTGAACCTTGACCCTTACCGTAAACCCCACTACCTGGAAAATAATACCAAAGATTGAATCTTGCTTGAACTTACAATGGGGGGGGGGGGTGTACAGTGTACCAGGCAGTGGTAGAAATGTGAAAATATAGGGCTGTGGGAACTTAGACATGCTCCCCTCCAACGATTGCTGTAATTACTTCAGCTGAAGAAACTTTTTTGCTAATCTAGATCCCCCAAAGAACACAACAGTCATCACTAGTCCCTCAGGTGTGATAACCAAGGGCACTACAGTAACTCTTACCTGCAGCAGTGATGCCAACCCACCTGTGGAGAACTACACCTGGTTTAAGGTGGATGAGTCCACTCCAGTAGGATCAGGACAGCAGTACAGCATCAGATCTGAGGATGGAGGACAGTACTACTGTGAGGCCAGGAATAAATATGGAGCTGAAAATTCTACTTCAGTATTGTTTGAAGGTATTTGGTATATTTTACTCATCCTTATCGTTTCCAAAAGGGAGTGCCAGGTCTTCTGCGACAAACTAAGTTATTGCCCTTTTCCACAGGATCCGTTTAGTACTTACCTATTTCCACTGGTAGTTGTACTTGATACAATTTTTAGAACCGGATTTGGCCATTCGGTTATTTCCTCTCTAGTACAATGTTCTAACCCTTACCCATGAATTGTGCTACAATAGAACCATCATGAAAATATTATCATTGGTCCCTTCCGGGTGGCACAGCACAGGTGACCTCCTGAACAGAACTGACAGTAATGTTTGTTTTAAATTCACAAGTGTATGATGCTATTTTTCCAAAATATTGGACTGTTAAATCTGGAAACATGGTTTTGATCCAGAAATTAGTACATCTGTGGTGATATATGATGCAAACACCCACTTGCATTAGCAACCAACTACTATGAGATATTGCAAAATCTATAGCGTGGGGTGGTGTAGCCTGCTTGCTTCGTGCTGAGGGTGGCCTAAGCTATAATTACATTTATAATTTAAAATATAGCTTAACTATGGAATCGCAAATGGAACTCTACTACACTATAGGGTAGAGTTAGCCTAGAACTCTAGACACACACCCTTTCTGAAACCAGTCCCTAGGGCCTCCCCCTACACACTTCTCCTTCATTTGCGCGTCCACATGAAGGGTGAGTGCCATCCGAAAGCAATTTACCTAAGTGGAAGTGGGTTATAAAACCCTTCAGCGTCAAGTCAGCACCGATACCGACTTTTCGAGGGTGTGTTCTGTCATTTACCACTCATGATGGAGGACAGTTCATTGACATGTTAGTTCCGCACGTCTGGTGGATGAAAACAACTTTCGCTGATCCCGCAAAATGTTGCGTCAGTTCCTTTCACGCCTACTGTAGGGAAGTTTATCCGAAAGCAGCTTGTGCTATTTATACCCTTCCCACTACGAAGGGAACTTGTTTAAGCCACGGAGGTGACTTCCACCGAAGTGCACTTCACTTCACAAAAATGCCGACACTCTAGCGGTAGCAAATTGAATTTGTTTGGCGAGTACGTCTACGGACGAGCCATAGCTCAGACCTTAATTGTGTCTGAGCTGTTTACTGAGCTGTTTACCTCTAGGTTCTATTCAGACATCATGACATATAACATATCTGGACAGGGCTTAGCATTGTTTGAATCGCTTGTTTGTTGTTAGTTGCTAGTTGCATGGATTGGTTTTAGCCGTTTTACCCGAGGGGTCTATCACTCGTTGCCATAAATATATATAATTTATGTGATAGTCTGGTGTCTCAGGCTAGGTTAGAGTAGGTACATAATTTTTTTATGGAAAAGGAACTTAAGGGACATCAGTGACAATTGCAGTTCATTCAGTTCCTTCATGACTCCCTTTTTCTCCTCCTTAAGGAGAGCAGAGTGTTGTGATGATTGTCGCCATCTCCATCTCGGTGTGTGGAGTGTTGGGTTTGGTCTGTGCTGCTGTCTGCATGAGGTGAGTATGGACTGAAATGGTGATTCAGTATTTACCTGGGAAGACTTTTTATTATTATTTCTGATTACTTGATTGCTTATTTTTTTGTTTGGGTGTTTGTTTTATTTCCTTTACTAGCAGATATCACTGCAAAAAGGAAGAACCCCTAAGGAAGATGGAAATGTGAGTTGAGTCACTGACAATGGCAGTAGTGTACTCTGTATTTTTGATATTTCTAATATAATTCATTTCTACTGAGTATGTCAGCATACTGTGCAATGTACAGTAAAAGTCAGTGGCCAATATACTGTATACAAACATTCTCTTCTTGTATTTGTTTTAGATTTATGTGAACTATCAGAACAATCCTCAATCTGGTGTCATCCATACGTACGATAACCGGAACCCCAAGAGGACCCGACTTAATGAAATATACGAGAATGCAGACCTGAACACCATTCAACATGATGACGTTTACCAAAATCTGAATTAAGTACCTTGGCTACCTGTTGAATCTGTTTGAAATACCATCTTATAGATTTGTTCCAACCATCGTTCATTTTGTCTATGTATTCCTCCTGTATTAGAAAAATACTGCCTTTGCTGTTTCTTCTTCTTCTTCTTCTTCTTCTTCTTCTTCTTCTTCTACGATTAGCATGTTCCTTGTTTAGTATTATGGCTTTGGATATGAGCTAACTGTGTCTGTGCATTCATGTATTACATGTCATCATAATTACCCTCAGCATGCTTAAGAGGGTGCCATTTAGCCAAAACTGACTCTTTCAGTTCTTGACCTAAATTTGAGGTTGTAATTGCGCTTGTAAAATTGCACAAGCAAATTATTTTTTAATCCTTACCCACTGTTTTATCATCAGGGAGCAATGTACATTTTCACTCTAAACAGCTTTAAACATGTCAGTGCTTAGTTGTTTGATACTTACTTTTGTGGTAATAGTAAAGAAAAAAATGTGACGCATATAAGGGATAATGAACACAGCTACTGTGTGTGCATATCGGCGAAAGGGGGTAGCTTACTCCCGGCAGGTCCTCTGTCTCTCCCTGTTTCAGTGTTTATTCTAGAATTCTCTTCAGACTCTAAACAGAATATTTTTCCAAACAATGCTAGATGGTAAAATTAAAGACATTCACATTGGGAAAGGGGCAGTGCTAAAAAAAAAATACTATACAGTCAGTTGTGGTACTGTATACCAATGGAATGCTATATGGGAGAAATTCCTACACAATATCCTTTTGACAAACAAATTGGACCGGGATTTAGGGATTAAGGTGTAGTTATTAATAACAAATATGCAGGTAAAAACATAACTGGTGTGTGAATATGAGATGTGTATGTGGCATGTTTGCATTTTAGAAGGGTTGCAAAACAACTTTATGGATTTTGGCGATTTTAATGTTTTACTTTTTAAAGCTGTAAAGCTTATGTTTAAGCCAAAAACTGTGATAAAGGAAAGGTTACTAATGGTCCAGACCACCCTTACGAACATGTGACTAACAGAAGATACATTTAGTGTACGAACATTTCAGGAATCATGTCGTAACGTTAAGAGGGAGGTTAAGGAATAAGAACTACGTAGCAATAAGAATGTTTTGGAGAACTTGTTTATTAATAATATCATTGTTGATTAATTACATGTCTTATGCTAGTGTAACTATCTACAACCTACCACAAGTCCCCCCCCCCCCCCCCAAAAAAAAAAAAAAAAAAAAATTTTTAGCCACATGATTTGTGATACTCAGTTGATAGGCCAATATGTTTTAGTCAAGTAGCCAACATCAGTAAGGCACCCCACTTTGACAGCTGAAGTTAAGGTGCACAAAGGTGTGGTATGTACAGTATATGCAGCACATTTAAAGGATAACTGTAGCAAGTTTCGACATATGTATTTTACAGTGAAGTAGGGATTAAAGTGCAAATTCAATGCAAAAAGTTTGGTATGTACAGTATATACAGTACAGCACAGCTACAGGATAACAGTAGCAAATTTGGTGCTGTTGAATTGACAAGAAATTGAATCAAATCAATTTCAATTAGGCCAAACTGGGACCGAAAAATGGCCAGGGCATTTCTGGTCATGGTGGCCCATCATGATTTTATCCAATATGAAATACGTTAATTATGACAGCACCGGCCCAAAAACTGACTGTCGGCCTACCGGCTTTTGCCCTGTAAGCCCTATGGCCAGTCCATACCTGTGACTATTTGTCTTGCAAAATTAGCTCTGTCAACCTGATAATGGTTAACCTCGACTTGCCCATGTTCACAGCAAACTTATACAGAAATATTTTATGAAGGGCCAAAACCATGAGTAATGATAAATAAAGTAAATAAATAAAAATGAGTAAATTAACAGAAATGCATAGGAGGAATAGACAACAGACAAAAAACTTCCATACAAGTCAAAGTCATAATTAGCCCATGTGGGTTACAGTGAATACACAGTTTAGTTAAACGGGCACAATCTTAATACCAAATGTTGCATCCCAGGCTCCATATATTTTGTATGCAGTAAGCTACTAGTACTACTACAGTTCCACCTGTAGAAAGGCATGTTCAAGGCATGTTCGAGTTGATCTTATAGGTTCTTGATTCAGTAGGAAACTATTGACAGTATAGTATATAACACATATTAACCACTGAAAAAATGTGGTTACAGAAACATGTTGTATTCCACAGGAAAGTCTCCTTTACTGTAGGCTAGATGTCAAACAATATCCTCAGGAGACAGACCTTCAATGACCTTCTCTGGTGGCTGAGGAACTTCTAGTTCAATGTCAACCTTTTTAGTGGGGGCATCTGCTGCTGGTTTGACCAGCACCTTAAAACAATTTGGTCTATTTGATCTCTGTACTTCACGCCCTGAAAAAAAACAACAAAATAAAACAAATTAATTAATTTCATCCACAGGTCATAACATAGTATTACAAAACCTAGACATCAGGAGATCACAAATAATCACCGTAATTTTCCAAAAAATGCATGAATTGGAAATGTTTATTTTGTATGGTATGATTGGGGTGGTGACTGTAAGTTCAATGTCAGAGGCTACTACCATTTTGCCACTGAGGACAGCAGTTATCCCCTGGGGACCTGCCTTTTAGTTCATTGTAATTTGCTCTGAATAGTTGAATGACAATAATGTACTACTAATGTATTATTAATACAAATATTACCTATTATGATTACAAGTATTGCAGACAGTGCCAGCAACCCCATTGAGAGAATGATGATGGACATGGGGGTGTGTCTTCCACATTCAGTATCAGAGAGTGAGGTTCCGTTTTTGGTGACAATCTTCCCCATTGATTCACACCTGTCAGCAAAACATGCAAATGTAGTGCTTTTAGTGGCAGGAGAATGAATGGTACTGTATATATGCATGTTGAATGTATATGCTTGGTGTACATACCGTGTATGTGGTCTGCAGGATGTGAGCGAGCCATCTGAGTAGGTATTACTACCACAGTAATCACACACTGTGTCTGAAGATGCTGAACCTGCATAAGAGAAAACAAGCTCTGATGAAGAATACCATCACTGTCACAAGAATAATTCACAAAGACATTAGCAATGGCACAAAATGTAGCATAGATCTGCATAGAACAAGTCCAGGGTATTTCACAACACCAACATTAGGGTATTTAGACAGGCTACCTGGGTTGCTGTGAAGAAATTGCTTTTAAGCTACCAAGGGTAATCCATGGGGATTTCTACATAGCAACTAGCCTGCTTCAGACCAGGGCTTTGTATTCAGGTGTCTCATTGGTATTTGAAACCCCATCCATGTTCTTACCCTGTAAATGCCTAAGGAAACTAGTTAGAAGTTTGAAATGCAGATTGTTTCCACTACACATAACTCAGCTTTTCCAGACAGATGTTTATGACCTACACTCGCTTGAGAGAACCCATGCTTCCTTGCGCTCTCAATTTCATTAACATCATCTCAAAAAAAAAAAAATAAATAAATAAATAACTACCCCTGGTTAATTCAAGCTATATTAAGTTTCTTGTTTCTGTCTATTTTGCTTTTGATGCCTTTTTTATTGTATTTTTTGGTTTATTTTATAGCACTTTGTTTACAAATAAATTTGACATTGACATTGACATCTGTTATAATTGCTACTATTGGCTATGAGCTACCTACAGGCGCTTATGATAGACACCCGTAGTGCCAAATAAAAAGCTCTGGACAGTCATAAACCATGCTTCCTCTATCAGAAAAAAAGAGTAGGTGAGGAACACACTGGGAACATCTCTACAAAATCCATCCATCCTCCTTTCTTTACTTCCAACCTTCCATATAAGACATCCATAATAATATGTCAATTGTGAAAAACTGAACTGCATGAAATGTTTTGGATTCAGCATCAGTTAATGACTGTCTAGGGCCCATGACTCTAGGCCTATGATTAAAAAATACTCATGGAAAAACAAATGCATGGTTTGCATTGACAATAATGCATAGTGCATAGTCTTGTGATTTGAAAATATTGCGCAATAGGTCTATCATTATTAGTCCAGGCAAAGTAGCATTTTTCGCAAGACTAATTGTAAAAGAATTTTTTCCAGCTTGGATAATTTCTATGAGATGTCCAGAACAACATACTAAAAGTCCTAAGAAATCCTAGTTGAGGAAATGTAAAAATAGTGGAGGAAAGTAAATCTCCCATTGAAATGAATGGGATTCGGGTGGATTTTGGAGGAAAATGTACACTACTAATACATTTTGGCCTGAAACATGAAGGGGAAACTACTTTCACCATATATCCCATACATTTTCTGAAAGCAAACACCCTCAGCATATTCTATAACATGGTATGGTTTGACATTGGGGTATGCCTCACCCTCCTCATTACAATATATCCCAAAATTAAGAAATTTGGAATTTTCAAAATTGGCAATTTTTGGTGACATTTAGGCCAGTGGCGTGTAGGGAACACATATTAGACCCCATAAACCATATATTTTCTGAAAGCTCATATGCCCAGGATTTCACCCCAAATTTTTTTCTCACATCCCACCCACCTCCTTATTTTAAAGCTTATGCATATTTTCGGGGAAAATGAAAAAATATGTGCATTTCTTGAACAAAAGTGCCTATGGAATGTATTAGAAAGTAATAAACCTTGGAAAGTAATATGTTTTTTGAAAGCAGAGGGCTTCAGGATCTCAGTAAACATAAATTTAGGTAGGTTCCACCCCCTCCTCCCATTGATACCCATTTATAGATCAGCTGATATTGGTGTTTTTGGTGTATAGCCAATGTATTTGGACCTGAGGTATTAAAAGAAAACTAATCTACCCCTTGTGCTATACCTTTTCTGAAAGCTTACATCCACAGGGTGTCATATAAAATGAATTGAGACAGGTCCCACCCTCTTCATCTCTTCACTATCCATGTATATGGGTGTATTTGTGGCTAATTGGATTAGTGTATAGCCATTTACATATTAAATTCATTTTTCAGAAAAACTTGTAATACAAAAAATGCTACTTTTCATGAGTACTTTCATTGTATAAAGTTTCATTTCGATAGGACTAAAGGAAAAAAATAGCCCTATTCAGACCTATTCTGGCTTATTGGTACACATATCGGATTGACGAGAATTTAACATATTTCCTCAACTAGGATTTCTTAGGACTTTTAGTATGTTGTTCTGGACACCTCAAAGAAATAATCTACGCTGAAAAAAATTCTTTTACAATTACTCCTGTTTTTGGTCCCAAAATGGGCTATTTTGCCTGGACTATATGCATTATACTGCAATATTTAGTAAATAAATACAGCCTATTTAAAATAGTCTATCTATACCACTGCAACTCACTTTAGTTTGTAAGCAGTAGGAGTAGCTCCATTCCATACAACAGGATGGGATAGTGATAGGCCTGGATCTGAATTAAATCGCATTTGGGTCTCCCTACCTCAGCCTTATGTTCCAGCTGCCACTTTCTTGTCAACAAGCTGGCTCTATGCACTGTTGTTTGTGGCCTATCTTTATGACGAGTGCACAGGGAGAGGTTTGAGCCCACTTTAAAGTGGGGCTCATTTATCAACCGTACTTAAAGGAATAGTTCACCTCTTTATGAAAATTGGTTATTCACTCCCTTACCTGGATTTGCATATGTGGGTTAAAGTATTTTGGTCTCAGTGCTTGTGTTTTCCTAGTATGGCATCCCCAATTTTCCCCATTTTTTAGCTTTAGCTTAGCATAGGCACTGGAACGTAATGTTGCCAGATAGCAACTCTTTGGCAACTTTACTTTCCAGCGCCTATGCTAAGCTAAAGGTAAAATAGGGGCTGCCAGACAAGGCTAACGCATTCACTGAGACCAAAATGCTCTTACCCACATATGTAACTCCAGGTAAGGGGGTGAATAACCAATTTTCATAAAGAGGTGAACTATTCCTTTAAGCACAGATCTATGCGTAAAGGGTGCGCAAAGTGTGGGATTTATGAACTTGTACTTGATCTTAGAAATGTGCTTAAATGTACGCACATCTCTGACCACGCGTAAGCACAAAACCCAGTGGTAGAATTGCGAAACTGCAAGTAAAAACGTCTGCAAATCTCACAGCCTATAGTAAACAAAAGTTTTATATAAGTCTGGTGTTTCAGTTTATTGACATTGCCAAAACAAACAAATCCGTATACTTCGAGACAAACACGTGGATTACTTGTGACAAACATTTTATTGACACACTTTGGAAAGTCATTTGAAAATGTATAACTCATTGTAAATATTTAGAAGGCATTGTATGTAAGAGGGAGCACGATTTCAGTGAGCAGCATGATTGTGTGCACCTGTCTGAAATGTACCCTTGTCAGAGAGGTTACTCATGCCATATAAGGTTAATTTGGGGTGTGTCGGCATGTAAATGAACCTGAGCGTGCGCGAGCACAGTGATTTAGAAGGTGTGGGATTTATCATTGCTGGTGTGCGTACGACCAGCCTGCGCACGTTTGATAATTACCGTTTTTTTTGTACTTACGCACATCCTAAATTTCACTCGTACGATAGAATTTAGAATGTTTTCTACGCACTGTTGATAAATGAGCCCCTGGAGTATTAGTGGTAGAAGTTTAAGAGAGTTCCGGTTTTCATACAAATAAATCTTTCTGCATAGAGACTCATTAATTAATAAAATCAATCTACTGCATTACCCACTATTAGTTAAAACACACACAAACTTCTAGAAAATTATCACATCCAAAGAAAAAAACATAAACAAAATCCAAAAGACACTGACCCTTCTGCCTAATGTATTGCCCCGGTAAGCACTTTCTGTGTTCCACAGCTCTTCGACAGCCATCCTTGATTGAGTCAGTGCAGTAGTGTCCTTCCAGAGGTTCACAGAGAATATCTGAGGTGGAGGTGCAGCCTTTCTTCGTTCTTAGACCTTTATGGTATAGGTGAAAGTGAAAAAATTTATAGTAAATATGCAAATGTATGATTGAACAACAACAATGACAACAACAGAATAAATGTATGTATACATGGGAGGAGCTTGGTTCTATAATGCTGTATAATATATAAGAAACCGTACATCCAATCCATACCTATATACCTGTAAATGAAACTATTATTTCTAAGGTGAGGTTGACTTTTTTGTGGAATTGCACATATACTATAAATACAGCATTTTAGAACCAAGCTCATAATTCTTCATTGCAAGTGGAAAAAATCATAGGAAAAATTCATTGTGAATTATGTACCTACTGTCTTTAAGAAAAAGTATAACTATTTGATGCTTGCTTGATAGAGCAAATAACTAACTAATTACTAATGCTGAATGAATGGGGCATTTCTAATTAGGTTAAACTGAAAATAAGTTGCTATGCCCCATTCGCTTAGTGTTAGTTGCAGGTTCACTGAGACCTACCAGAAGAACAAATTCCACAGGATTTACAAGTTAAACGTCCATTGGGTTCATCATTGTAGGACAATGGTGGGCAAGATGCACACAATGTGCTGGAAAGCCCTGTGCAATGTTCATAAACAAAGGTTCCTGGATAGTACAAAATACAAAAAATAAATGTCTTAGGTGTGATGTAGGCTGGGGTAATAGGTTAAATAACATCAAGAAAATACACAAAGCTGTGTGTGATGGGCCATAGAAAAGACTCACCAGGGGAACAGACAGGACAGCATTCCTGTCCATGTCTATATTGTGCAAGACCACATGCATAACTCAGTACAGAGAAGCCAGCAATAATCACAGAAATGATCAAAAATGTTGTGAGTAAAGTACACATCCTCTCCACTCAAAGCCAAGGGTAATCTCAACAGAGTGGAAGCCTGTGTCATCACCTCATCTCCATTGCTCTTTCAGATTCTTAACTACAGAGAAAACAGACAGATTGGGATTAATCAAATACTGCAACAAGCACTCAGCATAATATTAGCATAGCACAGAGCTTAGTCACAGGGGTTGCTGTATACACTTCAGCTGACATCATAAAGAAACAATGAATGTGTGACAGCTCGTGACACAAAACATGTCCCTGAGTGTGTAGAGCTGTTTGTGTCTCTCAGTAGTTTGTATTCTCAATATATGACATTTTATATTAATATACCCCCCACCTTCCCAAGGTTATACATTTTCAGGTCGTTGAAAAGAAGTTTTTTAAAATCTCTCTCTCTCTCTCTCTCTCTCTCTCTCTCTGTGTGTGTGTGTGTGTGTGTGTGCGCACGTGTGTGTTTGTATGTGCGTGCGTGTGCATGCGCACGCGAGTGTGTTTCACTACCCTAATCCCCACTCTTGACAGTAAAAGAATACTTTAATGTTCTGCATTAAAATCAACTTTACCATATAGTGTTCCCAATTTTGAATAGTTTCCCTTGTGTTAACAAGATTATATTCAACGTACAGGTGAATTTATCCAAGAATAAAGCTGGGGAATTTCCAAACAAAAGACTGATGGAAACAGGAAAAAACAGTTTGTGTTGCTTATGCAGGCAGACTGAAATTGAAATATTGCGACATGACTGTGAATCACTGGGCAGTTCCTTTGAAAGTATATCAAAAGAAAACCTTGTTATTCCATATATTAGAACACTGCAATGACCTGCTCAACATCAGAGCACCAACTAAATCTTTTCTCTTTAGCCAGCATGTCTTTGCCAAGTCGTTAATCACATGATGAAAAATCCCATGATATTATTACAAACTTTGACCTAATGACAAAAAATATCTTTAAGACAAATGACCGGGAAACTTCTTCATTATTAGTGAGCTCTATTTGCAGCAACCTTTGCTACATTAAAACAGGGCATAGACAACAGTTTTTGTTTTGGTTTTGTTTCTTTGTTGCATCAGCTGCTCTCTCCTGGATTTTAAAATGGGTGGAGCAAACACACACACACACACACACACAAACACACACACACACAATTTCAAGTTGCTTTGCGAACTATTTGTTTATCCACGGAGGGCATAAAACGTTAACAAATTAAATTTCTGTGAAATATTGTCTCATCGTGTTGGCAAGTAAGTGGGATAATGTAATGCACGCCAGTCATTATAGAAAAATATTTCCCAAGAGGAAGAACCGGAGACTGACACGCAGAGGAGGACAGTCATGGGAACATATAAGCAATTAATTCATTCTAATGTCAGAAGTTAGCCTTTGTGAATGCATTATAACTCATTATGAATGCCTTTATAATGCTCTATGAATACTGGGTTCATAGAAAGTATAACAAAACTAGCCAGCATGTGTTTGCCATGTCTGGCTGGCTTAATCTTGACTTTCTGCAAAATCCTATGTTAGCAGTATTACAGACATTTGCCTAATGACAAAAAATCATCTTGATGACAAATGACAGGGAAATAGGTGCTCTATACTTAACAGTCACAATCCTGAGATTACTACAAGGCATGCTTTGGTTGCATCAGCTGTACTGGATTTAACATTGGGTCGGGATATGGTGGAAATATGTCAAACATCCTCCACGTGATTCTCTTTGTTAATGAATCATTCAATCTATTTCACTCATTGTTTTTTTTTTTTTTTGTGTATGTTAATTAATATGTTGTATTAATCCAGGTAAAGAGGTTGTACACATCAACAATAAACAAATAAAATGAGTTAAATGATTGGCCTCTATTTAACTGATGGAAACAGGAAATGCCGGTATGAGTTGCCAGGCATACTAAGTTAACTCGTGTGTGAGCAAAAAGAGCAAATTAAATTAAAATATTGTGACAATCTATGAAGCACTGGGCAGTGCCTACCCTATGCTTATCAAAGGCAAACACTGCATTCCCATAAATTAAAACACTGCAATGACTCAACCGAGTTTTCCTCTCTAATCAGCATATCAACATGAGAAGTCGGTCAACATGAGAGGTTGTCTTTATATTTAGGAAAACAAGCAAATATATTCTATTATTCCAGGCAAAGAGGTTGTTGTACACAACAACAAATGAACACTAAACATGTGACACAGCTCAGACATAAAGCATAGATACACATAAAACAACAGTCCCTGTGTGTGTGTGTGTGTGTGTGTGTGTGTGTGTGTGTGTGTGTGTGTGTGTGTGTGTGTGTGTGTGTGTGTGTGTGTGTGTGTGTGTGTGTGTGTGTGTGTGTGTGTGTGTCACTGCTCTGGTCCTTACTAAAGAAAACTTATATGTTCTGCATTGAAATCAACTTTACCATTTAGTGGTCCCAATTTTAAACAGTTTCTTAAATATTATTATCCTTATGAGCTATAAGGTAAAGGTGGTAATACCAGAATAAAGATGAAGAATTTCCAAACAAAAGACTTACTGTACAGTATTTCCTAAATAGTGGTTGAGTTGATGTGATCGCTGTGGAAAATGTCTTCAAAAAAAAGTTTTTTTTTTTTTTTTATGGCCCTGTCTACTCATATATTTCTGCCTGTTGAGCTTGACAGCATATCCTTCATTTCAAACAGACAGCTTTCGGTTTTCCATAAGCCTACCCACAAGCGTTAAATCACTACCTCCTCAAACAAACACTTCCTGCATTATGCTCATGTGATTTTCTGACTAGTGTTACATCATAAGTTTCAAAGTTATGAATGAACAGAATAAAGTGTACACACTTTATTGCTTGTAAACAGGGTGACTGACATCAAAATATTATGACAATATGAATAACTGTGCACTGCAGTGCCAAACCTAACAATTTCAAAGCAAACGTTGCTTTCCCATAGATTCCAACACTGCAATGACCTGAAGATGTTTAGTCTGCCTAGCAACTCATAGTGGTATTTCCTGTTTCCATGTTTTTAAATAGAGGCCAATCATGGCATAGACTGGTAACTCTTTTCCACGCTACAGAGCTGCACATTCATAACTGTGACACAACCTCATTCTGCAGTTCCTAACTATAAGTTTGAAAACCTATCAAACACTGTAAAAAAGAATTTGTAATGGTTACTTGAAAATGTGTGGAAACTTGTTGCCTCAAATGAGTTAAGTAAATATTACTTTTCTTTTTAGATATAAAGTGCTTTTAACTTGAAAAAAAGAGTTATAGTTACTAAAGTCATTTGAGGCAACAATTATAAATTATTTTTTTTACAGTGAACGTTAAAGACAAATGACAGGAAACCCCCTTCATTGTAGGGGATCTACAGTAATTGCATAACGTCACCATCCTGAGATTACTACAGGGCATGTTTTGGTTGCATCAGCTGTAGGCCTACTGGATTTAAAATTGGGTGGGGATATGGTGGAAATATGTCAAACATCCCCCATGTGACTCTCTTTTTTACACTGTAATTTTTTTTTTTTGTAATGGTTACTTAAAAAAATGTGTGGAAACTCGTTGCCTCAAATGAGTTAAATAAGTATGACTTTTCTTTTGAAAGGGACACCAGGCAACGTTTTACTGTTAATTTACCAGCCTCTAAGTCACTTTGATGATTAAATGGTTAATTAGGGGGTGACCGATGCCTATATCATCTCTAGCATTTGTTCCCCGGTAATCCCACTTGCAGAATGACTGGTGGAGGGTCCACGAAAATAGAAACTGAAAGTAGATATAACTGAAATTGCATTTATTACTGGCTTGTCAGACAACGAAGCGCACAAAAATGATCACATTTGGTTTGCACTTTTTGGTTTGCAAATAAATTTACATTGGTTGTTGAGAATGTAGATTGGTTGTTGTGCAATGTAGTTGTATTTTTTCTAATATTTCGGCGACTGTAGGTGGAGCTCCGGAGATAGAAAAACGCCGTCATGCCTGGTGTCCCTTTAACTATAAAATACTTTGAACTTGAAAAAAGAAAAAAGTTATATATTTAAGTAACTCATTTGAGGCAACGGGTTTCCACACATTTTTAACCATTAGAATTATTTTTTACAGTGGAATGAACAATTCAATCTACTTGTTGCAGAAGTAGGTAGCAAGAGAAGTTAATATGTTCTAAGAAAGAGATGCACATCAACAACAACAACAACAAAATTATATGAACATATACAATAAACATGTGACACAGCCCTGACAAAACGTGTAGGTCCCTCAGTCATGGTTGTCGTACACATCAACCACAAATAAATAAATTAATTAATTAATGAATAAATGAACACTTGACGTGTACACTTAACGTGTACACAGCACAGACATAAGTTCCTGTGTGTGTCTATCACTAAACTGATCCTTACTAACAGTAATTGAAAACTTTAATGTTCTGCATTACATTAAACTTTTACCATTTTGTGTTCCCATAATTTTACACAGTTTTCCCTGTG
>JAODXP020000033.1:21438290-21468290 GCA_027497455.2 Sardinella longiceps | reverse complement strand
ACACACACATATACACATTGTTATAGATAGATAGACTTTATTTGTTCATACTGGAAATTTGCTACCACACTCTGAAAATGAAACACCTCCAGCCCACCACCATATAGCCACCCTCCCTCCCACCCACACATTCCACACACACACACACGCACGCACGCACACACACACACACACACACACACACACACACACACACACACACAGGGGCTTTCTGTCATAGAGTCCAACATTTCTAGCAGCGCCCCTGCACATGCATACTCATAAATATCCATAACCACATGCAACACATACCCACATGTATAACAAGACTTGATAAGCAGAACACACACAGGCATAGGACAAACGGTTTTAGAATGAGTTAAACAAAGCTACAGCAATCACCACCAGGAGCTTGTGTTCAGAGGAGCTATAACAAACGGGACAAAGTTTTTACCATTGTATCAGGTTCAGGTTACGGTTACACTTTATTTGAAGGTACCATCATAGGATAGACATGACACTGTCATTAACTATGACATGACATTGTCATGAATCTGTCATAAACTTTATACACCTGTCATGACTTCTGTCGTTAAGTGTCACCCGGTATTTGTCATGGTTAGGGTTAGGTTTAGGGTTAGGGTATGTCAGAAGTCATGACAGGTGTATAAAGTTTATGACAGATTCATGACAACATCATGTCATAGTTAATGACAGTGTCATGTGAGTCTTATGACGGTACCTTCAAATAAAGTGTTACCCAGGTTACTTTATTGGTACCCTTGGGTCAACTAGTTTGTTGTAAAAGAGAGGATTGACATCCTTACAAAACAACACACATAGACATGTACATTTGGGTAAAACATATGGGACAGACATTGACGTATGACTTGGGTAACCACAAAGACATATATGGACAAACAGTAGAACATACCACTGTGTGGCATTTTTGACTTGTACACACTTATAGAGTTGTTTGTGCACATAGACTGTACAGTACATGACCAGCGTACTTTACAGTTATTTTCAAGTATAGCTATAGTACATAGCCAAAGTGCTTTGTGCAGTTGTGCAAATAAAGTTATGTCCAAAAGTGCTTTGTGCTATTATTGTGCAAACATGGCTACTGGATGGTACATGACCTAAAGTGCTTTGTGCAGTTGTTATGCAAATAGGTTCAGTAGGCTACACTGTATTTTAGGATGATGTCATGTGTTATGGACAATACTGTTTTTGGTGATCTTTTAATTGAGGTTTGATAAGTTGGGTCCCGGAAGGCCAAGCACTTAAGATGCTATGTGAGTGATGTGTGTGAGTGTGTTCTGTTACAAGTGGATCATATACTAAAGACACAGTGTGCACAGAAAAGCAGCAGAATTGGTTGTGTTATGCTTTTGAATTATTATTATTTGTGTTGTATCTGTGTGTCTTTCCAGCTGCAGGGCACTTGGCCAGTGATGACTCCAGTTGTATTCCACACTTCTATACTCATTCTGATGTTGAGTATTAAAGGTGAGAGGGGTAGACAGCACTCATTGATTATACTGTTGAATGTGTTCTGCTTAGTTACAAATGAGAAGCTTGAGATATTTGTAAATAGATGCATTGTTTCTTACATTAACTGTAGATTCATGCTAGTCTCAGTGAAGAGAAGTTAAGTTTAAAACTCAAGTAAGACCACCAGTGGATTTGTAGATTCTACTTGTGTTTGATTTTTGTTTAGGGTCACTGTTGTAATAATTGATATTCTGCCACCTGCTGTTGGGTTTGTATATTGACACAGTTTACCCACAATGCTGTTCCTCTGTTACCAGTTGGTCTCTCAATAAAATAGCTTTTTATCCAACATCAAACTTGAACATGGTGACCCCGACGTGATTTCTATGTTTTCTCTCTGCCAAAGTTTCTATGGGGACTGTGGAAACAGCCCCAGGGGAGCCCTGTGTTTTCCCATTCCTCCTTCACAAGAAGTACTATGACTGCACTACAGAGGGAATGGATAAGCTCTGGTGTGCCACCACCTACGACTTCAGACGTGACAATAAATGGCGTCTGTGTGAAAGTAAGTAGTGTACATAAATGTAATATATCAATAAAGATAAAAGCAACAACACAAATTGCACATGTATACCATTCAAATTTCATATACAGTTATTTATTATTTACAAACACTGTATAGCACACACTTTATCACCCTTATTTTATTTATTTGATCTATCTGCAATTGGGCAGTAAATGCTCCAAGGTGCTTTAGTCCGAAAAATTGCTAAGTGAAGGTTAGAAAATTTGCTAGCACCTGGTGAGAATACCTAGCATGACAAGTAGCCCGACACATAATACTGTAGCATTCAGCCTCGTCTAAAATCATGCTCATTGCATAATATTGAGACACGAGTTGTCTCTCTACCGATTGTACAAACCCGCCCTCAGAATAGACACGCTATCCCAGACTCATGGATACGGATACAACATTCGTATCTGCAATTGGGCGAGCTATGCTCCAAGGCTAGAGAATACCGGCAATTGTGTCGGCTTTTTGAATTGATGTCAGTTTTGATTTCAGGTTCAGCAGAGCAGAATTGGAGTGTATCTTACTCCACACACAGTATCTGTGCTTTAAAAGGCTCTTCAGTGGTCATGTCCTGCTCTTATACATACCCCACGTATCTAACAGTGCAGAAGGTCTACTGGATAAACTCCTTCAGTGGCGAAACTGATATCTCTCAGCTGTCTGAGTTCAAGGACAGACTGGAGTTGCACTGTGGAGGGAAACTGAAAAACTGTCCTCTAATTTTACACCCAGTGAAATTGTCAGACGAAGGACATTATCACTGTAAGATTACTACTAATGTTAAGAGGCAAACATGGACAGGGGAACATGGAATAAACGTCTCTATCACAGGTAGGCCTAGCTATTTATAATTATGATAATGATGCATCATCATTGGAGAGTTCAATTAGTGTCTTCCTTCATCAAGCAATACTACATCCATACTGACCACTTCATATTAAGATGTATGTTGGAATTCATATTTTATCCTTTCTTTAATTTCTCTTGTAGACTTGAAGGTGGAAGCTCCTAATAGTGTGAAGATGGGAGAACATGTGACTCTCACCTGCAGCACCACCTGCAGTCTGACCAGCAGCCCTTCATTCATCTGGAGTAAAGATGGACGTCCTGTAGAGAAGAAGCAGATCATCAACAACCAGCTGCAGCTCCACCCAGTCAGTTATGAAGATGAGGGCAGCTACACCTGTGCTGTTAGTGGACATGAGAATCTCCCATCTCCGCCTGAGAGACTCAGTGTTAAGTGTGAGTAAAGTCTAGAATAAAATGTTTCAGTTTTAAGGCAGATGAGTATACATTACAGTATCTGTAGCAAACATGCTAAGACAAGAATTGCTGCATCATACAAACTACAGGCCTACAGTGATTCAACATATTCAATGTATAAAAGTGTTATTTTGTTGTTTGCATTTCTTTTGAAAAAGATCCTCCACAGAGAATGGAAATTCAAATCAGTTCATCTGGTGAAATAACTGAGGGAAGCAGAGTGACTCTGACCTGCATGAATGAAGCTTACCCACCAGTACACACATACACCTGGATCAAGAAGAGTGGAGCTGTAGAAGTGAAGTCTGGAGAGGAGAAGACACTCATCTTCAGCAAGATCCGTTCTGAGGACAGTGGAGAGTATCTCTGTCGAGCAGCCAATAGGATTGGGCAACAGGATTCTCCATCTGTGACTGTTCAGGTGTTATGTGAGTACAATATATATCATCGAAGTTTCTATTTTGTTCAAATCTCTCCCCCACAGTAGTTACATAAGGCAATTACAATGTTATCCGAAAGCAACCAGTCTATATTTGAAATTATAAAGTGCTACCGAAATGTGTCTCCTATAATCAGCCTTCCAAATACTGTACTTTCTGCAACCTTATTGAATTTCAATTAAGGGCTCAAATCAATCAAGCCTACTGTACTAAACAAAATTGAATTTGTCAGTCTAAACTCAGCTAAGTTACGTAAGTTAACCAATCAAATATTTGGACTGGAGCTGTGGCATTTCTCAGAAATACCTAAGTAGATGTAAGAAGAATTCACAGTCCATGTTTCCTATGTTTTTTTGTGCAAGGTCTACGTATTTGGTTTAACAGTGTAGTGTTTTAAAATCATATACTTACATTTTACTGCATTTCTTAGATTCTCCAAAGAACACACAGGTCTACAAAGGTGTGCTTACCAGTAGTTTGGTGGCTTTGATATGCATCTCTAATGCCTACCCACCAGTGGAAATCTACACGTGGTTTAAGGTGGATGAGTCCAACCCAGTAGGATCAGGACAGCAGTACACCATCAGATCTGAGGATGTAGGACGGTACTACTGTGAAGCCATGAATAGATATGGAGCTGAAAACTCTACTGCTGTGTCCATCAAAGACATAGGTATGCCACTGCAATGAACAAGGATGAGTGGGATATTTTGTATGTGTGTATCTGTGTGTGTGTGCATGTGTATGGTTGAAAGACAGACAGTGCAGGATGAAATTGATGATTAGAACTCAATTCCTCTGTGACAGTTGCAGATATCAGTGTATATCTATCTGACTCTCGTGACTAATTCACTTAGGGATCCATTTAATTCACATTTCATCAAAGGAATTTGCCGTTTTACAATTCTAAGAATAAACTCAGAAGCATGGGCGTCGGCGGCAAAGCACACTCCTGGTTCGAATCCTACCTCACTGGACGATCATTCAATGTGTCATGGCTTGGCAAAACCTCAGCAAAGCACTACCTTACCACAGCATTAGGGCCTCCTCTTGGGGCCCTGGTAACTCAGTCCTCCACTATGATGCCCCCTAGCTGCAAGTCAGTCATAAACATGCTCTGAGACTGATAGAAAGGGTGGACCATTGAGACATCTGTTCAGACATTTGAATCACAATTCAAACCGTTAGAAAATACAAGAATGCTAGAAAATCACATTTCTCCTCCAGATTGACTTGGGGAAAAAACAACAACAACAACAAAAAATAAACAAAACAATCTGCGCTAACAATAGTTTTAACACAGCTTTAACACAGCTTTAACACAGCTAGACAACACAGCTAGACAACCACCTTCAACTGAACCTCTCAAAAACGGAACTGCTGATCATCCCTGCCAAGCAAACCCTGCACCACAACATCAGCATTAAGATAGACTCTCTATCTGTTGCTCCTACCAAGGCTGCAAGAAACCTAGGCGTAATAATTGATGACCAGCTGACCTTCACGGATCATGTTGCTGCTGTTGCTAGGTCGTGCCGTTTCTCTTTATTCAACATTAGGAAAATCAGGCCGTACCTTACTCAACATGCAACACAGCTCCTGGTTCAGATGCTGGTTATCTCTCGTCTCGACTATTGCAACGCTCTTCTAACAGGTCTACCAGCGTGTGCAGTAAAACCACTATTGATGATCCAGAAGGCTGCTGCACGCCTGGTCTTCAACCAGCCAAAGAGAGCACATGTCTCTCCACTGTTCAGGGAGCTCCACTGGCTGCCCCTGGCTGCTCGCATTAAATTCAAGTCACTAATGTTGGCTTACAGGGTACTGGAGGGAACTGCTCCAGTCTACCTGAAAGACATCATCAAAACATATGCTAACCTCCAATCGCTCCGCTCAACCAAGGATCGCTGCTTGGAACGACCAGCACCACGCACAGGTCAATCTAGGCTCTTTTCATGCATTGTTCCTAACTGGTGGAATAGTCTCCCCAAGACTATTAGAACAACAGGCACACTTTCTACTTTCAAGAGACTCTTGAAGACCCAGCTCTTTCAAGAGTATCTCTTGTCCTAGTTTGTTAAATTACTTGGAATGCACTGAGCTAGTACTTCTAAACTCTTGCACTTGCTCTCCTATTAGCAAATGGCACTCCCAGTAGGCACTTACTTGTATTGTGTTGCAGCTTAATTGTTATCCCTCTTTTGTAAGTCGCTTTGGATAAAAGCGTCTGCTAAATGCATAAATGTAAATGTAAATGAAACGGCAGGTAACGCTAATAGAATGGGGCATGTAAAAGTGGAACTAATCGATTTGGTTTCGTTTTGATGGCATGTGTTGATTCACTCCGGGTAATTCCTTTTATGCAGGAGAACATTTGAGTCCCCTGATGACTACTGTGGTTTCTGTCTGTGCAGTGCTGTCTTTGGTCTTTGTCAGTGTCTGTCTGAGGTAGGGTTTATAATTGTTTGCAATCAATAACAATTCATTCATTTAATGTTTGTAATTAATTAATCTATCAACCCATCAATCTATCTTCCAGGTATCACTGCAAAAGAGGAAGGCCCCAGAGGGAAAGTAGAGATGTAAGGTATACCTAAGTATGTTGAGAAGTCTGTCATTGGTTTGAATAGTGTTCATTTCTAATACCCCAGACCAGCTATTCATCTGGTATAATGATATGCAGTTATGCTAATATCATGAGCACTGGCTGTTTCTGAAAATGCCTACTACTTGACTGCTACATACTGCTCGTATACTGATCTCTGCAGACAGCAGCGTGTAACATGCAGTACATGACAAATATCACAGGAGTAGTGTGGGGCTTCAGTCAGGTAGAGCACCTGCAGTCAATTATTTAACCCTTTGTAGGTCACCCCCAAAAAATTTTGATGAAAAAATTATTTTTTTGTCTTTTCCAGCTCTAGTAAGCTCCAATAACAAGAATCAATGATTTTTTTCTCAATCGACCCCCCCATCTGTATTTTGTGAACCTCTACCAAACGGTGCATTTCCCGAAAGCGAACTATTGCAATTTTCCATTTCCTATCGCCAACAAATTAAGGTGCAACCTTTGGGAAAAGTACGCCTGGTCTATGCTCCTCTTCATATGATGGTCTGGGATTCTGGCTCTAAATGATTGCTTTCTGGAAGTGTTTAAATTTGAAAAAGATTTAATCAGGCCTTGGCCAGACAGTAGTGAAGAGAGATGAGAATGTTAACAGAATTGAGTAGGAAGGCCATGGACAGGTTACATAGATCTATGTATGTTTTTATTTTAGGATGACGCTCTGGGAGGAAAATCTGCTGCCCTACGGATGAGTTCTGTTTACCAGAACCTGAACCCCAACACCATCCTATTCCTACCTGATGGAGTTTACCAGAGCCTGGACCCCAACACCACCCAAGCTGTTCTGCATCATCAGAGCCCCATGCAGACTTTTAGCGCCTAATAGACTGATAAAAAATAAATAAATATATAAATGACAATGTGTTAAATTTGTGTAAATTTATGGCAAAGCTGGGCTATTTGCTGAAGACATAAAGACTGTGATGCTAGTGACATTTAAGATTTTACTATGGTTAGCCGCTTGGTAACAGCAGAGAGGGTTGAAGCGGAGTGTTCAGTTATTTGGCATAAACTATTTTATGCAAATATATTGCTTAAATACAAGTATTGAAACCATAACTGATCAATGATTATTAGGTGATGATGACCATTCTCTTTTTATAACAGTATTTGTTTTTGTAACTTATTACTAGTCACATGTCACAAGCTGTAAAGGAGTGGAGACATAAGCTTTTTGCTCTTTGTTTAATGGAAATATAATGAGATGCAACAATAAACTTAAGTTGAACTTATTTTCATCATTGATCATTCTTTTCTAATGGAAAATTTGTCACCAAAGGTTTTCTGTGAGTCCACCTTTACGGCATTGGCAAATCAGTAACAAGCACATTTTCAGTATAATAGAGAATATAGAAAAGACTAATTTATAGTTTTAGCTGAAGAGTGCTAAGCAGGGGCAGAACCATATTCTGGGCCCTGTGCACACATAGTGGCCATGGTACCCCTCACCACCTGAAATACATAATTTCAGACTCTTCTAAGAGCCCTAACACCTCTTGGGGCCCTGGTAACTCAGTCCTCCACAATGACGCCCCTAGCTGCAAGTCAGTCATAAACATCCTCTGAAACTGATAGAAAGGGTAGACCATTGAGACATCTGTTCAGACAATTGAATCACAATTCAAACCGTTAGAAAATACAAGAATGCTAGAAAATCACATTTCTCCTCCAGATTGACTTGGAAAAACAACATTACAATCTGCACTAACAATAGTTTTAACACAGCTTATCAGCTACACATCCTGGGATTCAGTGTCCAGCAGGTGTCACGTTTACCCCCATAGCCCTATCTCTCACATAAAGGCACATACATACACATACACATCACACACGCACACGCACACACACACACACACACACACACACACACACACACACACACACACACACAGGTTTCTCAGAGGAGATCTGACTCTTTACAATAATAATGCCAAACACAGCAATGTAAACCTCATGATGATTACAATGAGGAAGTTGCTGTGTGATGTGTCACATTTCACAGACACTGTAATATCCGGTTAGTGATAGTGAAGTTAGTCTCTTAGCTAATAGTAACCACATTGTGTTCCCATAAAGAGATCAAGAGCCACGGGCGTGTGACTGAGAACGGTAAGGCTCTCTCACAACACAGTTACTACAATGGATTATGTTTGCTTTTGTCAAACCTCATTTTTGTAGCATTGTAGAGCAGCTTGACTTTGTGTTGTTTCAAATCATTCAGCTTTCACTGACATATACTGGATGTGTTATTTCAGACTGTTGGATATTTATGAGAAGATGATGTTCCTATCAGCCGTTAGAGTGTTTCTGCTTGGGGTGCTAACAATACCAGGTAGGTAACATATTCATTTCAAATCACTTCTCTTAGGAAGTTAACCCTCTTTCTCTAAACCTCTTGCTTCCCCTTCCTCTGCAGGGGGGGGGGAAATATACATTAAAATAACCCTAGGGTTAGCAGTAGCCTGCTTTATGAACAGTGTTCGACTACTACAATATCAGACTCTACGGGACCATTTTACAAGATAGTGTTGTCTCATGATGTGATTGAAGTTTTTAAGATTTAACCCTTGTATTATGTTAGGGTCATTTTGACCCATTTCTTATTTTTAAACAAAGATAAAATATGCAAGACAAAGTTGCAGACTCAAGACTATGGTTTAGCTTATTTTCCTAATAACTGTTAATGAGAAAACTTTATTGCCCTCTTATATGAGTTATTCAGAAAGGTGCAAAACAGTCAAATGAATTGTTATGATTGTGACATTTCTATTTTGACATAATTTAAGAACTATGCCTCTTAGGCTAAGCAGTAGGCTATTCCGAAGTTGCAACTCTTAACTAACAAGTAATTATAAAGTATCAAATGTCTATACATGTCTACATGATTGTACAGATACATATTATGAATGTTATGTATTGAATAGTATGCATATTATGTTTAATGTAATACTGTTTTCACCGTTACTATTATGCTACTGCTCATAACAAGCCCTTTGGTCTGCGCTTCCCTTCATATGAGGGTCTGGACTCTTAGCTATTGAGATACGATTGCTTGCTGGAAGTGTTTAAATTCAAAAAGATTGAATCAGCTCTTGACTGATATCCTATTCTATTCTTGCACTGCATCTCAAGTTTGCTATTTGGCCAGGATGACATCCTGTAATCGATCCCAATAGTGGATTCCCAGACGGAATACAGAAGGATGACGAGAATCCAGCAGAATTCCAAGGCAATTGCTAGGTTTCCACTCATTAGTTCATCCATCTGTTCTCTGACAGTAGCACTATTAGATCTATGGCATAGATCATTTAATCAAATTAGACATTACGTAATCTCTCTAATTAGTGTGTAATTGTTCAAAACTGACTATGAATTCTGATATTTTTAGTAGTTAAAACGTGACTTTCCTGTAGATGTGATATGGCATGGAACTCTCAATGGGCATAATAGTGAAGAGACTTCGACGTGTGAAGGGTCAGTCTAATCAGATTTAATGATCTATGCTAGGTAGGCTGGATGAATAATCAGAGAAAGGCTGGATGAACAGTTGAAAGATAAACCTCAAGGAGAGGTGAAAAATTTTGTATTTCCCCAGATGGAAATTCATTTCAGAAATAGTGTATTACTTCAGATGGAAGTCTTCTAAATTATCACACCAATACAAACCAAGACAAAGTTAACACGGGTGAACAAAACTATGTGTTACATTGCTTTATGTTATATTAATTATTTCTTTACATTCTAGGTGTCTTTGCTGTATGGGATGTAAAATACCTCCAAATGCACATCTGTGCTGCAGAAGGATCTTCAGCAGTTATGTCCTGTGATTACACATACCCTCAACACCTAACGGTTACAGATGCATACTGGACAATCGTGGCTGTCACCTAATGCACCTGATCTCATCAACAATCCAGATTATAAAGACAGAATCACTGTAGACTGTGGGGACCTGCAGGAAGGACATTGTACTCTGACTATCCAAGAGGTTAAGAAGGGAGATGATATAATGTACTATTGCAGGATTACAGCTAATAGACCCGGTGAGAGATGGATTGGCAAACCAGGAGTCACGCTAAATATTGCAGGTACTATGGTCACAGGTGGAATGTGCTCAATGTTTTTTATTTTTTTTGCCCCCAACAGCACTTTCCAGACAGCACTGTCTGGAAGGCACCTACCTTAAACCTAACGCCCTTAACACCTTAGCTAACCTTAGATTTAGGACAGTAGTACCTTGAAGGTAGTGCTGCCTGGAAGGCACCATTGAGGGCAAAAAAATCAGAATACAGAAGTCTGTGGAAATTTGCATCAAAGTCCTACACATCTGTTACATCCATTCACATAAGCCATCTGATTCATTATAGCCAACTCTTCAGCATGACTAATTAGTGAGATGACTTGTGCACAGGGCAGAACCAATACAAGGCAGGATTGGTAATTTCTGATACTGGACTTTTCTACCTATATTATAGTGCATAATGTAGCAGGCCATATAAACGTTAAAAACAGAATTGACACAATTTAAAAGTTATTTTATCAAAGATGGTTTGTGAGGAGCCCAAAGGATTGTTGACCGCCATCACATGACCCACTTCCATTCCTAAGATATTTAACCCTCCTTACCTGCCCACTTTGAAGCTTCCCTCCACTTCCATGTAATCTTTGCTGTTCAAGGACCATGGCTAGCTAGGCCAAGCGGGCTTATACCCAGCACTTACAATTAAGCAGTCTCTGATTGTGTGAACAAGTGAATTAATTATTTTGCAGGCTAATTTAGCTATCAAAACTATTTTTACTGGTATTGTTTTGCCTCTTGAAGGCCTGCAGGTGGATGGTGCCCAGAGTGCTAGGGAAGGAGAGAGTTTATCCTTCACCTGCCGTATCACCAATTGTCCTCTAAGTGGCAGTCCTTCATTCATCTGGAGTAAAGATGGACGTCCTGTAGAGAACGAAGCTGATCATCCACAACGAGCTCCGGTTGCAGTCAGTCAGTTATGAAGACCAGGGCAAATACACCTGTGCTGTTAATGGTGGTCATCCTTCTCCTGCATTTGCCTTCAATGTAGAGTGTAAGTTCAGTCACTGCATGAGCTGCAACAAATGTGGAAAATGTGGAGTATTTTTTTTAGGAGTATGGGGGAGTATTGCTTACAGGAGTGTTTGTAGTCCTGCTTAATCCTGTTAAAAAAGACAGCAGCAACATTTACTTTTCTTTTTCAGATAAGAAATTTCTAAATAATTAAAACCATAAAAATAACTAACTATTGAAACTAACTAGCACAAAATTGTATTGATTTATTCATAATATACTCTTTGCCCTCAGATTCCCCAAAGGAGACTACTGTGTCTACCAGTCCCTCAAGTCAGGTGGTTGAAGGTGCACAGGTGATTCTGACCTGCAGCAGCAAAGCAAACCCACCTGTGACAGGATACACTTGGTACAAGAGGAGTGGAGATGGAGACAGAGAGATTGGAGACAATAATATATTTGTGTTTGAAAAGATTAGTCATCGGGACAGTGGGGAATATCACTGCAGGGCCACCAATTATATTGGCGATCAGATCTCCACACCAATGTCACTCAATGTTTTATGTGAGTATTGCATAGCTTATGTTTAATTATCTCTCTGTGTGCTACTAACTCTTTCCCCTTCAGATTCTCCAAATGTGTCGGCTTTCAATCATTTCAATCCATGACTCTGTCTGGCATTCCGGCCATTGGCATTATTTGGAGAGATCAATTCCATACCGAGCTAAAAATCAAGCAGGATCAGGAGTTGGGAGAAATAACATCAAGTTTCTGTTGTTGTAGCGTAGCTTACTTCACAACCAAGCTGGTGCATAATGTTAGCGATTGGGTGAAGTCAGATTTTAAGTCACACATTAGATTTGAGTTTACTGGATGTAAGCTGTTGGCCACAACTTTAAACTCTTGCTGGTTTTGGTTTCAACTCCTCCGTTGTTAGAAAGTGAAAGTGGCAGATAGTTCTGGGAATGGCACGCGCTGATGGATTTGCATTCTATCATCTTAAAATGAATGAAGGGATTTTATATGTGTTCTATAGCCTAACTAAAGTATAGGCCTAGCATTTTGTTATTTTTTTATTTTTCTATTTTTTGGAACATGATGTTTTGACCGCAATTAAGACCCGTGCTCTCCTGCTTCCGACCCGAACCGTTACCCGACGTAGTATGATATTTTTCACCCGTTACGTTCAAATTTGCGGTTTACCCGCGGTTCACCCGTGCGTACCCGAACCCGTGCAGGACTCTGCAAAGGGATGGCCAAAGCCAGGCTAGTCAGCCCGTTATGTGTGCATGTTTTTTTGTTTTTTTTTATCGTATTCCATGTCAGTGTTTCTTGTATTGCATTGTGCGATACTATAGTGTATATATATATAAATATATTACATTTTAGATCCTCCAAGGAATACTCTGGTATCCAGAAATCCCTCAAATCAGACACTAGAGGGCGATACAGTGACTCTGACCTGCAGCAGCGATGCCAACCCTCCAGTGGAAAGCTACACCTGGTATAAGGTGGATGAATCCACTCCAGTAGGATCAGGACAGCAGTACAACATCACTAACATCAGATCTGAAGATGAAGGACTGTACTACTGTGAGGCCAGGAATGTAGTGGGGAAAAATGACTCTACGGCTTTGTCCATAGCAGTCCCAGGTATGGACAACAAAGCATGTTTTGTTTGTTTGTTCAATTGATAAATCGCAAATAAACTGCTTTTACCCCTTTAAGCACTCTTAACACTTTGCCTCAAATTTACCCACTCACACGTCGGTGTTGACCATGTAACGTCCTGTTGTTTGAGAGTTCAGGGATATTTTGATGGGGTCAGGAGCAGCCGGTGGGCACGTAGGGCACCCATGTACACCCACATTGTCCTTTGATTGAAAGCGCTCTCTCTCTCTCTCCCCCCCTCGCTCTCTCTCTCTTCTTTTTTTAACTTCTTTCTTTCTATCTTTCTTTATTTCTGTCTTTCTGAAGCCGAACACAGTAATGTCATTTATGTGGTAACTGGGGTTGCACTGGCATGCCTGCTTCTTGTGACTGGCATGTTCTCTGCCAGGTGAGTTTCATTTCTTAATGCATAAAAATCCACATTGATTAAAAAAGCAAACCATTTTGATGTCTGACATTATTAACCTTATTACTTTGTATACAAACAGGTACTATGTGAAGAAAATAAATGAAAAAGTAAGTTTATAAATTACTGTTTATACTATATATAATTAATGAAAAGGGAGTTATGATTTGATTCTCTTCTCTCTGTTTTCCGACTTTTGTCTGTTTTCTCTAAATGCAGATCTCGAAAAAAAAAAAACCCCACTTTAATTGTATATTAACATCTCATCTCAAATTAACAATTTTTTTTTTACACTTTCATATCTACTCTTAGGATGGCAAAGGTCCAGGACAGATTTCAAATGTTGCAAATACGAGTGATTCTGGCCAAACAAATTCACCTGTCCACAGTGTGCAACACAAAGTCAACACCATCCAACCTGATGCAGTTTATCAAAACCTGAACCCCAACGCCATGCAACCTGGTGCAGTTTACCAGAGCCTGAACCCCAACACCATCCAACCTGATGCAGTTTACCAGAGCCTGAACCCCAACACCACCCAACCTGATGCAGTTTACCAGAGCCTGAACCCCAACACCACCCAACCTGATGCAGTTTACCAGAGCCTGAACCCCAACACCATCCAAGCTGATGCAGTTTACCAGAGCCTGAAACCAAACACCACCCAAGGCCCAAGCTGTTCTACATGATCAGAACCCTGTGCAGACTGATAGAGCCTAATAAACTGATAAAAATGAATAAATAAATGACAATGTACAGTATAAATAAGTGTAAATTTATGACAATGCTGTGCTATTTGATGAAAACTTGTTTTTACTTTAGACTTTGGTGATTATACCTGTAAAATAAGATTGCATATGTAAAATAAATGTTTATCTTAGCTTTGTTGAATGAAGTAAAAGTTGTGAGACACAGTTTTGCTTCAAATGTAAATGTCTTGCGCTTAGAAATAAGTACAAATGTCTGAATCAGAAAACTTACTAGCTTGGGGCAGGGATCAAAGCCTGACTGTCATGCCAGTGAAACTAAAGGTTTTACCTGTGGCTAGTTAGGCACCGCTTAGTAACAATGTTGAGTTATTTGGCATGAACCTCTTATGCAAATAAATTGTTTAAATACTGAAACCATAACTGATCACTTAGTATGATGACCTTTCTCTTTTTACAACAGTATTTATTTAACTTATTATAAGCAGGCTGTGAAGGGGTTGGGACATAAGCACATTTTCAGTATAAAAGAGAATGTAGAGAACACTCATTTAGAGCTGAATGCCCTATAAGTACTGATGAACGTAGTGTCCATGGGCCCCCCTCCTCAGACTCCTCTGGAGCCCTCCTACCTCTTGGGGCCCTGGTCACTCATAAACATGCTCTGAGACTGATAGAAAGGGTAGACCATTGAGACATCTGTTCAGACAATTGAATCACAATTGACACTGCAAGCAAATGTAATAATAATTAAAAAAAAAAATAATAATAAAAATAAAATGAAAATTCTCTTTTCAAAAAATCAGCACAATCTACACTAACAGTACAGCTCATCAGTTTTACAGCTCATCAGTTTTTTTGCAACAAAAGGAGCTACACATCCGGGCATGTCCAGCAGGTGTCACTTTCAACCACAGGCCTCTCACTCACACAGGCATATACACATACACATGCACACTTGCTCTCACACACGCATGCATACACACATACAGTACACACACTTTTTGATTTCTTCTTTTAACCCCAGGCCCCTCTCCCTCACACACACGCACACTTACACTCACACACACACACTCACACACACACACACACACACACACACACACACACACACACACACACACACACACACACACACACACACCAGGGCCGGTTCTAGCTGCTTTGCTACCGCAGTCAGAACCATATATTGCCACCCTCCCTCCAACCCAAGCACACACACGCACACTTACACACACACACACACACACACACGCGCGCACGCATACACACACTTTTTAATTTCTTCTTTTAACCCTATAGGCCCCTCTCCCACACACACAGAGACAAAAGCACACTCAAAAGCACACTTGCAATCACACTTATGTATACATGCACACATACAGTAGAGTACACCAAATTAATTCTCTTCACGTTGCTCATGATCTCTTTGTGCTACTCATGAAACTACTGTGTACATCACCCTCCCTATGCTAGAGGAAGTTCTGGCTTGTGGTTAGGTGAAGTTTTGTCATGAAAATAGATCCACTAAATTTAAGATAGCCAAGGCTGTCAGAGAAGCTCATTCTCTATCTGTTCAGTATAAAGCTTGACATTCCACTATTGCCTGTGCCACCGCAAATCCATTTCATAACCCTGATCATTTATAAATAATGAAAGAAAACCAACGGTCATGTAATCAATCAAATTCACTATGGCTTGCTACATATACTGGCTGAGCAAATCTATTTTCCACCGCTAGAGTACGTCTAGATTGCTACGCTAGGAAATGGCATCACTGAGACCAGAAAGAAAAAAAAAGAGAACATAATGCATGCATGAGAGCGAGAGAGAGAGAGAGAGAGAGAGAGAGAGAGAGAGAGAGAGAGAGGAAGTAAGATTAATCTTAAAGTTAAGTTACAGGTTTTGGACACAGTAGAGTAAGGGGACAAGACAAGGATAGATGTTCTGCATAACCGAAGTGGAACTCCTATGATTGTCAGCTTCTAGTTGATGTCAGGTATAGTTCACATCTTCTATGTATCTATTCAGGGGTCTTTGGTATTTTTTGCCCTCAACGGTGTCTTCCAGGCAGCGCTGCCTTCAAGGCACTACTCCTCTCAGTTTAGGGTTAGGATGGGGGTTGAGGGGGTTAGGGTTAGGAATAGGGTAAAGGTAGTGCCTTTTAGGCTGTGCTGCCTGGAAGGTGCTGTTGGGGGCAAAAAACACCATTAAGCCTATTCACGCTGTAATTCTCGGAAATATACCACGATTTTACTTATGTAAATAAATGAATGTTTACTTGATTGTGCTGCTTACATAACCTGAATCTGTTACATGCTGAGGTGAACTGGCGGTTTTTCATAATGGTGCATAACTGCTGCCTGGATGCACACTCTACTCTTTATTGTGTGTGCATTGTGCAAGGCCTAGTCAGCTTTAGCATGATGTAGGGTTGCCAACCGTCCCTTATTGGTCATCTGTGATTTCAAATCACTCACTGTCTGAGGCTGCTGTATCGTGAATTTTTGAAGTTTTATTGACAAAATGTCCAATTCTCCATCAAATTACAGTAAACTAGAGACGATGGTGCAGCGAGTGAGCACAGTCTCAATTATTGATCCGAATAATCAATAAAACCTCCCAAAACTAGATTCTATTTAAATGACAGCTTTGCCTTTATAAATTTGGTTTGGGTGAATTCTTCGGCCCAACAGCATTATTTGAATTCTTTGATAATTCAGCATTAAGTTACTTAAAAAATCCAGGTATTGATGTATTCATTTCCATTTGAGTATTCATATTCAAGGCCCAGTTTGACATATAGCTGGATTAACTTAGCATAATAACTGGAACTAGGGACTAGTATTTAGACGTTAAAAGTCTTAGACAAGAAGAGAATAAGGCATCATCACTGTCAGATCTTAATTAAATACAATATCTACAGTTTTGCTAATTTCATTACACTGAACTTACTTAAATTGGTTTTCAAATGTTTAAAAATGTTTAATGTTGGCTACTTCAGGAACAACATTGCTCTCATATCTAGCTTCAATACTGTGCTGTTTTCTGTACTTTTAAAATTCTATACTTTTTTCTTTCTCCTGTTTTTTTTTTCTTTTCTTTTCTTTTAGTTAGTATCTCCTATTTTTATATTATTGTAAATTTGTATTTTTATTTTTTTGTCTAAAAGCCCTACTAGGGACAAGTGTTGTAAACTAGCTTAAGCTAAAACGCTTTTTAAGCTTATCTAGGCAATGTTTTTGTATCTGTCCCTATTTAAATAAACCATAATAAATAAAATACAAATTTATTGAGATGTTGTGCTAAAGAATTGAAAATTAAGGCCCTCTGTGTCACAGTCCACTTCTGTAAGTTTGATCCACAGACGAGAATGTAGTAGTGTATGTTGTGTGGGGTGTCTTAAGCTGCTGGGACCTTTAATTTCCTTGGGGATCAATAAAGTAGGCCTATCTATCTATATGTCTATCTAATCTAGAGTTTTAGTTGAATGCCCTATAACTTATAGGCCTATTTTTTTTTTTTTTTTTTTTTTTTTCTGAGGTGGCATAACGCAGCACCGGTACTGATGTGTGCTGCAAACAGGGACAAAATTCTGGATAATGTGCACATGTAGTGTCCATGGGCCCCTCACACCACCTGAAATACACAATTTCAGATTCCTCTAGAGCCCTCCCACCTCTTGGGGCCCTGGTAACTCAGTCCCCCTCTATGACGCCCATAGCTGCAAGTCAGTCATAAACATGAGACTGATAGAAAGGGTAAACCATTGAGGCATCTGTTCAGACAATTGAATCAAAATTCAAACTGCAAGCTAATGCAATCACATCTCTCTTTCAGATTTTCAGAAAATCACCACAATCTGCACTAACCAAAGTTTTAACACAGTTCATCAGATTATGCAATAATAGGCGTTAAGTGTCCAGCAGGTGTCACTTTTAACCCCCAAGCCCATCTCTCTCTCTTTCTCTCTCTCTCTCTCTCTCTCTCTCTCTCTCGCTCTCATGCATGCATTATGTTCTCTTTTTTTTCTTTCTGGTCTCACTGATGCCATTTCCTAGCGTAGCAATCTAGACGTACTCTAGCAGTGGAAAATAGATTTGCTCAGCCAGTATATGTAGCAAACCATAGTGAATTTGATTGATTAGATGACCGTTGGTTTTCTTTTATTGTTTATAAATTATCAGGGTTATGAAATGGATTTGCGGTGGCACAGGCAATAGTGGAATGTCAAGCTTTATACTGAACAGATAGAGAATGAGCTTCTCTGACAGCCTTGGCTATCTTAAATTTAGTGAATCTATTTTCATGACAAAACTTCACCTAACCACAAGCCAGAACTTCCTCTAGCTTAGGGGAGGGTGATGTACACAGTAGTTTCATGAATAGCACAAAGAGATCATGAGAAACGTGAAGAGAATTAATTTGGTGTACTCTACTGTATGTGTGCAAGCATACATAAGTGTGATTGCAAGTGTGCTTTTGTGTGTCTGTGTGTGTGTGTGTGTGAGAGGGGCCTAGGGTTAAAAGAAGAAATTAAAAAATGTGTGTATGCTTGCACGTCTGTGTGTGTGTATGTGTGCGTGTGGGTTGGAGGGAGGGTGGCAATATATGGTTCTGACTGTGGTAGCAAAGCAGCTAGAACCGGCCCTGGTGTGTGTGTGTGTGTGTGTGTGTGTGAGAGAGAGAGAGAGAGAGAGAGTAAGTGTGCGTGTGTGAGGGAGAGGGGCCTGGGGTTAGAAGAAGAAATCAAAAAGTGTGTGTACTGTATGTGTGTATGCATTCTTTTATGGTGCCATTAGCTGTGTCAAGAGCTGTGACAGCAGAGAGAGAGAGAGAGAGAGAGAGAGAGAGAGAGAGAGAGAGAGAGAGAGGAAGTAAGATTAATCTTCAAAGTTAAATTAGAGGTGGACACAGTATAGCAGAGGGAGAAGACCAGGACAGATGTTCTGCCGGAACGAAGTGGAAATCATATGATTCTCAGCTTCTAATTGATATTTGGTAGGCCTAACTATTCACATCTTCTACAGCATTTATTCAGGCGGTAATATTCTTAAATGTACAATAATTTTACCTATGTATTAAGTTAAAGTTTACTTGGTTATGGTGAACCAGATCTGCTAAACATGAATCTGTTACACACAAAGGTGGCATGTTATTGATTGACAATGCTGCATAACTGCTGCTGCCTGGAGTTAGATATCAGGATGCACACTCTCCTCTTTTCTGTGCTTGCCCAGATTGACACATAGTTAGCCTACACTGTAAAAAACGATTTGTAATGGTTACTTGACTAACTTATCTTTTTTAGATGTAAAGTGATTTTAACTTGAAAAAGATAAGTTATAGTTACTTAACTCATTTGAGGCAACAAGTTTCCACATATTTTTCAAGTAACCATTACAAATCATTTTTTACAGTATAGCTTAGAAGAGTTGCCAACTGTCCCAAATGTTGAGGCTCTCTGAAATTTTAAGTTAGCCTGTATTGACCACATGTGCATCAAATGAAACTAGATAGTGGAGCTAGTGGACACAGTCCAGTCCAGTGATCAATCAGAATAGTAAAATCTTCTAAATCTTCTTTATTTTAAAATGACAACATGTCCTCTGTGAATCTGGTTTGGATGAATTTATCGATCTGGTTTGGATGAATTCATTGATCAAAGTATAAAAGACAAAAATGTGACAGAATTATTTGAAATGTTTGATGCTTTTGCAGTAAATTATTGAAACAATATCCAGATATTGGTGTACTCATTTCCATATGTGTATTCATATTCAAGGCCCAGTTTCACCTATAGTTACCATAGCTTAGTATAATAACTGGAGGTGGTAGGGACTAGTAGCATGTAGGCTACCTCAAGAGCCCTGTAGGGGGAGCAAAGTGCTTCTATTCTGGTCCCCATCGCATGTGGTGATTGTGCTAAGATAACAGCAGTAGTGTCAAACTGGGCTTTGCACGCACAGAGAAGAGGGTAGAATAGACGATAATATGCATCCTCTTATCTAATTCTAGGGTGTAGCCTTTTTAGACAATCGTATTCACTGTTGTCCAGGAACTCCTATCTATAAGAGACTACTGTATTGGATTGAAAGAGTTAATGTTGGATTCAGACTCATTGTGCATAGTGTGCTTTTTTTATTGTGTAACAACATAATGCCCTTGAAGTGCCGAAAATTGTTGAAAATACAGTAGGCCTATTAGTCTGCAAGCAGCCTTGATTGTTATGTAGAGTTTTCTAAAAAGATATACAGTACTCTCCTGTATGCATTTCACTGTGCTGTTATCTTACCTGGCTTTTCATCTACTTTACATTCTGTATCTACAGCCATCAACAATATATGTATAACAATATCTGCTTTATTTTCCAATGAGAAACTTGTTCACACTGTGCAAACCACCTATAAGTGTTCAGACAGCTTGTCTGCAGTCACTAGCCAACAAAACCTCAACCGTTAACGTCAGAAAAGACAGAATAAACTTAAAACCACAACTTCTGCTTTCATCCCTGCTCATCAGTGCTGAATTTGACACAGACTGAAATCTACATGCTCTGTTATAGATAGATAGACTTTATTTGTTCATACTGCAAATTTGTTACTGCAGGCAGATCTTGAACACCTCCAGCTCACCCCCATATATACTGTAGCCACCCTCTCTCTCTCTCACACACACACACACACACACACACACACAGAGATACCCATACATATAACCACATGCCACAAATATCCACATGTATAACAAGTATTGATAAGCAGAACACAGACAGGCGTAGGACAAACCAGAAGAGTTTACCAACAGCAACAGCAAGCACCACCAACAGCTTGCGTTCAGAACCTTTCCCATTGCATTCCTGTTTCCAGCAGCATGAACTATGGATGAAGGGGGTCGGTGATGTCATGTGTTATGGACTGTTTTTTTTTTTTTTTTGTAGCCTTGTAACTGAGGTCTGATGAGTTGGGTACAGGAAGGCCAAATCCTTAGGATGCTATGTGAGTGATGTGTGTGAATTGTTGTCTGTTGGTAGTGGATAAGAAACAGGGTGCACAGACAGTATAGCATATTTGGTTGTATTATGCTTTTCTATTATTATTTGTTATTTAGTCACGTCGACTGTTTTTTAAGCTTTTATCCAAAGTGACACTAACCCAGGTCGACCAAATGTCTGCTGAGCAACATAGCCACTGCATAGCCATACTTAAAGGAAAGGTCCGGAGTAAGTTTAAGCATAGCCCTGTTGCACAAGCCTTAATATATTTTGCATGAAATTAAAGAATTTCAAACAACATAGACCTAACGCGAACGCGAAACACTTTACATTGAGTCAACAGTACCTCATCTAATTTTCGGTTTCAAATAGTCAGTTTCTATTGATTCAGTCTAAAGTGCTTCTTCGCTTCTGTGTTTGTGTTGCAGTTCCAAATTATTTTGTTCCACTCACTAACTAGTGCATTTAGCAGGCTCGTTCAACAGGGCTATGCTTGAATTCACTCCGGAGCACCACTTTAACAAACTGTTCATGACGGTGTGTCTTTCCAGCTGCAGGACACTCAGCCAGTGATGACTCCAGTTGTATTCCACACTTCTATACTCATTGTGATGTTGAGTATTAAAGGTGAGGGGTAGACAGCACTCATTGATTATTGAATGTCTTCTGCTTACAAATTGGAAGTGTGAGATATTTGCAAATAGATCCCTTGTCTATTATTGTTTACTACTACTATGTCAGTCTCAGTTATGGGAGGTGAAGTTTATGTACGGCAAATCTCATGTGAGACCACTGTTGGATTTGTATATTTACCTCTGCCAAGGAGGTTATGTTTTCGCCGGCATGTGTGTGTCTGTGTCCGTCTGTCTGTGTACAACATAACGCGAAAAGTACTGCACAGATTTGGATGAACTTTTTGGACGTGTGTATTGGGACAAGTAAGGACTGATTCCTTTTTTTGGTGGCGATCAGTGATCCAGAACACTATCCATGACCACATTGCCTTGGCAGAGGTCTGCGCTCTCTGAGAGCATTTTTAGTCGTACTTGCGTTTATTTGTCTTTTCTTTATGGTCACTTACATTTTCTGCTCTCTGCCACAGTTTCTATAATGTATAAGGAAACAGCCCCTGGGCAGCCCTGTATGTTCCCATTCTTCTATCAGAAGAAGGAGCGCACAGACTGCATTACTGAGGGGATGAATAAGCTTTGGTGTGCCACCACCTACGACTACCAGCGTGACACTAAATGGCGTCTGTGTGAAAGTAAGCACATGGAGTGTTCAAGCAAATATAAACAGAAACACAAATTGTACATGCATACCATTCAAATTTCATATTATTTATTATTTTCAAACACACTAAAGCACACCTTCACCATTATTTTACAAGAACTTCTGCCACAAATTGCAATGTGTGTTAGGCTTTTTGGACTGATTTGATATCAGTTTTGAAAATGCATTGTGTCATAGTTTTTTTAACTCTGTTTTGATTTCAGGTTCAGCAGAGCAGAATTGGAGTGTATCTTACTCCACACACAGTATATGTGCTTTAAAAGGCTCTTCAGTGGTCATGTCCTGCTCTTATACGTACCCCACGTATCTAACAGTGCAGGAGGTCTACTGGATAAACTCTTACAGTGGCGAATCTGATATCTCTCAGGACAGACTGAAGATGAACTGTGAAGGGAAAGCAAAACCGTGTACTGCACATATAAATCCAGTAAAATATTCAGATCAAGGACATTATAACTGTAAGATTACAACTAATGTTGAGAGGCAAACTTGGACAGGAATACATGGAGTTAATATCTCTGTCACAGGTAAAGTAATTTATTTTGTAAATAATTTTGTAATGGAATTTGTTTATTCCTAATTAGGCACAGCATACTGAGACATAGTTAGTCATTAATACATAAAGATTAATATGATAATATGGACAGAATCTAAATCAATTTCTCTCATAGGCTTGAAGGTGGTGTCTCCAGGGAGAGTGAAGGTAGGAGATCATGTGACCCTCACCTGCAACACCACCTGCACTCTAACCAGCAGCCCTTCATTCATCTGGAGTAAAGATGGACGTCCTGTAGAGAAGAAGCAGATCATCAACAACCAGCTGCAGCTTCACCCAGTCAGCAGAGAGGATGGGGGCAACTACACCTGTGCTGTTAGAGGACATGAGAATCTCCCATCTCCACCTGAGAGACTCAGTGTCATGTGTGAGTAAAGCAAAAACAAACAGTGTAATTGCCTTTTCATTTCCTCTATAATGTGCATTATTTTGTGACATGTTTCAACACCAATTTAGGTATATCATGTTGTGCACAGACATCACCAAACAAAACATTTTATATATGTTTTATATGATCTGTAGTGTTTCAAAACATTGCATATAATAGCGCCCTCTAGAGAGGAAACAATGGCCAGTGGAGATGTTCCAGACACTTTTTGTACAAAGTGAAACGATGTGAAAGTGGAGGTTAAATCAGGCTAATCATACTATCATAATCATAATTTTTGTTAAATGTCTTCCCTGTTTGCATTTAGATCCACCACAGAAATTACAAATTCAAATCAGTCCATCTGGTGAATTAACTGAGGGAAGCAGAGTGACTTTGACCTGCATGAGTGAAGCTGACCCACCAGTACACACATACACCTGGATCAAGAAGAGTGGAGCTGTAGAACTGAAGTCAGGAAAGGAGAACACACTCACCTTCAGCAAGATCCGTTCTGAGGACAGTGGAGAGTATCTCTGTTGGGCAGCCAATGTCATGGGCAAAGAAGACTCTCCTTTACATTCTGTCCAGGTTTTATGTAAGAGCAAATTGCCATGAATGCTTTATATTGGGCACATTGTTTCTAAATTGGGGTGTACCTAGATGTGGATGTGGTGGAACACTGACTGACAGTTGGACTGACACATTATCAATTACTAGGGATGAAAAGCTGTTTAATACTGTACTTATCACTTCACTTTACTTCTACTGTATTTCTTAGATCCCCCAAAGAACACAGAGGTCTTCATGAGCCCCTTAGATGTGTTAACCAAAGGCAATTCAGTGACTCTGACCTGCAGCAGTGATGCCAACCCACCAGTGGAGAACTACACCTGGTTTAAGGTGGGTGACTCCACTCCTGTAGGAACAGGAAGACAGTACAGCATCACTGATGCCAGCTCTGAGGATGGAGAAAAATACTACTGCGAGGCCAGGAATAAATACGGAACTGATAACTCTACTGCTGTGTTGATAACAGAAATGGGTATGTGTAATTCACATTGTGTGTGTGTGTGTGTGTGTGTGTGTGTGTGTGTGTGTGTGTGTGTGTGTGTGTGATAGAGAAAGAGATGGAGAGAGAGAGAAAGAGAGGGGATGGAGGACAGTACTAACCTGGTTCTCACGCAGATGGATGTTTCTCATCCATCTGGAATTTCGTCGGTTGCCTAGCTGTTTTCTGCTGTGACGGGGTGGGGGTTGTATTAAAAAAAAATCTCGAACCTGATTGGAAAATTCAATGTGCCTGTCAAGTACTACTTGCTACGTCATACCTGTTAACATCCCGCCCCACGATTGTGATTGGATCTATGGCAAAGAGGTGGGCTCGAGTATGGGGTAAACAGAGACTTCGGGCTCAACAAGGCTCTACCAGACCCTTGTGCGAGCTCACGAAGTTGAACGAAGATGCACGAAGCACGAAGGGTCTGTGTGAGAACCAGGCTAGGACAGTACTACTGTGAGACTGGGAAATGAAATTGGTACCGAGACTGTCATTGATGTGTCCTTGACATTCAAATATACCAGTGCATATTGACTGCTCTATAGTGCCATTTACGGAAATAGGTATCTGTAAGAGAATTTTAATATGTTGTTATGTAACCAGCTTTAAGCAACTAGCTGTGCATAAATATGATTTCAGCAATGAACTTGTGTGAAACTCTTATAACTTGGCAAGTGCAAGCTTAAGCAAAGCATGCTGATCCAAACTAAATATGCTGAGGGGTAAACTGCATTTGCACCCAACTGCACTTAAAATTTTGCAACTGTCCAGAAAATGTGTGAAGACTTGACTACTTTAAAAGTGTGAAAACTTGTCTGTTAGCCTGAGAGACAGACTAAAATTGTTGAGAATTGTGCTGTGTCCAACACAGAAATAGGTATGCCAATGCATAGGGATGACTGAAATATTTGTTTTGTGTGTGAGACAGAATGAGACAATGCAGGATGGGATTGACGCTGTGAAATTTAACGGAATCAGTGTATGTCTCACTAGTGACTAATTCTTTTTGGGATCCATTTGATTCACATTTCTTTACAGTATTTGCAGGAGAGCCTGTGAGTCCTTTGATGGCTACTGTGGTTTCAGTCTTTGCAGTGCTATCTTTGGTCTTTGTTGGTGTCTGTCTGAGGTGAGATTAGATTAATTGTTTGCAATTAATAACAATTAATGTATCCATTGTCTGGAATTAATCCATCCATCTATCCATCCATCCATCCCTCAGGTATCATTGCAAAAGAGGAAGGCCCCAGACAGAAAGTGGAATTGTAAGCTATATCTCAGACAGTGTTAAGTCTTGTCATTGGTTTGAATAATGTTAATTTCTAATACTCTACAGCTAAGCCCAACTCTTAATCTAGTATATTGATGTGCAGTAATGTAATGCTTATACTGTATGTATCAGCTTGGTCTTGTATGAGTGTTTTCTGGCTATTGAGAAATGATTGCTTGCTTGCTGGACGTATTTAAATTTAAAAAGATTGGATCAGGCCTTGACTTGTATTCTCATGCTGCATTCTCAAAATGCGCTGATTGGCCAGGATTGGACTCACCTTGAGGGAATGTGGCCAATCCCTGTAAGAGTACTGAAGTGAGATTAGAGTTGAGCAGAATTGCTTAGGAAGGCTATGGCCACTTTATAGAAGGCAAAGATCACCCTTTCAGCTGTCTTCTGTCTGTCTCAGGGAAGAAAGTCCGGTGCCATACAGATGAGTTCTGTTTATCAGAGCCTGAACCCCAACACCACCCAACTTGATGCAGTTTACCAGAGCCTGAACCCCAACACCACTCAAACTGATGCAGTTTA
Source organism: Sardinella longiceps (assembly GCA_027497455.2). Classification (NCBI taxonomy): domain Eukaryota; kingdom Metazoa; phylum Chordata; class Actinopteri; order Clupeiformes; family Clupeidae; genus Sardinella; species Sardinella longiceps. The sequence goes on along the minus strand of JAODXP020000033.1, from coordinate 21,442,020 downwards.
CCAGAGCCTGAACCCCAACACCACCCAATGTGATGCAGTTTACCAGAGCCTGAACCCCAACACCACCCAAGCTGTGCTACATGATCAGAACCCTGTGCAGACTGATAGAGCCTAATAAACTGATATCAATGCATAAATAAATGACAATGTATATGTATAATTGTATACATTTATGTCAATGTTGTCCTATTTGCTGAAAACTTGCTTTTACTTTAGACTTTGGTGATTATACCTGTAAAATAAGATATTATGTAAAATAGACGCTCAATTGTGTTTTTTTTTTCCCCCAACAGCACCTTCCAGGCAGCACAGCCTAAAAGGCACTACCCTTACCCAATTCCTAACCCTAACCTCCTCAACCCACTAGCCTTACCTCAACCCTAACCCTAAACTGAGTGGAGTAGTGCCTTGAAGGCAGCGCTGCCTGGAAGGCACCGTTGAGGGCAAAAAATACCAAAGACCAAAATAGACATTATCTTAGCTTTGTTGAACAAAGTAAAACTGTTTAAGAAAGTGAGACACAGTTTTGCTCCAAATGTAAATGTCTTGAGCTTAGAAATAAGTATCAGAAAATTATAGCTTGGGGCAGGGATCAAAGCCCAACTGTGATGCCAGTGAAACTAAAGGTTTTACCTGTGGTTAGCCAGGCTAGTTAGGCACCGCTTAGTAACAATGTTGAATTATTTGACAGGAACTTCTTATGCAAATAAATTGTTTAAATGCTGAAACCATAACTGATCACTGATTATTAGTATGATGACATTTTTTCTTTTTACAACAGTATGTATTTAACTTACTATTATAGCAGGATGTGAAGGGTTGGGACATAAGCTTTTTCCTCTTTGTTTGATGGAAATATAATGAGATGCCACAATAAACTTAAGTTGAACTTATTTTCATCATTGAACATTCTTTTCTAATGGAAAATTTGTCACCAAAGGTTTTCTGTGAGTCCACCTTTACGGCATTGGCAAATCAGTGACAAGCACATTTTCAGTATAATAGAGAATGTAGAAAAGACTCATTTATAGTTATAGGCCCTGTGCACACATAGTGGCCATGGTACCCCTCACCACCTGAAATACATAATTTCAGACTCTTCTAAGGCCCTCCCTCCTCTTGGGGCCCTGGTAACTCAGTCCTCCACTATGACGCCCCCTAGCTGCAAGTCAGTCATAAACATGCTCTGAGACTGATAGAAAGGGTGGACCATTGAGACATCTGTTCAGACAATTGAATCACAATTCCAACCGTTAGAAAATGCAAGAATGCTAGAAAATCACATTTCTCCTCCAGATTGACTTGGGGAAAAAAACAACAACAACAACAAAAAAAACAAAACAATCTGCACTAACAATAGTTTTAACACAGCTACACATCCTGGCAGTCAGTGTCCAGCAGGTGTCACTTTTAACCTCCAAGCCCATCTCCCTGTCTCTCACATATAGGCACAGACACACACACACACATATGCATACACATACACACACACACTGCACACACACACATATGCATACACATACACACACACACACACACACACATATGCATACACATACACACACACACTGCACACACACACATATGCATACACATACACACACACACTGCACACACACACATATGCATACACATACACACGCACACACACACACACATGCATAAACCACACTACACACACTTTTTAATTTCGTCTTTTATGCCCATCTCCCTCTCTCTCACATACAGGCACACACACACACACACACACACGCATATGCATAAACCACTCTACACAAACTTTTTAATTTCGTCTTTTAACCCCTTTCTCTCTCTCTGACACACACACACATGCACGCACAGACACACACACACACACACACACACACACACATGCATACAATTGGTACCACTTGAGAATGGGTGGTAGTCACGAGTTCAGTAAAGCACCAGTTCAGGTGAAATGCAATATAATGTCATTACAACTACAGCCCCTAGGAAGCAGTCTAAGCCCACTGTGGCCAGAGCCGTATATAGAGACAGTTCGGCCAACTCAAGATTTTTGGTTCTGTCCTCTGATTGGCATAAAGGATGTCACAGTACGGCCCTGTAGGTAACTTCATGGTGTTTCATGCTTTTCAAAACCGTACGTTTTACTGTATTCACTTCAATAAATACAGACACTTCCGATTACTGTAGGATGGGTTCTTGTGTGTACATTACAAGCCATACATTAGGCAATTCTCATAGTAACCCAGCCAAAATCAGTACTTATAGAATCGGAATGTACACACATACACGCACACATGCATACACACATACACTACACACACTTTTTAATTTCTTCTTTTAACACCAGGCCCCTCACCCTCTCTCTCACATATAGGCACACACATGGGATCTGTAAAGGACTACAGGTTGGGCTTGAACCAGAGACATTATTATAGGAGGAGACACATCACTTACTGAATCATGACTGACTGATGTTTACCTTTTAATTGACTTTGTACTTTAATTTACATTTGTTTTCGTAGACACTAGGAACCAATTTAGTTTCTCAGAGGAGATCTGACTTTTTATAATAATAATGCCAGACAGCAATGTAAACCTCATGATGATTAAAATGAGGAAATATTTGGTGTGAGAGACTGCATACCAATAGAGTGCTGAAAAAAGAAGAAGTTATAAGATGCTGTGTGATGTGTCACATTTCACAGACACTGTAATATCCGGTTAGTGATAGTGAAGTTAGTCTCTTAGCTAATAGTAACCACATTGTGTTCCCATAAAGAGATCAAGAGCCACGGGCGTGTGACTGAGAACGGTAAGGCTCTCTCACAACACAGTTACTACAATGGATTATGTTTGTTTTTGTCAAACCTCATCAGCTTGACTGTGTTGTCTCAAATCAGACATTAAATTCAGCTTTCACTGACATATACTGGATGTGTTATTTCAGACTGTTGGATATTTATGAGAAGATGATGTTCCTATCAGCCTTTAGAGTGTTTCTTCTTGGGATGATAGCAATATCAGGTAGGTAAAATAGGGAGTTAAATTCTTGCTTCCCCTTCGTCTGCAGGGGGCTGAAATACACATTACAGTAAAATGTCACCGTCAGACAGTAGCTCTATGAACAGTGTTATCCTATAACAATTTCAGACTCTCAGAGACCATTTTACAAGATTGTGTTGTCTCATGATGAGATTGAAGTTCTTATAGTAAGATTTAAGCATGATATTGTACTACTGTACCCAGGCTGCCAGGCAAGAGAGAGAGAGAGAGGGAAAACCATTCAATATGTGTGTTTGAGTGTGTTTTTTTTCCTAACCACTGTTCATTTGAAAACTCATGTCCTCTTGTATAAGTTATTCATACAAGATACAAACATCAAATGACTTGTCATGATTGTGAACTTTATTTTGAGTAATTTGAGAAGTATGCCTTTTTGGCAAGTAGTAGGCTATTTTGAGTTCAATTTTAATACAAATAATTATAAAGATAAATGTCTATACAGTCTACATGATTAGTGCAGTTATGTATTATGCATGTTATGTATTAAATAGTATGCATTATCACCCGTTGTAATGGAATACTGTTTTCCCTTACTTATTATGTATGTTATAATGTGATGCCACCGTTGCGCTTTCCTTTGTACGTGGGTCTGGACTCTTGGCTATTGAAGTACGATTGCTTGCTAGAAGTGTTTAAGAGTCAGTTTCTGTAAGACTCATGCGGATTTCCATAGGGG
>JAODXP020000033.1:21419924-21438190 GCA_027497455.2 Sardinella longiceps | reverse complement strand
GCGAAAAAGACCAAAGACGACAAGCCATTAAGTGTAACAATTAAGAATGAGATGCATTCATGCCCTCATCCCTTTATTACATTTGTAAGAAAAAAAAAAAAAAAACATATCCAAACCGCGCAATGCACCGCAAATGCACATATTTTGGTGTCCTCTACATAGCACATGTCAGGGATTCCCAAATGCAGGCCTGCGGCCAGGGACGTCGCAGACGGGGAGGGATGGGGGTGTTGACTACGGCCCAACTCTGGCCCGCTATTGATTTTTTTTGGCCCACGCCGCCCACCGGGTTGTTTATGAATCACTAGGTTTTTCATGACAACACCGATTGATTTGTTTCTGCCGAGAGCCTACTGATTCCTTACTATTTACACTGCAGTTCCGTATTTGGCCACATTGGCTACGATTACCTTGGAAAAACAGACTAAAGTGGACTGTGAATTGAAAATTCAGCTTACAAGCAATTCTTCTTTCACCTATTTCTCAGAATGCCACAGCTCCAGTCCACATATTTGATAGCATATTAATTTTCACTGAAATGTAATCTTAAAATATCAATACATAACGCCACTCTCTGAGTAAGCTGCCCTCAGAAGTGAAGTCAATAAGATGGAGAGGCTCTACTATATACTCTATAGTACTTTTTTCACATTAACTTTTTTTTTATTATTACTTTGACCAAGAGCTCTACAATACACAATACAGCTTCACAATACAGCCCAAATCCCTGTTGACAGGCCTGTATGATGTGTGGAGGAAACAAGGAAACTACAGTGCTACCATTGCACCTTGGCTTCCCTAAATTACTTTATTTCATATTTCAATGTTTATATGCAATTATGTATATGTTTTCTACATGCCTTTAATGTCAGAGTAAAACAACAATACAGAATGCCATATTGAGTTGATGCTGCTTTTGTACAACACATCCTGTGTTACCGTGTGTAACATATTTTTCTTAACATTGTACATTTCAAAGATTTTTTATTTTATTTTATTTCTGTTTAATGTAAACTTTTAGGTGACGATGGAAAGAAAATTAAGAAGTTCTGCGAGTCAACATGATCATACTCCGTTTGAACCCTAACCTCAGCTCCACCCAGAATTACCACATTGTTCCTTATCAGGACAGCAAGACAAACACACACACACACACACACACACACACACACACACACACACACACACACACACCACTGTCTCTGAGAACGGTAAGCTGAAACCCTCTCGAGTAACTCCTATAACAACAACATATAATTTAGCTTATGAAAAGGTTATGTGGAATTTGATGTGTCTTTGTCTTTCCCCTTAGTCTAAAGTACCGGTAGCATTTTTGTATCCAGTACGATCTGACACAGAACTATCTTATGTAAGGAAGAGACAGGACTTCATAAATGTGTGTCTCGTGGGTGCCTTAAATTTCATTTTCAGACTGATGAGATCAGCTAGAAATAACTTCTCATGTTAGAAAGGAGTGCTAAATAAATAAATTAATAAATAGATTATAATAAAATAAAATAATTCTGCTGTCATTGACCCACAAACCATCATGGGCAATGAAATCGTAAAGAAGGAGGGGCATACTCAGAAACGTTTTGTTGCTGTTGTTAGGAAAAACAAATACCTAATAATGTACCGTATTTATGACACAGCTTTCAAGTGAACACGAAAGTTCAGGTCAGTTCATTCCCACACTACTTCATATGATGCAATAACTTTGACAGATATGGTTCTCATGCAGACCAGGCTTGCTATGTGGGCTTGTTTGTGGAACTGCAGTATTTTGTCCTAAGATGGCCTCCAAAATATTTACATTCCCATTATCACACGATGGAATGGAATACTGTTTTCTGATTGGCTGTCAGGGTGTCCGTTATTTCTAGATAACAGGACACCTGAGGCATTGTTGGGTTAAAAAAGTTTAACCAGCGTTCTTTATCAATGCTCTTTAGAATGCAGCCTTGCGGATCTTCTTTCATAAGAAAATAGTACCCCAACCGAACAGGATAACTTCTTTCTAAACGGAGCCACGTGTTTCTTTTTATGTTTTAAACACTAAGTCTTGCTTACCATCTATACGTTTTAGTTGCAACCGGGTGATAAGCGGGATAACGGCCTTCGAGGTGTCCCGATATCAGAAAAATAATGGCTTCGCCGTCGGGCTGTTCTTCGCCTTCACGTCGTCCATTATTCTTCTGATATCGGGACACCTCGAAGGCCGTTATCCCTTACATATATATTTCACAAACTGCACAGACTGCTGGATCAGCGAGAGGCTAAACTTAACATAAATGTGTTTCTTTTATCTCAAATTTGTGCCACACAATCAGCAATGTTCACAGCAGCCCAACGTCTTGCAATGAGGCTCATCACACCCATGACCCTGCTTGTGATGTTCGCAGTTCAAGGTAAAGTGTAATTCTTTCAACTCTACTGAGAAAAAGGAAGATATGAACGTAAGATTTTCATTTCCACTCCTCGATACGCTTTCCATAAAAGTATCTCAAAAAACAAACAAACAAAAAAACAATGGTAAAAATAAACTACCCCAACTGCAGTTTTTTTTTTCTTTTTCTTTCTTCCCACATTTTGGGTGTATGAATTTCTTTTTTTTCTCTTTTTTTTTGTAAGGCTAGTGCAACTGTACTGAAAAAAAGGGGCGTAAGGCTGCACGTTGCATTCTAATTTCCTCTCCTTGTTACACTTTATGTAAAAGTATCTCAAGGCTTCTTATATCTTATAATAATAACATGGTAAAACTAGAAAAGCACTCAGAGAGCGCAGACTTCCGCCAAGGCAATGTGGTCACAGACACAATATAAATTCCAAAAATTTCCGTGCACTACTTTTCGAGTTATGTTGTCCACAGACGGACACACAGACAGACAGACAGGCGCACGCCGGCGAAAACATAACCTCCTGGGCGGAGGTAATAAAATGCCCCAGCTGCAGTCTTTAGTCTCCAGCAGTACAATCCCCTTTCTCCTGCGTGTCTTACAGTCAGACTTCACATTTCACATGGGCTTTTTAAGCAGCACTTAAAGTGGACAACATGCACATTTGATATGGGTTGATATTAGTGTATAATTTGTATTACTCTTATTTCGGTAACACTTTGCGGTAAGGGTACATGAATTATCATGAATTCATGCATGATTTCATTCATGATTCGTTCGTGATTCATGCATTACTTCATCTCTGAATATCTAATGACTCATCAGGTATTCATGAATTCATTGTTTATCATAAATGACCTCCTGCTGAAATAGCAGATGATCTTAAGCATTACTTACTCTGGGTACATCATCATGAGTCATGACTAATTACACATGATGTTTACACATGATGTTTTTTTTTCAAAAGAATTGATATCATTTGATATAATAAAAGTACTTATTTAGCCTACTTTGGCCTAGTTTCTCATATCTATCCCATACGTTAACTAAATTTGACCAATTTAACCATATCAACACTTTAGTTGAGGGGGCACAAACATGATGAATTGATCATGATCATGCTAATTAATCATGACTCATGGTAATTCATCATGACTCACGATGATGTACCCAGAGTAACTAATACTTAAGATCATGTGCTATTTCAGGAAGAGGTCATTAATGACAAACGATGAATTCATGTTAATTCCTGATAACTCATTAGACTTTCAGAGATGAAGTAATGCATGAATCATGAATTTATCATGAATGATTTCATGCATGAATTCATGATAATTCATGTACCCTTACCGCAAAGTGTTACCCTTATTTCTTCTTATGAGTGGAAAGGATGTATGCTTCCATCTATGTTGATATTGTTTGGGTCACCATGGGAACAAGTGTGTCTGTCTATTTTAGATGCTGTCGCGTCATACTTATATTATAGCCCAGTGAAGGTCTGTGTCTTAGAGGGTTCCTCTGTGGATCTGTCCTGCACTTATACACACCCTCAATACCAAACTGTTATGGGAGCTTTCTGGACAACTGTGGACTCCACAAACCCACCTGAAATCACTCAAGATCCAAACTACAGTCAGAGAGTCCAGGCAGACTGTGGAGATAAGTCTAAAGGACACTGCACTCTGAAGATCAGAAGGGTCACCAGAGGAGATGCAAAAAAGTATTACTGCAAAATTATTACTTATCCTTTTGGTCTTGCTGAAAAATTCAAACCAGCAGCAACACTTTCTCTCACAGGTAAAAATGAGAATATTTAGCAACATAATGTGAACATAAATAAACTGAATCTTACTGCCTTATCACATCAGACATATTATTATATAGGCTATTATTTTATCACCCGGTGGAATGGAATAGTATTTTCTGATTGGCTGACAGGGTGTCCATCAATTCTTGATAACTCCACATCCCACGTTGTACTTGTCATTCGCTTCCACCTCGTCCATTATTACCTTATGTTTGGAGTCCTCAGCGGCCGTTATCCCTTACATAATAATTATTACTGTATCTACTTTAAAAAGGTTTGGAAGTGTTTGGAGACCAGAGTGCAAAGGAGGGAGATCATGTGACTCTCACCTGCAACACCACCTGCACTCTAACCAGCAGTCCTTCATTCATCTGGAGTAAAGATGGACGTCCTGTAGAGAAGAAGCAGACCATCAACAACCAGCTGCAGCTCCACCCAGTCAGTTATGAAGATGAGGGCAGCTACACCTGTGCTGTTAGAGGACATGAGGATCTACCATCCTTGCCACTGAGATTAGATGTTCAGTGTGAGTTCATTAGATTTCTCTAAACTGGCAACAATATAATGATTATGGGCCCTCTTTTAACGACGCAATGTCAAACCTTCTCTGGCGAGAGACGCACCTAGTGATTGGGGGTATGCCGGCATGAATGACCAGGTTTGTTCCAGTCAGTAGCGGACCATTTTTCTGCGTCTGTATAACAGCATCTTTAGCTTTTTGCACCTAACCACACCTGTGTTTCCACTGAGGGCGTAAAGTCATCTCCTATTTAGATAATGTGAATTTCTTGACATAAAAACAAACAATGCTCGCACAGAATAGTAATGACAGCTTTCGCCAGTCGTGAAAGAACAGTGCATCATGTGGAGGATAGGGCCCTATCTTTCAAACAGAATTAGCCTGACAGAAGAACTCATCAACTCAACTCTGTCCCCCTCAGATTCCCCAAAGGAGACCACTGTGTCTGTCAGTCCCTCTGGTCAGGTGCTTGAAGGTTCCCAGGTGACTCTGACCTGCAGCACTAAAGCACCTGTGACAGGATACACCTGGTACAAGAGGAGTGGAGATGAAGATGTGGAGATAGGAGATGGCAACATACTTAGATTAGATAGGATTGATTATCTGAACAGTGGAGAATATCTTTGTAGAGTATACAATTCTCTTGGCCACCAGAACTCCAATCCAGTGTCACTAAATATTTTGTGTAAGTATTGTGTAGCCGGTCGCGGTCCGCACCGCACACGGGTCTCGAACCTGCCACCCCGCAAGCTACAAACTCCCGGCGTGGGAGTGGAACGCTCTAACCAACTGAGCTAAAAGCCCGAGCTTCTAACTCAGCGTGTTAGAAGCACCCATGGAATTGGGTGATGAGGATTTACACTCTACCATCGAGCTCGCCGCGCTAGCTGGCCTCCGTTACACTTGCATGGTTGACGCAGTGTTGTCAAATTTCTTTTAGCTCTGTGGCAGACAACAAATTGTATGTCCTTGTAGTTTTATGCAGTTCTTGTACACTATTTGACTCTTCCTTTTAGATAAACCAAGGAACACTCAGGTCACTGCTCCCAATCCGACACTAGAGGGCGATACAGTGACTCTGACCTGCAGCAGCGATGCCAACCCTCCAGTGGAGAGCTACACCTGGTTTAAGGTGAATGAGTCAGATTCAGTCGGAACAGGACCACTGTTCAACATCACTAACATCAGACCTGAGCAAGGAGGAGAATACTACTGTGAGGCCAGGAACACCATTGGAGCTGATACATCTACTTCAGTATTACTGGATGGTATATCTCTTTATCATTCTTCCTCCCACTCACATGCACAAAATTATGATTAAAACTGTATTTGGCAAGTCTCCTAGACTTGGGCAAAAAAATTCAAAATCACACAACTCTCTGGTCCCTAGTCTCTACTATGCTTCTCAACGGCCTCTCAAACCCTCACTATCTGTAGCACGATGTCAGCAGCTTGCTCACAAGCTATGATCGACAGGCAGCTATCCCTTCCTCCAAAGCTGATTGGTGGAATATTACAGGGAGTGCTTCCATTTCATGTACTACTTCAAGAATATATCACCGTCATTTTCTGAAGGCAGGGATCCCCCTTCAGAGTCAGGTTCATGGAATATAAAGCTCAAGACTTCATTGAGGGAAGACTTTCTACACAATAATGAAACGTAGATACTCATTGATGTTGTCAATACCGCTCTGATACAATGGTTGACACGCTTGCTAGCTCCGGTATTATTTGCATTGACCTACTTCCGGGTAGACTAAATTTGTGACTTATTTCTCGAAAATTTCGACTTTTTTTCGAAAATTCTGAGTTTATTTCTCAGAGATTAGCAAAACATATATCTCCAAATGGCCCTATTGCTCTTCCGTAATTTATGGTTCATACTCTTTGGTTTGCAAATAAATTTACATTGATTGCTGAGAATGTACAATGTAGTTGTATTTTTTTCTAATATTTCAGTGACTGCAGGTGGAGCTCCAGAGATAGAAAACTGCAGTCCTGCCTGTCCCTTAAACACACACACACACACACACACACACACACACACACACACACAAACACAAACACACACACACACACACACACACACACACACACACACACACACACACACACACAGTGAATTCTTTATGTCTTGTCCCAAATTAGTTGTGAGCAGTAGCAACAACATGATACTGTACATCCTCATTGCCACTGCTGCTTGTGGAGTGTTGGGTCTTCTATGCGCTCTCTCTGGATGAGGTTTGTGTTTCATCACCTGTTACAAATGTATGCTCATTTGTATGAATAAGCTGCAATGCAGTTGCTTTTACATGTACGTGTTTTGAATTACCTGCCATTTATACCTGTATGTGGACTATGTGGACAATTAAGGAAAGAATAATTTTCTGACTCTTATTGTACATCTTTGGTTTTTTTCAAATTGTGTTGTTGCTGACAGGCATCAAAGGGAGAAAACGACATCAAATACACAAGACATGGGTTCTGTTCAACAGAACTGGAACCCCAACACCATCCAACCTGATGCAGTTTACCAGAGCCTGAACCCCAACACCACCCAACCTGATGAAGTTTACCAGAGCCTGAATACCAACACCACCCAACCTGATGCAGTTTACCAGAGCCTGAACCCCAACACCACCCAACCTGATGCAGTTTACCAGAACCTGAACCCCAACTCCACCCAACTTGATGCAGTTTACCAGAGCCTGAACCCCAACACCACCCAACCTGATGAAGTTTACCAGAGCCTGAACCCCACCACCACCCAACCTGATGTAGTGTACCAGAGCCTGGACCCCCAAACCACCCCTACATAAATGTATTCCCCTTTCATTTAGAAACAATGAATATCATATGTTATTCTAAAGTGTCTGAGGGGAAAAGTGAACGTTACTCTGTTGCTGTACATTGAAGGTTACTAAGGCACTATCACTGTATTACTGTGCTATAGGTTTTCTAATGAAGCATCTTCTCTTTATGCCACACTGTATACTCATGCTGTGTGTAAATAACTACAAAAGGAGAATGAATGTCAGTGTTTGTATATTAAAAAATAATGCTTGTTTAAGATGGCAGCTCTTTTCCAACATGTACACAGGGGCATGAGGCTTTTCTGACTATGTAATTAAATGTATATCTCAAGACAAAAAGCATGTTTATTTCTTGTAAAATAAAAAAAATGTTAGCTCTCTCTTGTGCGTACACTGTCTCTCTGATTCTCTCTCTGTCACACACACACACACACACACACACACACACACACACACACACACACACACACACTCAACGAACAGACACGCGATTGAAGAGTCTCTCTCTGCATGACAAATGTTTTCTCACCTTTTTTTTTCTAAAACGATGACTTGCTTGCTCTCCTAGTAACAGACCAGGTGGCAGCCATAGCATGAATGCAAACACAGCAAAACACAAACACTGTCAAACCACATTTTAAGTTGTGTTGCTTTAGGGAACAGCTTCACTGTGAGCATACTAAAAGTGAACAGGGCCTGTATGTCAGTATTCAGTATTCGCAGTCACGAACATTGCTGTATTATTCTGCAGCATGCTGTTGGCTATGAGACATAGAACACAGAGCTCTGTTTTGTGAAATTACAGTTACATGGTAGCCTGGCGAATGCCAAACTAAAATCACAAGTGGGGGCCCTCATTTAAGACGGCTATTTGCGCTGCGTCTGTTTATGCGACAACTGTAATAGCGCACGCAGTGCTTCCTTGTTTTGCGATGTATTTATCAATCCACAAACAGATAAGGCAAACAACGCTTACCCCGCCCTTTAGTGCAAAATTAGCGTGCCTCTAAACGCAAACATGCGCCCATATGTGATCTCTATCCGTATGTGATCTCTATCCTGTTTTGTAAGAAATAACTGGCAGATAAATTAATGTTAGACTGGAATTTATTAAAAATAACGACGGGGAAAATAAATTCAAAGCAGACTGAAACATGGCTTCTTTATTATTATTTTTGCGATTTCTAGTTCAACATGTGTTGGGATGGAATGTGAACGTCATCTTTGATTACAATCAGTATAATTGAATAATGTGTGTAGTCTATTGCTGTTTATTTTGTATCGTCGGATGACTTATTCTTAGCTTAATTAGAAAAGAGTAATTCTCGAGGCAAACATCTAACTGCTCCCAAACATGTTCCTGTCTTCCTCTTATCCGGATCACTGCTGTCATTAAACAAAGTAAATTTTAACACAAAAGGATTTGCGCTTGGTTTAGATCTGCTTTGAGAAGACGGTGCCTCACGCAAATACCGTCAAAATATAGGCGCGCTCTTACCGGCAGTATTAGTATGGGATGGGATGCAGTTTGCGCATAGGCCTGGCCATCCCATCCCACTCCCCTCCCTCAAGCGCAGCTTCCGATTTCAGACGCAGCTTTGCGTTTTCAGGCACTGCATCCTCTCTGTAAATAAGACTGCGTTGGCCAACAGTCTTTGCGTGGAAATAGCGCCTGAAAACGGATAGCGCCATCGCAAAACGGATGATAAATCTACCCCTGAGTTCAGTAAAGGCTTTGTGGACTTTTGAATGTAATGGGAAGCAAGCACTGACCTTACAATGTGACAATGACTCTCTCTCTCTCTCTCTCTCTCTCTCTCTCTCTCCCGGACCTCTGGCTGAATGTTATGCACAACGGTGAACTGGGACTTATTAATTTCGGTGAATAGGCCTATGCTACTAGCACGAAATCCTCAATAAAGTTTAGGCTACATCATGCGCTGCATTTTCGGAATTGCCTGGTTATAGCAATATCTAGGAGAGAGGTTGACCTAGGGAGAGCTGCGCATTATCTTACTATCTGGAGCTACAATAGTCAAACAAAACACTGATCAAACTGAAAATAAACAGGGACAAGGTCCACAAACTAATATTACCGTCATAAGATCCTGTCGCTTCAGAGGCGAACCCCGACTGTTACGCACGGTAACCAAATCACGGTTAACATTCAATCAAGACATTGACTTATGTTTACAACCTATACATTGCAACTGCGCAAGCATACAGTACCCCTTTGTCAACAGAGAACATAATAACAGCATGCCAATAAGGCAATAACACAAAAAGAAAAGAAAATCAAAAACACCCCAGTAAGCGCTTCCCAGCGGGAGCGCGCTCGCAGCTCCATAACAAGGTTCCCCCTCCCATAGCTCGGTTTGATCCCGGCTTATGATAACTTTATTTGTCATTAAAATATTATATAGGCTTACAATTGTATTTTCAGACTCAGTGTCTGTGTGTCCACCTGTCTGTCTGTGTACAACATACGTCGAAAAGTAGGCCTACTGCATTTGAATGCAATTTTCAGGTATCATGAAATTACGTGATAATTCCCTATCATGAAATAACGTGATAATTTTGTATCATGAAATAACGTGATAATTTTGTATCATGAAATAACGTGATAATATCACGAAATAACGTGATAATTAGCATGAAATAACGTGATAATTATCATGAAATAACGTGATAATTTCACATTATTTCATGATAATTTAGTATCATGAAATAACGTGATAGTTCTGTATCATGAAATAACGTGATATCACGTAATAACGTGTTATGAGCCCAATTTTTTTTTTTGTTTTGGCAGCAATACGCTTCCGTAATTTACTCCATCAAACATATTCAATTCAATTTTATTTGTAGAGTGCCAAATGCGGTTTACTGTGTGTAATGGGAGGCATTTCCATGGACATTTCAAAGAATGTAGCATTTTAAATGAAGATGGAAATAAAATGAAGAAGTTCTGTGAGTCAGAGTTAACTTTCTCCATTTGAGTCTCAACCGCAGACAGACAGACAGTTGTATGCAGACTTACCACACTGTCCCTTTATCAGGAGAGCAAGACAAACACACACACACACACACACACACACACACACACACACACACACACACACACACTCACTCACACACACACATAACACACACACACACACACACACACACACACACACACACTACTGCCACTGAGAACGGTAAGCAGAAAGAAATAGATTACGGAATTATAAGAAAATCGAAATTAGCTCAAGAAACGCTAATGTGCAATTTACTGTAATATGCCTTTGACATATAAACAGTCTGACATATGACTATCTTAAGTCAGGAAGGGAAAAAAAAACTTGTGTTTGTTATATCTCATTTTCAGAGTTATCACATTAGTTGCAATGTCAAACTAACTAACTAAATAAGTAAATGATTTACCAATCATTGACTTCAAGTCGTCATAGGAAATGTAATCGGAATGAGTTAAGAAGCATCATCAGAACCATTTCTTTGTTAGGAAAAACAAACACCTCATAATGTATTTATGGTGCAACATTCAAGTGGACCTTTAAAGTTCAGCTCAGCTCAGCTCACACACACACACACACACACACACACACACACACACACAGTTTGTATGCGACAATGACACAGGCCGCATGGTTCTCACTCATAGACCTATAGTGTTGCTTGTTGCCTTGTTTATAGAACTATTTTGCACAATGTCGGCCTCCAAAATGTTAAGTATTTATATTTTCAATGTTCTATAAACATGGGCTCCGGATGCCGGATGCAGCATTCTGTTTCACACAGATACCATCAAAGACTGTTGGGGTAAGTTTAACATACCCCATTACAACAAAATCATATAGGCCTTAACATTGGGAGGCAATGTTTACATGTTTTTTATTTTTACATGTTTACAAAAAGTATTTTTACATGTTATGAAAATAGAAGAAAAAGATTAAAAAGATTAAAAAGTTTGTGTTGCTTCAGATGGAGGGAAAATGAAGAAGTTTTGAGAGTTGATGTGTCATGTCACGTCTCTCCGTGTGAACCAACCTCAACATGAAGTAGCCAGCTCCTCTCAGACTAACCACACTGTTCCTGTAACTTCAGAACCAGACACTGCAACTGACAACGGTAAGAAAATACAATATAATACAACAAATACAAGAACATTTGAAGTTAAATCAATATATGTTACAATTTTCTCCAGAGAGGTTAACACAGAATTGTCAGGGAAAGGCAAATCTGTACGTAAATGAGTGTACTTGTATATTTTATATTCAGACTTGTGCCTCACATCAGCGATGTTCATAGCAGGCTAAAGCAATGTTAGATGGAATACTTGAATAAATTATCCAGAGTGAATCAATCAGTAGCCCTGTTGTTTCACATTGCTTAGTGTTGTTGATAGTTATGAGTATGACCAAACTCGATTAGGTTTTGTTTTGATATGCCCGCAACGTTTACTTTAAGCTTCACCATCTCGATCTGCATTGCACAAAATTCGGTCATTCTCATTGACACTTAGCAATGTGAAACTGAGAGGGCAACGGGTTGATTCACTCTGGATAATTCCTTTAAAAATGTAAACGTGTAACTGGTTACCTCCAATTGCCTGAAAGGTCTGGAACCTCAGTGTGTCAAGATATGTTATCATTTGGTCCAAGCTAAACTTGTGTAAATGTGTGTCTTTTATCTCAGATCTGGTTGCCACATCAGCAGTGTTCACAGCAGCTGCCCAAAGCAATGCAATGGTGCTCATGAACCTGCTTGTGATGCTCACAGTTCAAGGTAATGCTTGTTTTAGTAGCAATTGTTGACAATTAGTAATGCTTGTTTAAGTGCCAACTGTACTGAAAAATAGGTTTAGCAGCACTCTGTGTACAATATGCACATTCATATGCATTACTCTTATTTTTCTTATTGTGTGGAAAAGGTATGTGCTTCTCCTATCTTTGTTGATATTGTTTAGGGTCAACATGACAAGTATGTCTGTCTCTTTTAGATGCTGTTGCATCAGGGTGGCATGTAAATTATAACCCAGTGGAGGTCTGTGTCTTAGAGGGTTCCCCTGTGGACATGTCCTGCACTTACACATACCCTCAAGGCCTGACTGTTGACAGAGCGTTCTGGACAATTGTGGAGTCCACAGATCCACCTGAAATCACTCAAGATCCAAAATACAGTCAGAGAGTCCAGGCGCACTGTGGAGATAAGTCTAAAGGACACTGCACTCTGAAGATCAGAAGGGTCACCAGAGGAGATGCAAAAAAGTACTACTGCAGGATTACTACTCAAACTGCTGGTGAAAAATGGCTTGGGATATCAGGAGCAAAGCTTTCTCTTGCAGGTAAAAAAAGAGAATATTTAGCAACATAATGTTGTTAATAGTCCTGAAGGGGAAAAAAAATCAGTACCTTATTACAGCAGACTTATAGACTAAAATTTTAACAATCCCATTTTAAAAGGTTTGGAAGTGTCTGGAGACCAGATTGCAAAGGAGGGAGATCATTTGAGACTCACATGTAAAACCACCTGCACTCTTACCAGCAGACCATCATTCATCTGGAGTAAAGATGGACGTCCTATAGAGAAGAAGCAGATCATCAATAACCAGCTGCATCTCTACCCGGTCAGCACAGAGGATGGGGGCAGCTACACCTGTGCTGTTAGGGGCCGTGATGATATTAAATCTTCAGCTCTGTCATTAGATGTTCAATGTGAGTTCATAGTTTACACTGGCGACAATATAATAATTATTTCACAAACATAAGTAACCTGACAGAAGAACACTAACCATCAACTTTCCCCTCAGGGGTCCGTCCCCCAAAAGCATAGTTGCTAACTAAGGTAGCTTGTTAGTTAGTTTGGAATATGTTTCTGTTCCCCAAAGCCATCGGCCAGGGGTCCGTCCCCCAAAAGCATAGTTGCTAACTAAGGTAGCTTGTTAGTTAGTTTGGAATATGTTTCTGTTCCCCAAAGCCATCGGCCAGACTAACGAGCTTCCTTTGTTGACAATATAACTAACTATGGTGATAACGTCGTTAGTCAAAGCATAGTTAGTTCATCACTGGTGTCCCCCAAAAGCATAGTCCAGACTAAGCATAGTATCTTGTTAGTAAAACTTGTTAGTTCAAGCTGACACTCCAAGGTGCAAGTTAAAGCCAAAGAAGCTTAGTTATATGGCCACGTGATGTCTTCTTTGGCTGTTTTGGGGTGAAATACTGCTGACGCGACACCACTTGATGCATTACTCCCACCTACAGCGTGAATTAATTATCACAGTTTGATTGACCTCAGTTTGACTCTTACAAATGAGTTTAACTGATAGGAGGATACACGTTGTAAAATGCATGTTGTCAAAACAATTGGTCTTCTTGACTGGCAGAAACTTCAAATCACAACTTTGATGCAATTAAATCATTACATTACGATTCCTAATTTAAAATCAAGCCGTCATTACAGCATTCCCGGCTGGATTCGAACTTGAACTTACAAAACAGGTAACATGCCAACCTATACGTGACAGCCTTAGCAAGGTATGCCACTGACTAATTGAAATAGTGCACATCAAAAATTGTTCAAATCAGACATATAAATATACGTTTTTAGAATTTATTAATAATAATGGTGTGTAGTTGCTCATTAAATACTACTATTATGGCCAAATAGCCCATGCTTAACTTTCTAAAACTGTGAAGCTTGCATTGGCATTATTGGCAAATAGCACGTCCTCCCCGAAGCCCATGCTTTATTTCTGAACATATTCCAACACAAACTCATTGAAATTCCTCCTTTTCTAAAACTCGAGGCAAATAGGAAAGACAGCGAACATTATCCACAACTGTAAATGACAACACCGTAGTTTTACATTTGGTAACATTGGCGATATCCCATGATCCTAATCGCAACGAATGCCTACGAACTCTCCGGACACTTCCGAAAACATCTGCAAAGGACATAGTTTGGACTAACGTCTTCCCTACTAACCAACTTCTTACTATGGAGGTACTTACTTAGTTATCTCGTTTTGGGACACGCGGGAATAAGTTCAGTCGCTAGCTTGAACTAGCATAGTAAGATCTTCGTTAAATGCTACGTTCGTTAGTTTTTTGGGAAACGCACTCCAGGGGTCCGTCCCCCAAAAGCATAGTTGCTAACTAAGGTAGCTTGTTAGTTAGTTTGGAATATGTTTCTGTTCCCCAAAGCCATCGGCCAGACTAACGAGCTTCCTTTGTTGACAATATAACTAACTATGGTGATAACGTCGTTAGTCAAAGCATAGTTAGTTCAGCACTGGTGTCCCCCAAAAGCATAGTCCAGACTAAGCATAGTATCTTGTTAGTAAAACTTGTTAGTTCAAGCTGACACTCCAAGGTGCAAGTTAAAGCCAAAGAAGCTTAGTTATATGGCCACGTGATGTCTTCTTTGGCTGTTTTGGGGTGAAATACTGCTGACGCGACACCACTTGATGCATTACTCCCACCTACAGCGTGAATTAATTATCACAGTTTGATTGACCTCAGTTTGACTCTTACAAATGAGTTTAACTGACAGGAGGATACACGTTGTAAAATGCATGTTGTCAAAACAATTGGTCTTCTTGACTGGCAGAAACTTCAAATTACAACTTTGATGCAATTAAATCATTACATTACGATTCCTAATTTAAAATCAAGCCGTCATTACAGCATTCCCGGCTGGATTCGAACTTGAACTGACAAAACAATTATGGTGCCAATCTACACCTGACAGCTTTAGCAAGGTATGCCACTGACTAATTAAAATGACCCACATCAAAAATTGCTCAAATCATACATATAAATATATACGTTTTTAGAATTTATTGATAATAATGGTGTGTAGTTGCTCATTAAATACTACTATTATGGCCAAATAGCCCATGCTTAACTTTCTAAAATAATTGTGAAGCTTGCATTGGCATTATTGGCAAATAGCACGTCCTCCCCAAAGCCCATGCTTTATTTCTGAACATATTCCAACACAAACTCATTGAAATTGCTCCTTTTCTAAAACTCGATGCAAATAGGAAAGACAGTGAACATTATCCACAACTGTAAATGACAACACCGTAGTTTTACATTTGGTAACATTGGCGATATCCCATGATCCTAATCGCAACGAATGCCTACGAACTCTCCGGACACTTCCGAAAACATCTGCAAAGGACATAGTTTGGACTAACGTCTTCCCTACTAACCAACTTCTTACTATGGAGGTACTTACTTAGTTATCTCGTTTTGGGACACGCGGGAATAAGTTCAGTCGCTAGCTTGAACTAACATAGTAAGATCTTCGTTAAATGCTACGTTCGTTAGTTTTTTGGGAAACGCACTCCAGATCCTCCAAAGGACACCACTGTGTCTGTCAGTCCCTCTGTTCAGGTGTTTGAAGGTTCTCAGGTGACCCTGACCTGCAGCAGTAAAGCAAACCCACCCGCTGGATACACCTGGTACAAGAGGAGTGGAGCTGGAGATGTGAAGATGAGAGATGGCAAGATACTTACATTAGATAGGATTAATTATCTGGACAGAGGGGAATATTTTTGCAATGCCAACAATGCTCTTGGCCACCAGGGGGGTATTCCTGCAAAGTCGCTAATGATATCGGCGCTTATGTGATTAAGCCTCGTTTGAAGTAGCGTCAACTCAGAGATGAGGCTGAAGCCATTCCATCAACGCAAGTCAGCTGCGCCTGCCTCTCGTTAACTTAAACAAGGCTGCGTGCACGAGCTCAACACTAGACCTAAATAGGTGATTTAGGAATACCTGATGAACTGTCGTAAAATTAAGGCAGAAATAAAAGAATTACAAGAAAGAAACTTCGATATGCATACGTCATCTGTTGGATTTTGTGTGAAATAACTGAATATCACATGTTTTATAGTAGTAGGCCTACTGGCAATGCAGAAATTGGAAAAGGTGATTGAAATTATATTTTGAATCATAATGTTTGGCCATTGCTTGTTGGAGCAAATTGCCAGTCTCATTGTTCTGTCACAGCAGACTTGCACCTGCAACTGAAATCAATCAATCATTCAATTAAGACATAGCCTACAACTCCAGACACCACGTGATGGGCCGGCATGTGACACGTCTTTGATTATGCATGCATTTGTTTTTAATTCGTAACTAAAATTATTCCTAATAGATACTTCAAAATATCAATAGTAGTTTAGTAAAAAGGGGAATTAATGCATGATCACAGTGTTTGCAAAACCTATCAACCTTTATTTGGTGGGAAAGATTATTAAGCAGGTGTATGGAACCTTTTTTGGTGACTTGTGTTTCTGACTGATTGTATTTTCTGAGACACCGCTTTATTAAGCCTTGCAGTTAACCTGCCACGGAGCTGGTTAGTTTGGGAGCATATGTTACCCCAGCAACTCAGCTGCGATTACTGTTAGCGAGAGTAATGGAACTGAACTCACACTAAAACTAGCGCCGCTTGCCGAAATTAGCGCGGCTTAGCGAATAACTCCGTTGATGGAATACCCCCCAGAACTCCAATCCAGTGTCAATAAATGTTTTGTGTAAGTATTGTATGGTTGATGTTGTCACATTATCTTTTAGCTCTGTAAAAGAAAACATACTGTCCTCGTAGATTTCGTTATACCGTTCTTGTACACTATTTGACTCTTTATTTTAGATAAACCAATGAACACTCGGGTCACTGCTCCCAATCAGCCACTAGAGGGCGATACAGTGACTCTGACCTGCAGCAGTGATGCCAACCCACCAGTGGAGAACTACACCTGGTTTAAGGTGAATGAGTCCGGTTCAGTCGGAAGTGGACAGCAGCTTAACATCACCTACATCAGACCTGAACAAGGAGGTGAATACTACTGTGAGGCCAGGAATACCATTGGAGCTGCTCTATCAACTGCAGTATTATTGGAAGGTATGTCTCTTTACTCTCCTCCTCCCTACATCTACTGTATGCACAACTCTTCTCTCTTTATCATTCTTCCTCCCTCAAACATCCACAACAAAACTCAACTATACTCAAACACACACACACACACACACACACACACACACACACACACACACACACACACACACACACACACAGTAATTTCTTTATGTCTTGTCCCAAATTAGTTGTGAGAAGCAGCAACAACATGATGCTCTACATCCTCATTGCCACTGCAGCTTGTGGAGTGTTTGGTCTTCTATGTGTCTCTCTCTGGATGAGGTTTGTGTTTTATTGCCTGTTGTAAAGTTGTGCTCATTTGTATGAATGATCTGCAATGCAGTCGCTTTTTGAATTACCTGGCACGATACCTGTATGTGGACTTGCACTCACATGAGAAACAGGAAAGAATAATTTTTCTGTACATTTTTGCCTTTAATTATGATGCTGCTGACAGGCATCAAAGGGAAAAAAAGGGTATCAAATACACACATGGGTTCTGTTTACCAGAACCAGAGCCTCAACAACACCCAACCTAATGGAGTTAGCCAGAGCCTTAACATCAACACCACCCAACCTGATGCAGTTTACCAGAGCCTGGACCCCAACACCACCCAACCTGATGCAGTTTACCAGAGCCTGGACCCCAACACCACCCAATCTGATGCACTTTACCAGAGCCTGAACCCCAACACCACCCAACCTGATACAGTTTACCAGAGCCTGAACCCCAACACCACCCAACCTGATGCAGTTTACCAGAGCCTGAACCCCAACACCACCCAACCTGATGCAAT
>JAODXP020000033.1:21386302-21419824 GCA_027497455.2 Sardinella longiceps | reverse complement strand
GCAGCTAACACCATTCGTTCAGGAGGGTGAAGGCCAAGCCAATCGCATCACTATAACATCAGACAATGGTCAACTAGACAGAGCACGATACTGGAAGCTGCTGGTAGACTTGGACAAGAAACTCTGGTTTCCACCGCAAATCACAGCCACCAACCTGTGACCAGACCTTGTTCTGTGGTCAGCTGCTACCAAGCTTGTCTACATCATCAAGCTCACCACTCCCTGGGAGAGCGCAGTGGAGGAGGCATATGAGCATAAAAGACTGAGGTATGCTGAACTGGCAGGCAATGCACAACAACAAGGCTGGAATGAGAAGGTATGCCCAGTGGATTTAGGCTGCAGAGGATTTGTAGCCACCTCAACATCCAGGTTACTCAGGGAATTGCGAGGGAAGGCCCATCGGCAGGTAGTCAAAGACCTCTCTATGGCTGCTGAAAAGGGAATCGAGTGGCTGTGGATAAAGAGAAAAGACTCAGTCTGGGCCTTCAAGTGATGTGATGGCGCCTAGGGATTGAAATTGGGGCGCTGGGACTCACTGCTGAATCCTCTGGAGGTGTTGTGGGCTCATCACCGAAACACTCAGGAAGGAGGGCGCCCACTTGACAACCAGAAAGGTGCCATCACTCAATTGACCATCCCACAGAGTCTCAGCAGTGCCTCAAGTTTGAATCAATGGATAACAATTATCATGTCCTATACAACGAATCTAAGACTTGTCTAAATATTTAAAGTTACAGAAAACCTTTTTCAATGACTGTTATCATTATTAGCATAATAATAATGCTAATAATATAATATTTGCATTTTTTTAAATATTAGCTACCATCTTTGATCTAGGCTATTGCTCAAAGACATTTATAAGAAACTTTCATGTAAATAATGTCCATTTATTTCCATGGAATAATTCCATGGTAAAATATAGAGCGGAAAATATGAAATTTTGTTAGCGAATATAGCTGTATTAGGCTATGCCTGGTAAATCAGTAATTGAAAAAAACAACAAAACAAAGTGTACCAAGTAGGCTTACTGTTAATGATATCATCTTAATACAGAGTACTCCTAAATCATTTTAATAACTTCTCTTGAGCATTTAAACATAGGTTCTAGTATCTTAATAGAAAATATTAAATAACGATTAGCATAATTAGCATAATGCTAGCTTTTTGGATTTTATTTTGTAAATATCATCTTGTACCTTTGATGTAATACTTAAGAAACACAGAGAGAAACAAACATGTCATAAATGTGCATTTGTTAGCATGGAATAACAGTGCTTGCTAAAACACAGTGCTTAAAATCGGTAAATTCGGCAGCCATTTTGTTTCTGCAAATTAGATAGTCAAAACCTCAAAATTCAGCTTGTGAACAGGGCTAGTTGAATTCAGCACACCTTAATTATGTTAAAAAGACCTGTTCACAACTTTTACTAAAAAATGCTTCTAGGAGGCACATTTATCAAAAATGCCTCTAGACTATATGAATGTAGTAATATTTACATTTCTCTAGAAATTGCACACACTTCACAGCAACAACTACTCTCCCATTAAAAGTAAAAGTCACATCCATAACGCAAATTGAAAGGCTCATATTCTTATAATGTAAATCATGATATTAATTTTTTGTGTTTGTCTATATTTAGCCATGGGGTTTGCATAAGAATATGATCAAAATTGTGAGATACTGCTAGGTTTGCGGAGGTTATGGCATTTTGTTCATAATGCTGGAATTGCCCATATACCAATTCCATGAAATGCAATTTATTGTCTGAAGGATTTCATTGCTCTCTCTCGCTCCCTCTCTATCTCTCTCCCCCACAGATACAGTACAGTACTGTTCCTCTTTAGTTATCAAGGATAGAGTGACACAGGTAAAAAAAAAAAAAAAATGAAAGCAATTATGTGTGGAAAACAAAACAAAAAAAACTGTAATAATATTATTGATAACTGTATCCTTTACGCTGCAGGACAATTGGCCAGTGATGACTCCAGTTGCATTTCACCCTCCTCTACTCATTCTGGTGCTGAGTATTACAGGTGAGGAGGAGTAGACATGATAATTCCAACACAAACCAGCCCCTTGGCAGTATTGGAAATGTCACCGGTATAACTGGGTTTCACTTGACGTCACTAACGTATTTTTCTAAGCGTCGCTCTGTATTTTTCTAAGCGCGCGAACCTCAGCTGATGGGCCACGTGGAGCTAGAGCCATTGAAAGTACTGTGTTTTGTCTGCGACTTACTTGTACAAAATGCCTTAGTTTTTGGATGTTATAAACTGTCTAACCGAGAGAAAGGAAAGGGTTACTATGGAGTACCTAAGGAAATCTCCCGTAAAGGTGAGAAATGGAAAAAAAAATCTCACAGAACAACGCTGTAGTTGTAATGCCCACAGCATCGATTGTCGGCAAATCTTTCCGCTCTTTAGAAAATTCTGACATTTTCATCAAGTACGGGTCACGTCCAATGTATTTCCCTACTAACTCCTTGTATCTATCCCTACATACCGGCTCTAAACCACTATAGTATGCACTTTTCTCTGTGTCCTCCATTGCTGTTGTTATGCTTGCCTCCACTTCCTGCCCATCAGTTCGAATTGTTTGCGCTCCCGTTATTGTCACCTAGTGGCCAACACTTGAATAAGCAACGTCAGGTCCCAGCAGCAGAAAACCACAGACAGCCAAATTTATGCAAAACCAATATATTTTATTTTAGCCTATAAATTAACATATAAAAGTGACTGCAATCATTAAAAGGAGAATAGTCCAATAGTCTCTTTAAGCCAAAGGCTCAACTAAAGTTGCTCGTCCCCTGCTCGCCTCACAGACAGTCCTTCAGAGCAGTGGAAAGGGTCACGTTCGGCACGGGGGCATCGGTAGTCGTCAGACCAGCAGCGGTAGTTACGGTTCTCCAAGCAGCAGTAGGCGTGGGAAGAAAGCACGGGGTCCGGGCAGTCTTCAGGAGCAGTCTGGGATACACAACAGGTTGGCCGGAGGCTAAAAGGAAACACCAGACATGAGCACTCTAAGAACACAGAAGCAGGGAGCACAGACACACAATACTGGGTTGAGTCTGTATAGTTACGGCCCTTCAGGCAGCAGTAGCGAGCGTTGAGAGGTTCACGTGTAGTCCCACAGTCCTCAGGACGGCGCCGACTCCGGAGACCACACAACAAGCAGGAAGCTGGAGAGAATCCCAAGAGTGACTAGATGCTCCACAGCATACGGCACAAGCAGACGTTCGGAAGCAGAGAGTTAGTTACGGCCCTTTAAGCTGCAGTAGCGAGCGTTGAGTGGAGTAGAACACACCGACATTCAACAGGGGGGCTGGAGCCTGGGCCTCTGGATTTGGAGTGAAACACAAACACTTAGGCACCACAGGAGAAAAATAGTGACAAAAACACTCACGCCCAGGTAGCAAACAAATACGGCCCTTTAAGGAGAAAATTAATGATGTGGCCTTTGAAGCGAGGCTACGAACGAGATTCCGAGCAAAAAGGGGGCTTTCCTCATGGAACCTCGTTCGAGATCTGTCTCCTTTCCTTAAAAAGCACGTGACCAACCAAATGTGAGACCTCACATTCTGTGTACACGTCAGTGGCTCATTTCGAGTGTTGCTCCCGCTGAAAAGGCGTCAGATCCTCGCCTGCGTATTGAGTTGACGTTTGGTGTTTGTGAGAGGCAGGTTGTGCGTGCGTTGACTTGTGATGCTGGTTGTTAAAGATGGCAAAGCAAGGCTTCATGAGTTAATGAGACTTTCCAGCGCAAAGGCTCACCAAAAGGCTCATTACCCGAGAGCTCATGAGATCTTTCTCTCTAGTGTCACCTGCTGTCCAAAGGGAAATATAACAGCCTAAATTAGCCTCGTAGATGTAGGCTCTGGTTTGTGTAAATGTGGTCACACTTCGCTAACCTTTTCTTGTTCAGCACTTTGGCTTGACTGCAGTTGTTTTTAGATGTTCTGTATAAATAAATGCATACTTAAACCAGTTGAAGCCTAAACCAATGAATGATTATAAAAGTGTGAGAGTGTGTGTATGTGTGTATCTGGAAATAATATTATTTTAATGCTTATCAATCAAATTAAATGAACGCAAGACTTCTTATGAAACTAGGAACAAACTTTAACAGACCAACAGACCAGTATACTAATATAATTTGCACTACTACTAGGCTACTACAATAATAATAATAATAATAATAATAATAATAATAATATCAGGGTAATTAATCAGAGAGCGTGTAGGCCTACATTTGTGTATGTGTGTGGATACATGTGGTTTTCTGTAAATAATAAATAAAGAATGTTTAATACTGTGTTGCGAAATAATCTGTTCATAATAAACACTGTAAACCTATGAATTAATCAAATACATACATCTGTAAGTACATAATTAGTAAATAACTTAGCTTACTTGCACATACAGCATAAATTGCTGTTCAAAGCAAATAACACTGAGAACCTTCTGTAATGCTCTGCTATTGAGACTAATGTAAAAAAAAAAAAAAAAAAAAACACTGCTGTTACACAGCTTGGCCACAGGATGGTGCTCTAAGACCACAAATGGGAACACTAAATAAACTCTGAAGCCTACAGAAACCGATGCCGCGAACAGCACGGTAAATTGCACTTCAGAGTGCTCAATAGAAGCTCGAATACGAGCATAAGATTTGGATAGAACTCCTCCGGCAAAAAAAATACATTTTACTTTCCCTTTTCAACATATTTATTTTGTGTATACCATGTTTAATGAATTAAATTATGGGCTGAAAATACTGATAACACCATCTCTAGAAATATTTTGATTGAATTCTCAGCTCTGCCGTTTATGTCTCAAACATTCTATTCAGAGATTCCCGTAGGCTTTAGTTGTCATAAATACGGTCCACCAATCAATCTGACATTACATACAAAATGTGCGATCATTAGTATGAAATGTTGTCTAAGTATCTCTCATTTATTTGCTACGTTTGCAACATTTTCTGTAACAACCAGCATCACAAGTCAACGCACGCACAACCTGCCTCTCACAAACACCAAACGTCAACTCAATACGCAGGCGAGGATCTGACGCCTTTTCAGCGGGAGCAACACTCGAAATGAGCCACTGACGTGTACACAGAATGTGAGGTCTCACATTTGGTTGGTCACGTGCTTTTTAAGGAAAGGAGACAGATCTCGAACGAGGTTCCATGAGGAACGCCCCTTTTTGCTCGGAATCTCGTTCGTAGCCTCGCTTCAAAGGCCACATCATTACTGGTTGTTACAGAAAATGTTGCAAACGTAGCAAATAAATGAGAGATACTTAGACAACATTTCATACTAATGATCGCACATTTTGTATGTAATGTCAGATTGATTGGTGGACCGTATTTATGACAACTAAAGCCTACGGGAATCTCTGAATAGAATGTTTGAGACATAAACGGCAGAGCTGAGAATTCAATCAAAATATTTCTAGAGATGGTGTTATCAGTATTTTCAGCCCATAATTTAATTCATTAAACATGGTATACACAAAATAAATATGTTGAAAAGGGAAAGTAAAATGTATTTTTTTGCCGGAGGAGTTCTATCCAAATCTTATGCTCGTATTCGAAGCTTATTGAGCACTCTGAAGTGCAATTTACCGTGCTGTTCGCGCATCGGTTTCTGTAGGCTTCAGAGTTTATTTAGTGTTCCCATTTGTGGTCTTAGAGCACCATCCTATGGCCAAGCTGTGTAACAGCAGTGTTTTTTTTTTTTTTTTTTTTTTACATTAGTCTCAATAGCAGAGCATTACAGAAGGTTCTCAGTGTTATTTGCTTTGAACAGCAATTTATGCTGTATGTGCAAGTAAGCTAAGTTATTTACTAATTATGTACTTACAGATGTATGTATTTGATTAATTCATAGGTTTACAGTGTTTATTATGAACAGATTATTTCGCAACACAGTATTAAACATTCTTTATTTATTATTTACAGAAAACCACATGTATCCACACACATACACAAATGTAGGCCTACACGCTCTCTGATTAATTACCCTGATATTATTATTATTATTATTATTGTAGTAGCCTAGTAGTAGTGCAAATTATATTAGTATACTGGTCTGTTGGTCTGTTAAAGTTTGTTCCTAGTTTCATAAGAAGTCTTGCGTTCATTTAATTTGATTGATAAGCATTAAAATAATATTATTTCCAGATACACACACACACACACTCTCACACTTTTATAATCATTCATTGGTTTAGGCTTCAACTGGTTTAAGTATGCATTTATTTATACAGAACATCTAAAAACAACTGCAGTCAAGCCAAAGTGCTGAACAAGAAAAGGTTAGCGAAGTGTGACCACATTTACACAAACCAGAGCCTACATCTACGAGGCTAATTTAGGCTGTTATATTTCCCTTTGGACAGCAGGTGACACTAGAGAGAAAGATCTCATGAGCTCTCGGGTAATGAGCCTTTTGGTGAGCCTTTGCGCTGGAAAGTCTCATTAACTCATGAAGCCTTGCTTTGCCATCTTTAGAGAAAATTGAGTGCGTTGTACAAGCAGCGGCGGCAAACATCAAGCAGGGCAGCAGCAGGCAGACAGCAAGGGTGTTCTCGATCCAGCAGCTCCCAGTTCCTCACAAAGACTGGCTTTTTATACCCTGTTACCAGGGCGTGGCCAGTCATTAGGTCATCAGCTACTAATTGCAACCATAACCAGTCAAGCCGAAGCAATAATCTGTTCTCATTCACTCATTAGTCTGTCACAGGAAGTTCAGACCAAATATGGACAAATAGGCGGAGCAACTCAACAAGTTCCAATCAAACAGTCAAGCCAACAAGGCAGGGGGAAGAGGGGCACTCCAAATATGGGCATTTTAGGGAAACAGGAAGTGGATTGCCAGGTTGGTCCAAAAGCAGCAGTCAAATAGAGCAGAAAGACAATAGCTGTAAAATCCACTACAAAGATTATGCACACATTGAAATCACACAGTAAAAATCCACTACAATTCAGTAAAAATGATGTTCACACAGCAAACACAATAATACATCAAATCTGCACAAATAAGGCTCTAATGACAAATGCGTGTTTGGAACCAGGAAGGACTAAGTCCACCTGTGACATTATCACGTCACTGAAACCCTGCTATTGTCTGTTCTCTGTTGCAGTTTCTATGGTGACAATGCAAACAGATCCAGGGAAGCCCTGTGTGTTCCCATTCATCTATAAGAGCAAGACCTACACAGACTGCACTTCTGAGGACTATGGCAAGCCATGGTGTTCCACAAAGAAATATTACCAAGGCAAATGGAGATACTGTGAGAGTGAGTGCATATTGCATTACTAGAATAAATAAGATATTAAAGCCACGTTCAGCAAGTCTCTGTATTTTTTTCCGTTTTTGTGTATGCACTGTGCACCCCAAAGCTGTAGATGGCGCTGCTACGTGTAATTACGCGAGACCCTACGACACACTGTCGTAAATCCTTTCCCACCGGACGCTTTACTGCTGTTGCTATCGATACAGTCTCATGCCTCTGCTCACGCTGGATTTACAACTAATGTTTACAACAGACCGACAACATGTCTACTGAGGTAAGTAACACTATTCACGCTTAAAAAGTGGTAAAACAAACCAACTATTTGCTGCTTTGCACTTTGTAAGTGTATGTATTTTATCGTGTGAAAAATACACTTTAGTTGTAAAGTATACGGTGTCAGACCAGCCACTAACCTAACGTTAGCCAATGCTATACATGAATGAAACTTTTCTACCATTTCTATGCGTAATTGTAATGCTACTTTTCAAGCGTTCAATACTTTATCTAAAAGAGATATGCTTTGACGTAGGCAAAATTGATCTGATTATAATGAGAATTGGCTTAGAAAGTGTGAAAACTAATGATACTGTGTTAGTGGGCAGACGTATCACATTTGAGTAACACTATGTTGAGAGAAGCAGCCTATGACAGCATGGTTTCTATTCTTCGTTTTCAAGCCTAAGGATACTCCATATTTGTGGTATAAAGCTAAAACGTTTCCAATGATATTGCAGGAATCTAATTCGACAACCTCGTCTGACTTCACCCCTCGGGCAATGGGTTCCCGAGGTGCTAGACCGAGAACCCCAAGAGTGAGAGACCTCAACCAAGAGGATCAAAGGAGGCTACAGGATCTGCACGAGAGGAGAAATGGCAGAGGTTCGCTTCCTGTGACAATTTACCCATGCAAGATCTAAATATTTTTGCCCATGCAATATCTAAATATTTGTACACTGTTTGTTTTATCTCCTTTTTACTTGAAAAATGTTACTTGTAAATAGTTATAACCACATTCTCTACCTCAAATATTTATTTTTTTCAAAAGAAGAAATGGACATTTTTGTCTATCAATGTTTATTTATTTACAAAGAATATGCAATTATTTTGTTGTGTGAACGAGGAAAAATAAAATAAAAACATTTACAAACAGTTGCATGTGCATTTGTTATAAACAAGTGGACTAGTGTGGCATCAAATGTGAAAAGTGCAACCTCATTCGCCTTGAGGATTTGGAAGTGCTAGGTCCCCCCATGACACTTGCTGAGCAACCAGCTCCTCTGTTGATGGCGGAGGCTGAGCAGAGGACAGTAATCCAAGCCGCCTAGGGTCATCTGGTCGCATTGAAATTTTACGGGGAAGACCAGTGCCACTGATCAGCCTCTTCTGCAGAATTGTCTTCTGCAGCTCAGGGATGTAGGTGAACCTTTTCTTTTCCTTCACGGTGTACACCAGTTCTTCGATTTCTTGTTGTATTTCCTTCTGTACCTGATGAACAAGTAAATAATGTAATTAGTCAATATTATCATTACTCTTTTCTTTTTTTGAAACACTGAGGTCTTGGCATGTAAACAAACTCACATTTTATGTCCCTCCTTCTCCAGTGCTGGCAAGCGCTGATTGTGTTTATTGTAGTCGATGGCTGCCAGTAGTGTCCGTGTTTTGTAGATGAAGAGTGTGTAGGCCATTCGTTTGGAGGCATACATCATGATTTTGGAAGCCCTGGGAATGTTAGGAGATTTACATTCAGCGATGTTTACTGTTACGTGATTGAAACAATGCATGTTTCTGCCAGTCATCTGGCAATTCTGAAATGACACCCAATTACAATGCTCACCGGAAGATCAGAAACTTGGGAACCAGGTTTAGCCACCTCTTGTCCAGGACGATTGCAGCTAGGGCCAGGTGTGCGGCTGAACCTGTAATGATGATGCTGACAGTGAACACTGTGCATTCTTGCCAATTCAAACATTTTTTTACTCATTACATTTAGTCACAATACCTTGCTCTATCCAGGGCTTGTCATGTTCATCTTCTTCAAGGGGCTCATGTAGACAGTAACCAGTTGGCCAAGAATGTTCGTTGCGGACATGATGTAGCAAGCCAGCACACATCAGCTGTGCAGTGTGACAATACATGCAAAATTAATACAAATTCTACCTAAAAGCAAGCACCATAACATTGACGACAATAAATATTTTGTAAAACATACCTTGAACTGCTCTTCTGTGTCGCAATGCTTGCTACAGTACCAGAAGTGGTTCACTATCTCTTTGGTCCAAACCAGAAGGGATGTCTGCTGCTTTACTGTGCCAGCCTGATTGAAATTAAAATCATTAGAAACATGTCTATGCTCTGCATACCTACAACCAACAATGAGTTTGATGTAACCTAAGGAGAACAGAAGAAACATGTAGAACAGTGAATCGAAATGGCCATGTACATTTACCAGTAATCTCATTC
This sequence comes from Sardinella longiceps, assembly GCA_027497455.2. NCBI lineage: Eukaryota > Metazoa > Chordata > Actinopteri > Clupeiformes > Clupeidae > Sardinella > Sardinella longiceps. Next base: position 21,410,065 of record JAODXP020000033.1, on the reverse strand, counting down.
CTGTGCAAATGTTCACACCTTTACTTGTAAGCAGCCCCTGACTGTCACCCCCCTCCCTTTGTCTTGTTTGAGATGTGGAGCCAGGCCCTTCACATACAACAATAGCGTAGGGGAAGGGCAAGGCAGACAGTAGCTTACACCAAGTGAATGTATTATGTCCAACACAGACTTACTGACAACATAAAAATATAATTTTACCCATTCTAGTACTACTCCAATCCCCCGGGGTTTGAGGATGACCTGAAAAGGTGGCACTCCATGACAGGCACGCAGAGACCGAATGTCTAACTTACGTGGTTGCACTTCTGTATGGGTACTATAACATGTTGAGCGAGTTGAAACAAGTTGTCTTTGTAGCTAATGTTTGCAGATTTGCCAACCAGATCTTCTTCTTTGGTGACTTTTGCTTGGCCAAGGACAATTCTCCAACAAGCATCAAAACATTTCTGTGGTTACATCGCTATAGGTAACGTTAGTAGCCCACACAGGATTTCTTGGAGGCTAGCTAGCTAGCTAGGTAGCTAATCGGCTATCGTTGTCGTTAGCTATTATTTGAAATTGAAACCCCATTTGAACACCAAAAATAGGAGTAAATTATAACTATTAACAACGTGTAGGATCCTAGATTCAGACATGTAGGTGAGATGTACTTACAACTGCAAAAGTAGCACAGCCAGGTCGGCATCTGTTTTGCAGGATGCTTCGCTGTCTCAGAGCTCTCGTCATTCACTGAACGCCCGACCAAGGTTTACCCTGCTGCATTTCCTTGCGTGGTCTCTAGCTCTCTTCTTCGCCTTCGACTCCTCCGAAAGCGGCCTTTTCTCGTCCTTTTTTGTTCTTTTCGCTGGTTCTGCCATTTCGATGATATGAAAACGAGCAGCATTCTGCCGGCTGAAGCTATTTGGGGGTGTGTCTCGAGTCGAAATGCCGTAAAGCAGTTCGTTGTTCTCGTCACCTAACGCGCCTCACGAGACTTCCAAAGCAAGGCAGGCGCAGGGACGCGGCTGGAAACTTACAGAAACGATTCTACGGCCAGGGAGGGTAGTGAGATGAGAGAAAAATAAAATTTTCGACATAACGGGTCAGACAACTGAAAGAATGATTTTCAAAGGATTTTATGACTATAAAAATGCTACTGAAAGCCTCTTTAATACAGTACCATGAATTTGTAACTGTGTATTTGCACTGTCATAACAGCTAGGCTATCTTTTATGATGTCTTAATGGTAAATCAAACTGCTTCCACTTTAGTTGAGGTACTGTCACAAAGGTGTCATGACAGCTAGTCTATCCTTCATGATGTCTTAATGACAATTAAAATCCTACCACTTTACTTGAGGTCCAAGAATGTATTCACTACACTGGGTAACACTTTGCGGTAAGGGTACATGAATTATCATGAATTCATGCATGAAATCATTCATGATAAATTCATGATTCATGCATTACTTCATCTCTGAAAGTCTAATGAGTTATCAGGAATTAACATGAATTCATTGTTTGTCATTAATGACCTCCTGCTGAAATAGCAGATGATCTTAAGTATTAGTTACTCTGGGTACATCATCATGAGTCATGATTAATTAGCATGAAGAGGTGGATTATCCGGATTAACTACTGATTGTTTATTTGTACTTCACACGTCTGTAATGAAAATTGTAGATCTGGATCTACATGAGACTGGTGTCTGTTTTGTGTTTCAGGTGAAAGCAGTTGGAGTGTGTCTTACTCTCCGCAGAGTATCTGTACTTTCGAGGGATCTACAGTCGACATGTCCTGCTCTTACACGTATCCCTCTCATCTGACAGTGCAGGAAGCCTACTGGACAACCTCAGATAGTCCTGCAGCCACTGATATCTCTCAGCTGTCTCAGTATAAAGATAGAGTTAGGGTGAACTGTAGAGATAAACAGTGCGCTCTAAAATTAAGCTCAGTTACACATTTAGATGAATATTTCTATTGCAGTATTACAGTCAATGTTAACCAAACGAAATATATAGGGAAAGGTGGAGTTAAATTATCTCTCACAGGTAAAGTCTTTTGTTTCTATTTTATTATTGATATGCAGTTGTTGAACTTTTAGTGGAGGGTTTATTGATCTATTGCAGTACCTCCAATTTGTTTCATCTCATAGACTTGAAGGTGGAGGCTCCCAAAACTGTCACTGAGGGAAATCATGTGACTCTCACCTGCAAAACCACCTGTGATGTCACCGGCAGTCCCTCATTCATCTGGAGTAAAGATGGACGTCCTGTAGAGAGAAGCAGATCATCAACAACCAGCTGCAGCTCCACCCAGTTAGCAGAAAGGATGATGGCAGCTACACCTGTGCTGTTAGAGGACATGAGAATCTCCCAGCTCCACCTGAGAGACTCAGTGTTATGTGTGAGTATAACAAATGATGGGAAATCCTCAGTCCACAGTGTCATACCTAGTGCAAGTTTATTATAAAATTACAATATAGAGTCTTACAATTATACATGAGAGACAATATATTAGGGAAAATGAATAGCTACCAGTACGTACAGATTTCAATACATTGTTAGAAGTTGTTGAGTACGGTCATTTGTCAAAATTTTCAACAAATCTGTGTTGCTTAAGCCAAGATATCACGGTTAGCAGCTAGCCTATGCAGCCAGCAAGCTAAATCTATTGGGCAAGTTTCTAACTTTCTGACGTCAACACAAATCATGACCCTGTGAGTCTGAAGAGGCTACAAACCTTTTCTTTTTTTTTTTTTACCTCAGTGCAACATAGCCACAAGTGTTGTAATCAAAACGATATGCATTGTTAGCCCAGTAGTGGTACAGAAATGTTTACACACAGCGTTTTAGAAGACTGTACCTTACCTCTGTTGATTTGCCCAATAGACTCCGCTATATGGCAGGCTCGCTGCTAACCGTGATATCTCGGCTTAGGCAACACGGATTTGTTTCATGTTTTGACAACTGAATGTACTGAACGACTTCTAAAAATATAATCAAAGCTGTGTGTACTGGTGCTCCCCTTTAAATCCCTGTTGGCATTTAGATCTCCCACAAAACATGCAAATTCAAGTCAGTCCATCTGGTGAAATTAAAGAAGGAATCAGAGTAACTCTGACCTGCATGAGTGAAGCTGACCCACCAGTACACACATACACCTGGATCAAGAAGAGTGGAGCTGTAGAACTGAAGTCAGGAGAGGAGAACACACTCACCTTCAGCAAGATCCGTTCTGAGGACAGTGGAGAGTATTTCTGTCGGGCAGCCAATACAATTGGTCATCAGGATTCTCCTGCGATGACTGTTCAAGTTTCATGTGAGTTTCAAAGAGCCTCCACACTTGTGTAGTTTTGCTTCAGTTCTCAGTTGAAGATTATCTGTTCCCTCTTATCTATCTAGATCCCCCAAAGAACTCAAGAGTCATCACTAGTCCTTCAGGTGTGATAATCAAGGGCAGTTCGGTGACTCTTACCTGCAGCAGTGATGCCTACCCACCTGTGAAGAACTTCATCTGGTTTAAGAGTGGAGCACAAATCTCCCTTATGGAATCTGGGCAGAATCACAGCATCACTAACATCATATGTGAGGATGGAGGAAAGTATTACTGTGAGGCTGGGAATGAATATGGAGCTGATAAATCTACTGCTGTGTTGATAACAGTGATAGGTATGTACTGTAACTGTAATAGGCTGGCGTGTGTGTGTGTGTCGGTGTGGCCATTTCTACATTATCCTCCGAGGGCTGAACTTAACTGTTCTTCACAATTTGAGTAATGTAAAGACAACTCTAGTATATGAGGCACTGTCTAGTAGCACTAGTAGCACAAACAGCGGAGTACTCCTAAACTGCACTCCAATTTTTTATATAGGAGTAATCCTCTGAGACCCTCTTTTAGTTAGGATCAATGGCAACTCTTGGGCTAAAATAAAACCTCCGTTACAATGATTGATGTCAGTTCTCATGCACGAGCCTGTTTGCATTTACATCGGAGATTGGTTGATGAGTGACAGGTCGGTGTCATCTTCACTTTTTTTTAATACTGTAGTTTCACAGTAGTATGAAGTAAACATAGGAGCAAGCACATTCATTTTTCCTGGCTTTTGAATAAGGAGTCTGGCTGACTGTAATAGGCCAATGTGTGTATGTGTGTGTGTGTGTGTGGGGCCATTTTTACATAATCTTCTGTGGGCTGAAATTACAATTTTCTTGTCTTCACAATTTGAGAGTAACACTTTATTTGAAAGTACCATGATAAGACTGACATGACACTGTCATTAACTATGACATGACGTTGTCAAGAATTTGTCATAAACTTTACAAACCTGTCATGACTTCTGACATACCCTAACCTTAACCCTAACCATGACAAATACCGGGTGACTCTTAATGACATAAGTCATGACAAGTGTATAAAGTTTATGACAGATTCATGATGTCATGTCATTGTTAATGACAGTGTCATGTCACTCTTATGATGGTACTTTCAAATAAAGTGTAACTGTTAATTGTTTTATTTCTTGCATTAATAATATGTTGCAAGAATATTTTTGTGCATCTATGTTATTTGTTGTAATGTGCTATGTGAGTCCCATTGGCCAATGACCCGATTTGTCTTCTTGAATGTCACTTGTGTGAGTTAATTTATGATTGGATATGGTTCTGTAACTTTGATAGCTGTATTTACAACAAATCTTTACGCTGTGGTAGCCTTCATGTAATATAAATTATGCCGACATGCCTTAATCGCCACTTACAATAGTCTTCTCTGTTGTTCCATTTCTATCTTTTTCTTAATATTTTCACTTCATTTTACTGCTGCTTATACTAATATGAAGTAAACGAAGGAGCAAGCACATTTATTTTCCTGGCTATGGAATAAGGAGTTTGGCTGACTGTTTTATAAATGTTAATGCTCTGGGTGCACACCTAGAGAGCAGTACAACAAAATTATTTAAATGAAGAATATTTGGATGAACAAAGAGTAATATCACATTAAATCAAATGAATTCCTCTCACAGGCTTGAAGGTGGAGGCTCTTAAAACTGTCACTGAGGGAGATCATGTGACTCTCACCTGCAAAACCACCTGTCATCTTACTGGCAGTCCTTCATTCATCTGGAGTAAAGATGGACGTCCTGTAGAGAAGAAGCAGATCATCAACAACCAGCTGCAGCTCCACCCAGTCAGCAGAGAGGATGGGGGCAACTACACCTGTGCTGTTGGAGAACATGAGAATCTCCCATCTCCACCTGAGAGACTTATTGTCATGTGTGAGTATGATTTCACGACAGACAATCAAGATTCCATAGTATGCACCCACTGATCATAGCTGAATAATGTGTATTATTTATTTATATATTTATTTATTTATTTATTTTAAACAGCTGTACAAGATAGCTAGGCTTACAGTATGCAATTTCAAAATAGAGTAAGTTTACAAAAGTGCAATACAGAGGTTCACCTTTGCATATGAGGGACTATGTGTACTGTATAAGGACAAATACTTAAGCTTTTATTTGGTAAGGCAAATTTAATTCCGTCCATCTGGTTCAGTAACTGTATGTTTCTTCCAGATGCTCCAAAGAACACAAGAGTTGTGTCTGATCCATCTGGTGAAATAACTGAGGGAAGCAGAGTAACTCTGACCTGCATGAGTGAAGCTGACCCACCAGTACACACATACACCTGGATCAAGAAGAATGGAGCTGTAGAACTGAAGTCAGGAGAAGAGAACACACTCACTCTCAACAACATCCATTCTGAGGACAATGGAGAGTATCTCTGTCAAGTAGCCAATAGGATTGGACAACAGAAATCTGCATCAGTGTCTCTTCATGTGCTATGTGAGCATCACAGCAAAATTACCGTAATGTGATTCAGAGAGCAGATGTCAACACAGCAGTTGCTGACATCCTTAAAATATTTCCCTAGTTATTAAATGGTTGTACAGTGTTACGTTTCTAGACAAATTAATTATTTATCATTTATTGTATTTGTATATTTGTTCCAGATCCTCCAAAGAACATTACAATTGAGCCTGGCCCATCTGGTGAAATAACTGAGGGAAGCAGAGTAACTCTGACCTGCATGAGTGAAGCTGACCCACCAGTGCACACATACACCTGGATCAAGAAGAGTGGAGCTGTAGAGCTGAAGTCAGGAGAGGAGAACACACTCACCTTCAGCAAGATCCATTCAGAGGACAGTGGAGAGTATCTCTGTAGAGCAACCAATAAGATTGGACATCAGGATTCTCTATATGTGCCTCTTCATGTGCTATGTGAGTATCACAGTAAAATTTACAGTAATGTGATTGAGAAAAGAGAACAGATGCCAACACTGCTGACTTCCTTAATCCATCTGCCCAGTTAGTAAATGGTTGTATTATGTTTATAGACAAATGTATTAATTATTTACTACATTTGTATATTTGTTCCAGATCCTCCAAAGAACATAAATATTGTGTCTGGTCCACCTGGTGAAATAACTGAGGGAAGTAATGTGACTCTGACCTGCACGAGTGAAGCTGACCCACCAGTACACACCTACACCTGGATCAAGAAGAGTGGAGCTGTAGAACTGAAGTCAGGAGAGGAGAAGACACTCACCTTCAGCAAGATCCGTTATGAGGACAGTGGAGAGTATCTCTGTCAAACAGCCAATAATATTGGACAACTAAATTCTCCTGCTGTGTTTGTCCAAGTTTTATGTGAGTCTGAAAGTGCAAAAGACAATTTAGTGTTAATGTTGTCAGATGTGATGTCAGCTGAAGTTTACATGTTCTTTCTCACCCCATCTAGATCCCCCAAAGAACACAAGAGTCTTCACTAATCCTTCAGCTGTGATAACCAATGGCAGTTCAGTGACTCTGACCTGCAGCAGTGATGCCCACCCACCAGTGGAGATCTTCACCTGGTATAAGGTGAATGAATCCACTCCAGTAGGATCAGGACAACAGTACAGCATCACTAACATCAGATGTGAGGATGAAGGACAGTACTACTGTGAGGCCAGGAATAAATATGGAGCTGAGAACTCTACTGCTGTGTCCATCATTGTTACTGTGTCCATCACCGAAATGGGTATGTACTATGTAGCCTATACCATTAGGTGGGTTTGCATCCAACTTGTAATGCACTTTAAAAGGAGTGAATTCAAGCATCGCCCTGTTGAACTAGCCTGCTAGGCTAAATAAACTAGTTGAGTGAAACAAAATAATTTAGAAACTAGCGAGTGGAACAAAATAATTTGGAACAGCATAGACCGAATGCAAACCCAGAAACGAACAAGCACTTTGCATTGAATCAATAGAGCCTCATTATTCGAAACAGAAAGTAAGATCTGAGGTACCTTTGAGTCAATGTACAGTGCTTCGCGTGCACGTTCGGTCTTTGCTGTTCCAAATTATTTTGTTCCAATCGCTAACTAGTGCATTTAGCAGACTTGTTTATCAAGGCTATGCTTGAATTCACTCCGGAGCTATCCTTTAAAGCCAAGACTTAAAAAAATTCCAAATCACACAACTTTCTGGTTCCTCTCCAAATCTCTTCTACGCTTCTCATCAGCCTCTCAAGAGTTACCAAATGTGAACGTAAGCAACAAGAAGAACTTGCATGGAAATACCTTCAAATTCACATCTTCCACTTATTGTGAATACAAATTTGAATAAATTATGAAAACAGTTTAATTTGCATATTCACATTTCCTGCATTTTCATTCAAAGATGAAAGACTTTGTCTCGATGTCCATTTGTCTGACCTAGAAGCTTGTCTAAACACATTACTTGATTAGTGCACTGTTCCTTTTTTATTTGTATTCACAGTTGATGGAAATGCAGATGTGTTATTGAAACCTTGACAAAGGCCACGGCCCAAACGTTGATGAAAATAAACTAAAGAAAAAGAAGACATGAGTGTGCGCTAAATTCTACATAAAGTTAACCTCGCTTAGCAGCACCTCCAAGAGTGTGCACTCTTATATTATTGACTATTTGGAAATGCTATGTGAACATTCTTGAACATTCTTTTTACTGATGCTCATTTGAAATGCAGGCAAGTTAGATGGAAACCCAGCTATTGAAGGGGGAACAAATATTTGTGGTTAGAGTTCACTGCTGTGAAAGTTACATGTGAAAGTATCACAGCAGTTCCATCAGAGAGGGTTGAAACGGAGCTTTTCAGTGACTAATTTGGCTTCCTCCTCAAGTTATTGTTGTTTTATTTGTTTCTTATCTGCAGGAGCTCAGAGTCCTGAGATGATGGTTATTGTGGTTGCAGTTTCAGTCTCAGCGTTTGTAGTGTTGGGTTTGGTCTGTGTTGCTGTCTTGATGAGGTGAGTAGAGACACAGATGGTGATTGATGAGTAGTCTTTGAAGTTTTTAATTGTTCTCTGTTTGCAAATGCGTTATTGTCTTCTAGATGTCACAAAAAGACAGTGCCGTCTCTTTGGACAGATATTAACGTAAGCCAACTTTTAAAAATTTCCAACTGTTGTACCAGTCTCCTTCCTAATCTTATATAATCCTGTGTACCCTCATCATCCCCGTTAGTTACAGAACTTAAAGCAATGTACGTAAGGAATTCCCATCTTTTCCTTCCTAATTCCTAATCACATATAATCCTGTTTCAGGATCAGACTGATACGCAGGACTCCAACATCGGTTTCCAGAGGTCTGTAGAAAGCGAGGATGATTATGACGATATCCAATTACATCACTTCAGGCAGCCCAGAAGAGCAACAGAGAATGATGCTCTCTATGCCAGTGTCAAATATGGCACCGTATACTCCAACGTCAAGACCCAAAAGTCTAGACATACTGCAGAAGGAGCACAGGAAGATGAGCAGTATGCCAGTATTCAGCCAAAGGGGTTAAGGCAGACGAGGACCAATCAGGGGGAATGATGTTCAGTCTTACAGGAATGGTGATCCATACAGGTGAGTGGCTCTTCTTCATTTGATTAAATGTGTTCATTCATGGAGAACTAAAAGCTAAACTTTACCAGAGGTGTTGGAAAAAAACTTGAATTTCATGAAACTCAAAAGAAAACAGCATAAAATGAAAGCACTTGTAGTCAAAAGATCACATCATTATAATGGAATCACTTGATGACTAAAGACATTATGTGTAGTGCTGCTCAAATTGATGTCAAAATGATGGAATGATGGAAATCTGAAATCTCAAATTCCAATTCAGTTTGCAGAAACATTATTCTAGGAACACGTGTGATACCTTTAATGCAAAATTATACCTTTAATGTTGCATTGTGCAGAATTCACTGCACTGACATCATGGAGGTATTAATAAACCTGGAGAAACATACTAAGTCCCGCCTCCCATTCATTCCAATGTGGAATGCTAGGCTAGTGAATTCATCCAAAATTGAACAAAATTTTCAGTTGTCAAGATGGCGTTTCATGGAGCTCACTTCCGACTCCATTTCATTAGGCCAATGAGGGCCCATGTTACTAATGAAGATGAGGGCGGCACACAAACAGATGGCAAGTCTGGGCATGCCCACCAAAGTTTGTGCACAGGGAGCTCGTTCACATGAGCTGAAAGTGTAGCATTAACCAATCAGCATATGTCAAATGGAGTCGGATATGATGTCATTTCTGGAAAATGGCGACGAGGAAGTGCAATGCTAATTGGCGAAGCTAACCAGCCAAATCCTGACCCCCTGACTGACATTCAGTTTTGTGTTGCAGTTCCACTCTTCAGCCAGAGGAGGAGCCCTCAGTGATCTACATGTGCACAACTGAGAACAGCAATTCTATTATCTGACCACTAGATGGAAACAATGAGTCTGATTTTGTGACCCCTTTCCTGCCGAGTAAATCCAACTTAGCATCTACAATACAACGCTTAATTCCTTCAAAACAATCAAACAACAATAGCAAAAAATGTCCTTGATTGTCAATTTGCTGTGTTATAAAAGCTGCAATATGTTTTATCTTTGCAAAAGGAACATGATGAATCCTATAACAGTGTGAATGCTTAATGTAGCCTTATTTACTTTGTACTCAGTGGCAATGCTATACTTTTTAAATATGAGCTGTAAATAAATTGTGGTGATTTTGCCCCCAAAAAACACAATCAAAATTATTATTGCTTCCACCAAGGAGGTTATGTTTCCGACAGAATTTGTTTGTTTGTTTGCCTGTTTATGGCAAAGGTTACTGACATATTCTCATGAGATTTTACCAGAGGTGTGTCTTTGAATAAAACAATTACATATTGGATCTGGAATTTTTTAAAGTTAGTTTTTACAGTAATGTGCACCTGACTTCCAACCCAGTTTACCCAGGTCAGTGGATGAAACAATATCAATCTATATCTATTTAACAAAAACCATGGAACACAATGTACAGTTACAATGCGACAGTAGATATTTAAGTTAAAGCACTTCTAATGATGAAAATAGGAACCCCTACATGCTGAAGTCTATATGAGCATAAATAGCTGAGAATTGCAAGCGCCTGTTACCACATGATGTTTTCCACCATCAGCATGCAGCCTATATTTACAGATATCTTATCATTTGGATCCTGCCACAGAATGTGCCTTCCACAGGCATGCTTTCAGAGACATTATTGTGAAAAACAATTGGAAAACAAACAAACAAACCCGTAATTAAGTAACAAAAGTTGAACAAAATTTGAATGTTGCACAGAGCACGTTATACATTGCTATGAAAAAGTCAAAAAAAAAAACATAATGTCCCTGGAACGCCCCCAAACCAATTTAGCTGCACTTTAATGCTGGAGAGAAAGCACTAATGGTGATGAAAATAGGAGCCTCAGTATGGTAAGTCTAACCAGCAGTAAGTCTATGAGCATAAATAACTGAGAGATGCAGGCGCCTGTAACCACGCAATGTTTTCCACACTGTGTGCTGACAGCATGCAACGTCTATATTTATTACAGACATCTTATCGTCTAGATCAGGGGTGACAAACTCATTTCTGTCAAGGGCCACACAAGCACCAGGGATTTTCCTCAGAGGGCCGACCTGCCAAATTTACATGCACATTGCGCAACCACAAAAGTAGGTGACAAAATGCACATTTCCTTATGTTTCTGACCATCACTAACACAGTCCTAATGTGCCACCACTTCATTTTGTATCCCTTTCCTGTTAGTGAAAAGGTCTAAGATACACTTCATAGGGAATTGGCCAGGATTTTGTTGCAGAAAGTGCATGCTAGAACTGTTTTTAAATAGGCAACATACACCTACAATTCTTTTAAAGGTTTTTAGGCGGGCCGCATGAAATGATGTAAATTGCCGCATCTGGCGCCCGGGCCTTATGTTTGACACCCCTGGTCTAGATCCTGCCACATATCTGTCACCATGCTTTCAGAGGCAGTATGTATGTGAATACATTTACTCAACTCAACTACAAGTACTAAATTGCCAAATTGAAATATGAATTGTTAATCATCATGTTATTCATTGTACAGTTGAAATAAAATGTAAAAGCTTCAGTAATGTATTAGTGTTAAAGGTATACTCGTTGCATTGTGTGAGAGATGACTAGAGGTACCTTTAATTTGTAATAGAAGTGTGTGCTGTACAGCTGTGGTTACATGTACCTCCACCAAGGAGGTTATGTTTCGCAGGTGTCTGTGTGTCTCTATGTCTGTCTGTACAACATAACTCGAAAAGTACTGCACGGACTGCACTGCAACGTATTGGGACAAGTAAGAACTGATTCGATTTTGGTGGCGATCTGTGATCCAGAACATGATCTTGAATTTATATTGTGTCTGTGTCCACATTGCCTTGGCAGAGGTCTGGTAACAATTAGAAATCACCATTAATTTGCTAAAAAAAAACTTTTGGTAACCCGCAAGATTGCTATGGGTCATACTTCCACATAGAATTACTTTGCACCAACATTTGCAGTAATTGTGTCTCAAATTCTTGGCAATGTTCACCAGAAGGTAAAGGGCTGAGTATTGTGTATTCAGAAAATAATTTTAAAATCTCATGATATAAGATTCACTTTGTTACTTTGTTGTAGTTTGCTAGTCTGTCTGGCTATAAAGATATGTTGTTATTGATGTAGCTGACCAGGCCAGATGTTCTCTTCACAGCATAAGCCTAATTTTTAGTGTTGCAGCTTGTCTTGAGTCTTTGATCTGGGGGAGAGAGATGGGAGGAGAGCATATTCACTCAGAAGGGAAGTGACATCATAAAGATGAGTGACAAACCAAAAAGGAGAGCCAACTTTGTGCAGCAGTGAGTAGAGGAAGAGAGAAAGCGAGAGAGTAACACAGATCAGTGTAAAGTGAAGCAGCGTTTAGACAGCAATTTAACAGTGACACAGCAAACATATGCGGATGTAAGAATATTCTCATACTGAGATCACAACCATTTGTTTGTCTGCAGAAAGGTCAGTTGTGGAAGATTTGTGCATTAATTAACGATAAAAAATTGTGAGATTTTATAAAATGTTAATAAAGTTTAAATGCATTATTTTCCGTATTGAAAAAATGATCAAAATGTAAAAATAAGTTGTTTTAGATTTAGATTATTGTTTCATGACTTCTGCTTTATTGGATGTATTTTATAAGTAATGCAAGTCTTAATAAGTCATTTATAAAAGTACAATGAACTAGCCATTTATGAATTATTTAAGGTTCAGTTTTATGCCATTTAGACCTTATTTATCACAGACTAAACATTAATTGATTCATTTACTAATAGTTAATCGATAATAAATTGCTTACAGGCGTTTAGAGATAGAGAGTGTTAACAAAGACCTTATCAATACTTAATAAATACTTAATAGGGAGGAATTGTTACAGGCTGCTACCAATTTTTCTTCTTCATATTCTTCTTCACTGTTTTAACAAAATCTTTTTTTGAGGTGATTACTAAAGGCAAAACTCACCAAATATGGTAAACACATCTGTCGTTGCTCCCAATACTCAGCCTAGGATTGACTTTCGCAAACTAACCCTCCCTATTTTGACTGAAATGTATGATTTTTCAACCAATATGAATTAAGCAAATTGATTGTGGTGTTCGGATAATTGTGTGAATATTTTGATGACATTTAATATGATATCTATGACTGTATCCTTTTTGCTGCAGGTCACTCTGCTACTGATGGCTAAAGTTGCATTCCACACCTCCCTACTCATTCTGGTGCTGAACAAAGGTGAGTATATACATGATACTTCTAACACAAACCAGCCCTTGGCAGTATTGGCATTGCAGTTCACCTATATCATGTTTTCTCTGTAATCCTCCATCAGTATCCTTGGTGACCACGGAAACAGCTCAAGGGAATCCCTGTGTGTTCCCTTTTTTATTCAAGAACACGGAGTACACAGACTGCACTTCTGAGAACTTTGGCAAGCCATGGTGTTCCTTTCACAAACGTTACCAAGGCAAATGGAGACACTGTGACAGTGAGTGCACATTGTACTGGAATGAATGAAATATTAAAATAATTATCAGGTGTTAATCAACTCATACTGTTTTTTTTAAACAACTGTGAAACAAGTGAAAAAAATGTTTGTATGCTTATATAGCTATTTCACTATAGCTTTGCAGCAATAACTGCAGTGTTCCTTTAACTACATAGCTATTAATGCAAAGGAACGTCTGTCTGTCTGTGTGTACAATGCATAACTCTGCAACCGTTTCTCTGACTGACCTCAAATTTGGTATGCATCTTGCTAAATAAAAGTGAGTGCAGTGCCAAGTTTGATGGTGTTTGGACAAAGATTAGTAAATATATCAGTAAATGAAGTTCTGTAGACTTCTGCCGCTCTAACTACTTAGCCACTCCCCCTTTCACTCCCGGTGCAGTGCTTTCGGTGGAGAAAAAAGGCAGTTGCTACACAGGCAATTCACTAGTTTATAATAAAATTACTTCACTGGTATGAAAAGGTGAAATTGTAGACATGCATATGGGAGTGTTATGTCTGTTTTATGTTACAGGTGAAGGCAGCTGGAGTGTGTCTTACTCCCCCCAGAGAATCTGTGCTTTAGAGGGATCTACAGTGGACATGTCCTGCTCTTACACGTATCCCTCTCATCTGACAGTGCAGGAAGCCTACTGGATAAACTCACCCAATTATGCAGCCACTGATATCTCTCAGCAGCCTCAGTATAAAGACAGAGTTAGGGTGAACTGTAGAGATAAACAGTGCTCTCTACAAATAGGATCAGTTACTCATTCAGATAAATATTTCTACTGCAGCATTACAGTCAATGTTAACAAGAACAAATATATAGGGAAAGACAGAGTTAAATTATCTCTAACAGGTAAAGTCTTTTTTGTTTCTGTTGTATTATTATTATTCTTTATATGCAGTTGTTGTATTATTAGTTATGTGCAAGGTAGGTTTTACTCATCTGTCCCAGTACCTTCAATTTGTTTTCTCTCATAGACTTGAAGGTGGAGGCTCCCAAAACCATCAGGGAGGAAGATCATGTGACTCTCACCTGCAAGACCTCCTGTCATCTAACTGGCAGCCCTTCATTCATCTGGAGTAAAGATGGACGTCCTGTAGAGAAGAAGCAGATCATCTACAACCAGCTGCAGCTCCACCCAGTCAGCCGAGAGGATGAGGGCAGCTACACTTGTGCTGTCAAAGGACGTGAGGATCTCACATCTCCGCCTGAGAGAATTACTGTTATGTGTGAGTATACCAAATGAGGGGAAATTCTTAGTCCTTAGTGTCATACCTAGTGTATGATAAAAGTGCAATACAGAAGCTTACAATCACATATGAGGGACAATGTGTTTAATCTAATACCAAATACCTCCATTGTATACACATGTAAAGAATACAGCAAAACCGTGTTACCCTCAATAATCTTTGTCTGGCGCTGTGCCTGTGATGAATTCACTTTCGAGCCAAAACAATTACTGAAGTTCAGACCTCAGTGACCTCTATTGTAGCTGCAGCCATGCTAATGTGATTCAATACTCTATGCTGACAGAGATAAAAGTGACATGAATTCTGATAATTTAGCTGAGTCTACTGTAGTTGCAAATTGTACAGAAGCAAGTACATTTGTTCGCCTGGTTCTGGCATAAGGAGTTTGACAGACTCTTTTAAGCATTGTAATGCTTTGGAAGCACACCAAAACTGAATTATTTAGATGAAGAAATATGGATTTGGTAGCCTGGCTCTGCCCATACTTCCTGTTGGAATTTCGCGATCAAGTCAGTATGGCCAAGGAGGTAATTTCCTCAACCCTTAAGCCCAGAAAAATCAGGACCTCGTGAGAAACAAGCCAGGCTATGGATTGGGACTAACTAATATCATCAAATTAAATGAAATCAAATTTATCCCTCTCATAGGTTTGAAGGTGGAGGCTTCTAAGAGTGTGAAGGTGGGAGATCATGTGACTCTCACCTGCAGCACCACTTGCACTCTACCCATCAGTCCTTCATTCATCTGGAGTAAAGATGGACGTCCTGTTGAGAAGAAGCAGATCATATACAACCAGCTGCAGCTCCACCCAGTCAGCTGTGAAGATGAGGGCAGCTACACCTGTGCTGTTAGAGGACATGAGGATCTACCATCTCCACCTGAGAGACTCAGTGTCATGTGTGAGTATGATTTCATGAAGGAAAATCTTTAGTCCAGTGTGTACACCCAGGTAGATGTTTGGTAAATGTGTTACCATGTTTAGGTCCCCCAAGGATCACAGAAATTCAAATTCACCCATCACCTGGTGAAATAACTGAAGGAAGCAGAGTGACTCTGACGTGCATCAGCAAAGCTTATCCACCAGTACACACATACACCTGGATCAAGAAGAGTGGAGTTGTAGAATTGAAGTCAGGAGAAGAGGACACACTCACCTTCAGCAAGATCCGTTCTGAGGACAGTGGAGAGTATCTGTGTCGAGCAGCCAATGAGATTGGCCAACAGGAGTCTTCTGCCTTGTCTGTCCTTGTGTTATGTACGTATTACTGTAAAATGAATGTGATTAACAGAAATTCAGCCATCTTTTTATTAAATGGTTATTTCTTGTTTTACCCCATGTATCACATTTGTATTTGTTTTAGATCCTCCAAAGAAGATAAGAATTGTGTCTGATCCATCTGGTGAAATAACTGAGGGAAGCAGAGTGACTCTGACCTGCATGAGTGAAGCTGACCCACCAGTACACACATACACCTGGATCAAGAAGAGTGGAGCTGTAGAACTGAAGTCAGGAGAGGAGAAAACACTCACCTTCAGCAAGATCCGTTCGGAGGACAGTGGAGGGTATCTCTGTCAAGCAGCAAATAGGATTGGACAACAGGACTCTTCTGCCTTGTCTGTTCATGTGTTATGTACGTATTACTGTAAAATGAATGTGATTAACATGAAAATTCAGCCATCTTTTTATTAAATGATCATGTCATGTTTTACCCATGTATCACATTTGTTTTAGATCCTCCAAGGAATATGAGAATTGTGTCTGATCCATCTGGTGAAATAACTGAGGGAAGCAGAGTGACTCTGACCTGCATGAGTGAAGCTGACCCACCAGTACACACATACACCTGGATCAAGAAGAGTGGAGCTGTAGAACTGAAGTCAGGAGAGGAGAACACACTCACCTTCAGCAAGATCCGTACTGAGGACAGTGGAGAGTATTTCTGTCGAGCAGCCAATAGGATTGGACAACAGGATTCAACTGCTGTGTCTTTTCATGTGTTATGTGAGTATCACTGTAAAATGAATGTGATTAACATGGAAATTCAGTCATCTTTTAATAAAATGATCATGTCATGTTTTACCCATGTATCACATTTGTATTTGTTTTAGATCCCCCAAAGAACATAAGAATTGTGTCTGATCCATCTGGTGAAATAACTGAGGGAAGCAGAGTGAGTCTGACCTGCATGAGTGAAGCTGACCCACCAGTACACACATACACCTGGATCAAGAATGGAAATGTAGAACTGAAGTCAGGAGAGGAGAACACACTCACCTTCAGCAAAATCTGTCTTGAAGACAGAGGAGAATATTTTTGTCTAGCAGCCAATAGGATTGGACAACAGGATTCTCCATCTGTGACTGTCCAGGTTTCATGTTAGTTATTATTTTTTACTTTTTTTGTTATCCACTTTTATTGACACCATTTACGCCATTCAAATGTTTCATACGAGTTTTAAAGATCCTCCAAACATGCATCCTGAATATTTTTTTTTGTTTGGTACATGTGTTCTTATTTGCATTTAGACTCCCCAGAGAGACTGCAAATTCAAATCAATCCATCTGGTGAAATAACTGAGGGAAGCAGTGTGACTCTGACCTGTATGAGTGACTTTGACCCACCAGTACACACATACACCTGGATCAAGAAGAGTGGAGCTGTAGAACTGAAGTCAGGAGAGGAGAACACACTCACCTTCAGCAAGATCCGTTCTGAGGACAGTGGAGAATATCTCTGTCAAGCTGCCAATACAATTGGCCAACATGATTCTCCTGCTATGTCTGTTCAGGTTTCATGTGAGTTTCAAAGCCTCTGAATAGTGTTGTTTTGTTTCATTTTATTATCCTCAGTTGAAGATTACCTGTTACCTCTTACTAATCTAGATCCCCCGAAGAACACAACAGTCTCCACGAGTCCCTCAAGTGTGATAATCCAGGGTACCGCAGCGACTCTTACCTGCAGCAGCGATGCCAATCCACCAGTGGAGAACTACACCTGGTTTAAGGTGAATGAATCCACTCCAGTAGGATCAGGACAGCAGTTCAGCATCAACATCAGACCTGAAGATGGAGGACAGTACTACTGTGAGGCCAGGAATAAATATGGAGCTGAGAACTCTACTTCCATGTTGATAAAAGTGAGGGGTATGTAATGTGATACACATTCATGTATATGTGTATGTGTGTATCTATTGAGCGCCCTATTTACATAGAACCTTTTATCTTGCAGGGGATGAAATTGACTGTTCCTGTCAAATTGAATAATATAAACACAAGCCATGTTATTGCCTGAAGCAGAGTGTGGATAGATTAAATTATACATTAAGGGGATGGCTTAGCAAATGAAAGCTGAAGAGCTGCAATGTGTTAATTTTCACGTCTCATCTGCGTCTATACAATGAATTAGGCCTGCGATATGAGTCTTGGTCTGTGCTTGCTTCTATTTTGTTTCTCTTACCATTGGCATATTGGTAAATGCATTGGCATTTTAATGTCCTCTGATTGCATTCCAGTGCTTTTTAGTTTAGGCAGGAAACACCTTTCATCTTGTCTGACTCCCCTGAAAAGAAAAACAAATAATTGCTAATATGAATATTACTTGTATTACATTTACATGTATTTTTGTCTCTCTACCTTCATGTGTATAAGAGGCCAAGAGCGAGACAATAGAAATACAGTAATACTGTAAGGATTGAGCAACTCTACTGCTTTGAGGAACTCTACTGTTATCTCATGTCATTCATGTTTCATTATATTTTCAGATTCAGGAGTACAGAGTGCTCTGCTGGTTTCAGTCTCAGTGTGTGGAGTATTGGGTTTGGTCTGTGCTGCTGTCTGGATGAGGTGAGTAGAGATGGGGATTGAGTAAAGATTAGTCCAGATATTTGCACTTTGTTTTTGAATAAATAAATAAATAAATAAATAAATTCTTGTCTGTCTGAAAAAAAATGCATTTCAATTTCAAAAATGCATTTTGTATCTGTCTGTCTGTTTATCAGGTATCACTGCAACGGAGGACAGACTCAAAAGGAGAGTACAGATGTAAGATGTGCAAGATGATGATAATAGTTTCATCTTTGTAAATAAAATTGGGGTTCGAATTACCACAATGCTTAGTACCTGGCCCCCTTAGTTCTGGCCATGGCACAACAAGTTCGGCATTTGGCAATTCTGCATGTTCATGCCTCTAATGTGTTTACGTTCTGCTCCCATCTCTTTTTAAGACATCAGCACCTGTGAAAGGGCACTTTACCCAAGACCATTTAACCTTAAGCTAAAAGTGCCCGCACCAACTTTGATGTCGTATAATTCCATAATGACTTAAGTTATGACTACAAAACTTGGTGACTTTCCTAATTTTTTGTTGGCTACTATTTAGTACCAGAAGATTAGGTTTATCATTGTTGGTGTTGCCATGGCAACGGTTTTCTAACAGGTATGTTTGACCAAAAATCACTGTTCTACGTCTCATCAAAAGAGCCCCCCACCCCGGTCCCAGGAATGCCAAAAATGCCCGGTCTTGATAGGGTTAAATGAACGGTATAACCTATTTAAGTCACCAACATGAAATTTCCGCGTTTCTTATGTTTATTTAGGACTACTTTTGTCTAAGTTTGAAATTTAAGCTGTAAAACGGGACTTTCAAAATGCACAACCTTGATTGCATCTACATTATGTCAATATTTTGTTAGATCAATTAAAAAAAACAAAACAAAAAAAAAAAACAGGATGCTCAGGGGCCGATGGGATAATTCGAACACTAAATACAATTATTTTCCAACTCTGCACGATACATTCCGATTCCTACAGTAAAGAATATTTTGCCACATTGTAATTTTACCATAAATGGCCTGCTTACAACATCATCATCTCTATTTTGTTTCAGGATGATGTGGACCATGAAAATGATACTCAACAAGGAACACCAGGTGCCGTCAGGATGAGCTCACTGTACCAGAGCCTGAACCCCAAGACCACCCAACCTGATGCAGTTTACCAGAGCCTGAACCCCAACACCACCCAACCTGATGCAGTCTACCAGAGCCTGAACCCCAAGACCACCCAACCTGATGCAGTTTACCAGAGCCTGAACCCCAACACCACCCAACCTGATGCAGTTTACCAGAGCCTGAACCCCAAGACCATCCAACCTGATGCAGTTTACCAGAGCCTGAACCCCAAGACCACCCAACCTGATGCAGTTTACCAGAGCCTGAACCCCAACACCACCCAACCTGATGCAGTTTACCAGAGCCTGAACCCCAACACCACCCAACCTGATGCAGTTTACCAGAGCCTGAACCCCAAGACCATCCAACCTGATGCAGTTTACCAGAGCCTGAACCCCAACACCACCCAACCTGATGCAGTTTACCAGAGCCTGAACCCCAACACCACCCAACCAGATGCATTTTACCAGAGCCTGAACCCCAACACCACCCAATCTGATGCAGTTTACCAGAGTCTGAACCCCAACACCATTCAACCTGATGCAGAATACCAAAGCCTGAACCTTAACAGAATATAGAGGGAGTTGATTGGTACCTGAGGACAATAATTGACTACAATTATAACTTTTAATAGAACAGACACATGCCCTGTCCCATTACTACCACTTCCCCTCGATTTTAGCCCTAACACTTGGTTTCGCACGTTCACGTGTAATTGTAGTGTGTCACAATAATTTCAGGACCAAGGGTTATATCCGTTCGGTCTTAAGGATAGACGCGTAAAACAGGTGAAGCCGTTTTTATGCAAAGTGCTGTCCCATTTATTACTGGGAAGATCTGCACTTCTCGTTACACAATCGAGGGGTGTCTCATCTTGGAGGGAACTCGAAAACAAGTGCTAGTGTTAGGGCAGAGAAATGGGACTGGGCCACAGTCTACTCCAAAAGCCATCCACTGTTGGCAGCTTTTTACAGATGCTTCATCGAGCCTATAATCAGTGACTACACTTAAGTATTCCAAACATTGTGTGTGGAGTTGTGTTGGATAGTAGAACTTGCAAATTTCATGGATTTTTTATTTTTTTTTTAGTGTGTAAACAATAGTAAACTAAAAACCTGTAATGTGTTTTACATTAATGACTGCAGTGTAACTGACAGTAATAGTTCATTTGTGTTAGTTTGTGAAATGTAGTAAAACTGTGATGTGATAAGCGTGAATTGTATGTTTTAAATAAAGGGTGTCGTTTTTTTTTTTTGTCTGGGAATTGTCATCAACCATTCTTTTTTCAGGGGAACTTGACTGAGCTCTAGGCTCTTTTACAGCAATGCCCTGAAATAACAATCACAATAATATAATTATAAAAAAAGTGGTAGGTCATAGCAGTTGAAAGAGATGTGTACACAGTCCGGATAGGAGTCGATGGAATTTCTACCGTTGGCTGCGCAAAGTGCACGGCTGGAATGGAGTTGTTTTAGATCAGCTCGAAGGAGGCAGCTCTGAGCTCTCATGGCAACTTGTCCTGAGCAGTCCATTCTGGGTAGAGACTCGCTTATCCAGGTCAGTATAGCATCATCCCTGATTGCTTGGACCAGGCGCTGAAATGCTGGTTGTCCATGAAGGAGCTAGCTATCGATAGCTTGCTTAGCCCTTAGCCCAGTGTCTTGCTACGATACCGCAACCAAACCTCGGCCACTTAAAAATATATAAACACATAACTAGACGAAGACAAAAAAAAATAAATCACGAAAATGACATCTATGTGTGTCAAAAACATATAAAAAGACATACACAAACTGAACAAAACAAAACATACAAGACGAAAATTATGAAAACATCAAACAAAAACAAGAGGCCAGACGGAGCGGCATACTTGCCAGCGTACCCGTATCCTGATTATGCAAATTTAGTGTGGTATATGGAAAAATTAATCCTGTTTTTAAAATAGTTTTTTCAATTGTTTTCACACAATCAAACAAAAAAGAAAAAAAAAGCCTTGAATTGACGAACAAAAGTTGAATAAGATATAAATGTCGCACAGAGCACATTGTACATTGCTATGAAACTACCATAAACAACCATAATGTCTCTAGAACGCCCCCAAACCAACTTAGCTGCACTTCATGCTGGAGAGAAAGCACTAATGGTGATGAAAATAGGAGCCTCAGTATGGTGAGTCTAAACAGCAGTAAGTCTATGAGCATAAATAGCAGAGAGATGCAGGCGCCTGTAACCACGCAATGTTTTCCACACCATGTGCTCACCACAATCAGCATGCAAAGTTTAGATTAACAGCTTATCGTCTAGATCCTGCCACAGAATCTGTTATCCACAGGCATGCTTTCAGAGACAGTATGTACAGTATGTGAATACACCTACTCAACTCTTCTACAGAAAAGTGAAAAGTTTAAAGTTTAAATAAAATCAGTAATACATTAGTGTTGAAGGTAGGTTATACTCATTGCTTTCTGTGACATATGACTAGAGGTGGAGAACAAGCACTAATGGGTGATGAAAATAGGAGCCTCAGTATGTCTAAACAGCAGTAACTCTATGAGCATAAATAACTGAGAGATGCAAGCGCCTGTAACCACATGATGTTTTCCACACCGTGTGCTCACCAAAATCAGCATGGAACGTCTACATTTACAAACATCTTATTGTCCCTGTCTCAAAATCTGTCTCCCTCAGACATACTTTCAGAGACAGTATCTACAGTATGTGAATATGTAAAAAGTTTAAAGTTTAAATGAAATGTAAAGGCTTCAGTAATATGAGTGTTGAAGGTAGGCTATACTAATTGCATTGTGTGACAGATGATAGACGTACTAGAGGTGGAGAGAAAGCACTAATGGTGATGAAAATAGGAGCCTCAGTATGCTAAGTCTACCAGCAGTAAGTCTATGACCATAAATAACTAAGAGATGCAGGCGTCTGTAACCACGCAATGTTTTCCACACCGTGTGCTGACCAACGTCAGCATGCAAAGTTTATATTTATTACAGACATCTTATCGTTTAGATCAGGGGTGACTCATTGTTGTAGAGGGCCACACGAGCACTGGGATTTTCCTCAGAGGGCCAACCTGCCAAATTTACATGAATATTACAAAAAATGCACATTTCCTTATGTTTCTAACCATCACTAACACAGTCCTAATGTGCCAACACTTACTTTTGTATCCCTTTCCTGTTAGTAAAAAGGTCTAAGATACACTTCATAGGGAATTGGCCAGGATTTTGTTGCAGAAAGTGCATGCTAGAACTGTTTTTAAATAGGCAACATACACCTACAATTCTTTTAAACTTTTTAGGCGGGCCGCATTAAAATGAGTAAAGGGTTGCATCTGGCCCCCGGGCCTTATGTTTGACACCCCTGGTCTAGATTCTGCCACATATCTGTCTTCCACAGCCATGCTTTCAGAGGCAGTATGTGAAAACATTTACTCAACTCATCTACAAGCACTAAAATGTCAAATTGAAATATGAATTGTTAATACTCATGTTGTTCATTGTACAGTTTAAATAAAATGTAAAAGCTTCAGTAATGTATTAGTGTTAAAGGTATACTTGTTGCATTGTGTGAGAGATGACTAGAAGTACCTTTAATTTGGAATAGAAGTGTGTGCTGTACAGCTCTAGTTACCTCCGCCAAGGAGGTTATGTTTCGCAGGCATCTATGTGTCTGTATGTCTGTATGTGTACAACATAACTCGAAAAGTATGCACGGACTGCACTGCAACGCATTGGAGCAAGTAAGAACTGATTTGATTTTGGTGGCGATCGGGATCCAGAACATGATTTGGAATTTATATTATGTCTGTGTCCACATTGCCTTGGCGGAGGTCTGGTAACAATTAGAAATTGCCATTAATTTGCTAAGAAAACTTTTGGTAACCTGCAAGTTTGCTATGGGTCATACTTCAACATAGAAATTGGTTTACACCAACATTGCAGTAATTGTGCCTCAAATTCTTGGCAATAATTGTGTATTCAGGAAATAATTTGAAATCTCATGATTCACTTTGTTACTTTGTTATAGTTTGCTAGTCTGTCTGGCTACAAAGAGAGTTGTTATTTATGTAGCGTACCAGGCCAGGTGTTCTGTTCACAGCATGAGCCTAATTGTTAGTGTTGCAACTTGTCTTGAGTCCTTA